>OX463756.1:85682204-86282204 GCA_949824845.1 Rhingia rostrata | reverse complement strand
TGGTGTTTGGTGTGTCATGATAACAGAGCACATCCCAAAAGTCATGCGGGATGCACTTTTAGAAGCATGTAAAAAGCTACGGGACGACAAGACGCTGGAACCCGCTTGCATACCAAACAAGGTTTGGAAGCTCAACGATGATTAGACGATTCTTACGAACAGTGCAAACTTGTCTATTGGAAGGGGTTTTCGCTGAAAAATGAAAGCTAGAACATCTTATACTATTAGGAAAAGAAAATGAACCACCTGGAGATTTTTTGTGTTTTCGCCAATATGCCTTAAAGTCAGTTAGTAAGTTAATCAAACTGATTACATACAAAAGGCTATTAATTAAAGAAATCGCGTTTAGCTATTGACACCATTAAAGTAGTACTTGACACCACAACAGAAGGGGATAATGGAATACTGTACACTGTACAGTACTAACGCTAAGTACGTACATTTGACTCAGTAAATTGGTCATATTAATAGCAAACTATGTAACGAACTTAGCTTAGCGATTAAATAAATTTAGCTGTAGAGTATAATACCTGTCGGCGGGAGTTCCACATGGATCTGTATAAGGGCAAGTCCTATAGATTATAACATCATGTGACTTAAATTTGGATGACTGATGATATTACCCTTGTCATAGTAGTATAGCATTTTAACAAAGTAGAGACAACAACCAACGAAGCAGGGGCTAAAATCAACAAAAAGGCCAGCCGTCGAACCATAAAACGGAATGTGTCTTTAAAACCAGTCGAAAAGCTAGGAAATACTGGGTCGTAACAGTGCGAAACCAGAACATCAGATCTATGGAAGCCATTAAATGTTTAGGAATAATGAAACTACCAGTCATTGGAAGACTAGGTATAATACTAACATCTTAACTAGGTCCGGTTCTAATGTATGCTAAACTGGTTTAGATAAGGCAATAGATTTTGTAAGAAGCTCGTTACGTAATAGTCAGAAAGGTAACCTATTGACATTGTGGCGGACAAGATCCTAAGGATATACAACAGATGAACCTCGAGGCAATTAGAACCAACAGAAAACAAGGGACTCAAGATACGGAGTCTATGAGTGTAAGCGACTTGAGTGTTAATTCAATAGCAGTCACTCATGCACTGCGTGCGATTCCATACTCAGAATTGCAAATTAAAATCCATCAAATTACCAGTAAACAAAAAATAAGTTAGAGGTATGCAATTTCTTTTAAATAACACCAATTGCTTTTTCTCCTGTACCCCCACCACCTGCAATCGAATTTTAACAAAAACTTTTTCTAATTCGCATCATAATTTAAAATATCTATACTTAGGAGTTCCAGATGGTTGGGTGTTGTAGAACGAGGGTAGACTCTGATTGGCTTTAACTTGGGAATGTTCGGTTGTTGTAACTTTGACTACACATCAAATGTGTTTATTTTTACCGCTAAGTAGTAAAAATCGGGTACAGACTTGCTAAACGATAAGTGCGAGTGTTGATAATAAGACTAAAACAGCTAAAAGCAGCAACACTATAAACATCCAGGTCAGAATGGCATGAATACCTGGCCTGCTGTCCCAGGCGAACCTAGACAAGATGCTTCAACATATTCGGACAACAGTTTGTCTAGGAATTTCAAGGGTAAGTAAGGCCACTGAACATTAATGGTGGCGGATGAACCGAAAGGTAAACGGCAGCGCTCAATCCCGTAGTGGATACTGATGGCCCCGTGTCCTAGGGGTATCTAATAAATTAGAACTGGCCCCTGGGGGTTGTGCTTTGTGCTAACTAACCATTAAAAAAAAAACATTGTTACGAAGCAACCAATAGCCTTGGGAAGGACTTATTTTATTATTGACGACCCTGCTAAACGAAAAAGGACAATGACGTTCGTATTTAAGACGATGAAGAACAACATTCCGCTCTCAGTCAGAACGAGTCATTAAATAAAAAAACTGCCAACCACCCGACCTGAATGAAGTAAAGATAGCAATATCTAAACTCAAGCCAAAGATTATAAACCCACACAGATGACGCTTTTGCTCAACAGCTTCATGGTACGGGCGGTTGGTTTGCACGTACACATATGAGAATCGAGACCCGCCATAGAGCCGTTTTTCTTGTATGGAGTGCGTCATCTGTAAAGCTTTATAATGTTTGCTCAAGCTTAACAAGGCTGCCGGAAATGATGGCCTTCCCTTTATAAAGCCGGCGGATATGACGTGGTTAGTAACATCCACCTACTAAAAAGCCAAATCTGAAGAATGGAACCTCGTTTGCCCGATCCACAAAAAAGTGCACCCTTTGAACTGCGCCAACTAGAGAGTCATAAGTCTCCGCAACATCGCATCGCCTACAAGATCCTATCTGCCGTTATATGTGAACGCTTGAAACCGTTTACCAACAAACTGATCGGCCCATTCAAAGCCGCAGCCGATAGCATTTATAGAGACAAACTAAACAGTCTAGTTTTGGTATTCTGGCTGCTCCATCAGGAAACGACCTCACCGACACATACCATAAAGGATAAAGGATTTAGGTAAGGCGATGCGCTGTCATGTGACTTCTTCAATTTGATTCTTGAGAGGATTGACAGGATTGTGACATCAATGCTCGGACTCAACGTGATGGCATAGCCACGTTTGATAGTATAGAGAAGGAAACCGCAAATGAGGCAGAGAAGGTAAAGCAGTTAATGAGGGTAAGACCATGTATATGCTAAAGGACACACAACATCGACGAATTGGACAGAACGTCACCATTGACAGATATAACTTCGAGGTTGTCCGATATTTAAAATTTAGTAGTAAAGCCCTCATTCGAACTACTAAGGAGATCCTATATAGGTCCCTGATCGTCCCAGTTCTGCTCTACGGCGCTGAAGCATGGACCGTATCAAAAGCGAATGAAAAAATCCTTGGTGGATTCGAGAGAAAAATTCTTCAAAAAATCTTCGGTCCCGTTTGCGGAGACCAAGATGATTCAATTAAGAACTATATGAGTTGTACAGCGACATGCTCCTGGTCAAAAAACTACGTATTGGACCTTTAAGATGGACACTAATAGTCCAGCTCGCTGAGTTTTCGATTCCCTGGAGGCAGTTAGCTAAGGACCGGATAATTGGAGAGGCATGTTGGTTCACGCCCAGGTTCTTTCCGGAATGTAGCGCCACTTAAGTAACTATATTTAAGGAGTTCTGAGAAACTTTGATTACAACCTTTGGGCAATTTTTTTTTATAGTATTTAAGATTAGAATAGATTAGGTGCACCATTAATTGGACACTAAACAATTTTGAAAGCGGAAGGATCTTAAGCATATAATTCGTAAGTTTAACGTAATACTGAGAGGTGACTTTTTTTGCGTGGGTTCCAACCTATACCCAGACTTACTGAGGGATTTAAAAGTAGCATATTATACCAAAAAAGTAGAGAAGCGAAATATACCATGCCTTCTTTTGTTATACCAATCTGCACTGAAGGCAGGCTAATGCAGAATTTTTTTTTATTAAGTTCGGCCACGATACCAACGTTCCCACCCAAAGGGTCAACGTTTCATTAAGTGCGGAACAGGAGGCTGTAAGCTAACTAAAGAGACATTGTGTAAGACAATCTGTTTAAGACGTTACATGCTGATTTTGGTCATTATGACTTTCACCTTAGGATACAGAATAACCATGTTAACAAAAAAATTGCGGAGTTGTCGTTCAAATATTAAAAATATTATATCTTAACAGCTTTATTTAAAATTAAGTAGAAAGAACTAAACATTAAGTAATGAAAGGATTTTAAAATGAAATAAATTTGAAATGGCAAATCTTCAATATACATATAATGTAAATAAAAAAGTTTTTTAAAAATAAAACTCTTCTCTCCCTCATCAAAGTCAAATACAAACTAGAAATATAACATAATTATGAAATCTCATTTGGCTTACCGGGTATGTTTCAATTGGTTTCGTTTCCATGTGTAAATCCCATACTTTAATGCTTAAATAATCTCTCGAGATCATATATCTTCCGGAATTACTTAACTTAACGTCACTGATCGAACTAATTATCTCGCTGAAGAAACTCCGATTGGTTGGATTCTCGGGCTCCTCGAATTGTTTGCTATGCCTATCGCATAAGGCCGACGAACGCATATCACATAAGCGTATTGTGCCCTTACTACTCGAGTAGACGAATACATTGCATTCGCTTGGATGGAATTCAGCAGCGGTTATAACCTCTGTTAGCTCCTCCATGTTAGTTGGCTTTATGTCAACGATATTAAAACTCTGATCGGTTATCTCTAAATTCCACAAATTGATTCGCAGATCATCGGCGGACAGATACGTCTCTTGGTCAGAATTAACAGATATCGAATTAATGTGATAGGTGTGTGCATTGGCGAAGATACGTCGCGGTGACGCCTCTACCATAAGTGGAATTTGCTTAACTGAAGGAACTCGTAAGGCTGTAATGCATGTGGGATCTTTGATGATGCCGTTCTCCTCTTTTGTGTTATAGCCCTCAAAGGATTTATCACGTTCGGACACTTTCCAAAGTTTGACAGTTTTGTCATTTGTCGACAGCAGGAAATGTGCAGGATTTTTTCTTCGAAGCCATCGAATTTTATTGATTTTTTCTTCGATTTCGAGCGACTTCAGGTAATCGAATTCGGGCTCATGCGATTGAAATGTCGAATAGACATTGTATTCACCACGGCGGGGCATCGATGATTTTGATGACGGATCTCTCTACAATCAGTTAAAGTAACACAAATCAGCATAACGAACTTTGCCCACTTAATGTGGATTGAACATACCTGAAATATAACAACACGACCGCCTTTGTCGCCGGTTGCAAGGAGTTCACCATCATAATTGAATTCCACACAGGAGATAATGTCGGCATCTGTAACATCATCGTCTAAGGCTCCTTTAATTTGTGAGAAGCACCAAGATGCTTCGCCATTAGCTGTAGATAAATATAGAAAATGTAAATTAATGAAACAATTAAATCACGCACTAAAAAAACCTATCGGTAAAATGAAAGGTAATATGCTTGGCATGAAAAACAAGTTTTGGAAAGAGTTCATTCAGAGAATATTAGTACCAAACATATCGATCCAGAATAACAACTATCAATATATGAGAATGACAAATAATTAACTCCTTTTTTGTTAACTTGGCAACAGCATATAATCAAATTTAGAAACACGTTAAAATCTAAGTACTTTCGATTAGTTACATCATGTCGGCCGGGAAGGTAAAGGGTTTTTCAATAAGAGCGCTACAAAAGTTTTTAAATAAAACAAAAACGGTTTTGGTTATGTATTGAACTCGATTTCTTTTGCATGGCCACCACGGGCACGCTTGCAGAAGTCCAGACGCTGAACCCAATTTTCGACGGTTTTCAAGCAGAAATCGGTTATCATTGAACGGTAGCGATTCCCATTCACAGTAACGTGCCGGTCTTGATCATCACGGAAGAAGTACGGCCCAATGACGCCGCCGGCCCATAAACCACACCAAACCGTAATTTTTTCGGGTTGCAATGATGACGCATGGAGTACGTGTGGATTGCTGCCTGACCAATACCGCATATTTTGTTTATTGACGAAGCCATTCAGCCAGAAATGAGCCTCATCGCTGAAGATGGTTTTTTCGATGAAAATCCGAATCATTTTCAAGTTGTTGCTCAGCCCAATTCATGAACATACGACGCCTTCTGTTGGTCAGATGACAAGGTACTTTACTACACTTTTACTAGCCAGTGGCTGTCCGTTTGGTCCAACGATCATCAACTTTCGCCAGTTCTTTCTCGTATCCCTAGAGGCCCTAGACAACGGTGTCCTAAACAGGATAGTTTCTGTTTTCTGAAAGTTGATTTTCAACTTCCAGTCATCACAATATCTCTGGATCTTGCCGAAGTCCCGCTGCAAAAGAGTTCGAATGACTTCGACAGTAGAGGCTGTTCTGTACGCGATAAGATCGTCCGCATACGCAATTGCCTGAGTAAGACTACCTATCATATCACTGGTGCTAAATGCTGAAGAGAATCAGCGAGTTTACCGCTCCCTGTTGCAGACCATTCTTAATGAAAAATTCTGTGATAGAAGTTACATTTCCACTTTTGACAACAAACGTTTTACCAGTCGGCATGTCATGAAGCATATATAGCAGTGATTTACTAATGCCAAGTCTGGTCAACTTTAGATAGAGGCCCTCTAACCATACGCTGTCAAAAGCCTTCTCTAAATCAACCAGACATGCACCCGTGCACTGTTTATTGGCTTTGTTCCATTGTATATCAGAGACAAGTTTGAAGGCAGCATGAATACAGTCATGTATTGCCTTGAAACCAAACTGGTTCTCTGGTATAATATTATTGTCCGCAGACAACTTGAACAGAGCTCGATTGAGAATCTTTTCGAAACCTTGCTGATACTCGGAAGGAGACTTATCGACCGCAAATTCACCGGATAGGAGTTGTCCTTTCCCTTTTTCGGGAGAGGATGAATTACCGCCGCCTTCCAACGCTCTGGATAATATGCATTATTTTTTTTTTTTTTTTATAATTTACACGTACTCAAGGGGTTATGAATACCCTTTTATATGTTACCATAGTACGAGCGTTAGAGAAGGGGAAGAAAGAGAGGATAGGAAAGATTTTGGATGTAGTGGAGACTTAAACTCCATGGGTGGTGTCCGAACTAGCTTCGGGGAGTCACTTTTTCTTGTGTTCGTTAAATTTGAAGAAATTCAAGATGGTGTGCATACTTTTAGGTATTACACCGACCTTTTATTTCTTTTAAATAAAAGTGAAATGGATTTTGGTTGGGATTGAACGCGCAACCTTCCACTCAACAGACGAACACATTACCACTACACCGCGGCCACCCACTAGACCCACTTCGCTCGGCGACTATGGCGATTGCCAAGTTTTCGTCATCAAACCGGGTGAAATCCTAGTAGATTTGATGAAAATAACATTTACTTTAGCCATCGAAAAGAGCTCTTTTGTTTTGCTTTTCTTGATCAATTGCGATAACACTGTTCCTGCCCAACGAACAAAAGAATTCAAAGACATCTGAAAATTCAAATTCTGAGATTGAAACACGACTGAGAGATGCTCTTATGTTATGCTTACGAGTAATTAAGAAATAAAATCTATCGCCACCTTATCTTTCATAATGATATCACAACAGACGATTAGGGAAAACGAGTAGTGGATGCACGACTGGGTCGCACGAAACGTTCTTTTTCACAAAAATACAAACACACATTTTTGGCGCAACAGGATCCTAGTACCCAGGGCCGAGCTTTCTCACAATCATTCATGTGTGCTTGTGTACTTCTTGCACGATGAGGGGGACCTTCTGTTTTATTCCGACTTTTGATACTATGTCGGACAAATTTTCAGATCAGAGAGGAGGGCCATTTAAAAATCATTTAAGTATTGCTACGGATGGGAATAGAGCCTAGACATTGTGCGCGGCAGTTAATCGCACGATTTGCATAGTTTAGTCGAGATACAAAATGTTATGTAAATAAATAATGTAAATTTGTGATTATAAGAAATTTTATTCTGATTATGAAGGTGAGTTAAAATGATTTTCCGTAATTGGCCAAAACTGAAAAATACGTTAAGAACTATTTGGGCTTTGACTTATTATGTAGAATTGTTTAAACAATATAGTTATAAATATGTTCAATTTAATTAATTCGAGAAAATCAAAATTTAAAAATATTACATGAATTTGAATGTTGTCAAGATAACTACAGCATATTTCATTGATTTTAAAGTTATCACAAGCCATTCAAATCTAGATTTTTCAAAGTTTGCAAAATGTTTGTAACTGACGTATTAATAAAAAAATATTTTTAAAGGCTTGTAATCATCAATATCTCCAAACAAAAAAAAAAACATTTGGAAGGGCTACAATCCACTGTGTTTTATACCCTATACCACACCATCCTTAAAACAAAAAAACAAATACAAAAAAACATCGTTTTTCGCCTGGTTATGCTATGAGGTAGTGTATAGAAATGGTTTTTGTATGAAAACGCCTCTAAAAAGTGGGCGTGGGTTAATGTGATATATGGAATAATTTTTTTTTCGAAACGTTTAAAATTTTACCGAAAAACTTTTTTTTACTGAAAACGCCCCCAAAAAGTGGGCTTGGCAGAAAACTTTGTATGAACAAAATATAGGAATTAGACATGTTTTACAGGCATTTTTTTCAAAATCTCTAACGGTTTGGTCTAAAATAAAACTACGTTTTTCTAAAAAGGGGGCTTGGCAGTGGGCGGATTTACAATTTTTTACACTTGTTCTGCTTCGTCTTATAGAGAGTCTATATACGAAATTTAAAAACGCATGCTCAAAATTCCCAAAAGTCGGTGACAAAGTGACGGAAGGACGGACAGACAGACATAACTGAATCGACTCTGCTAGCGATTCTGAGTCGATCCATATACTTTGAGGTATATCTAGCGAAATTATTTCACTATGTTATAAACTTAATGTCAAAACTAATATACCCCTATGGGATAGACATAAATGTCATTACTGACAGTTTTTATGACATCTGTACATAATATTTTCTGAAATAAACAATTTTGGCGATACTGTAGACGTCGAATTAAGTGAAGCAAATTGAGTGATCTCAGCCAAGACTACCGTTTTTGGGTGATAATCGTTTTCAACGTAACGTAATGAGCCCTCAGGACTGAGATTAAAGGATCTTAAATTTACAAAAAAAAAAAAAAACTAGTGGCGGTCGTACGCAACTTTCTCTTTCACAGCGAGTTAATTTGACGTTTTTATTCGCCAAAACTGAAAATTCCATTTAGCGATAATTTACCCAAAACCATTTATGTGGAACTCATGAAAACAGTAATAGTAGTATACAAATTAAATTTCATTCAAGTTGGCCAAATAAGTTTGCGAGAAATTAACAATTTTCTTAATATGGCCTACATGCAAAAATCCTTTATATGGATTTTATCGAAAAAACTGGGTATGCAGTTTTGTTGGAACAAAAATCGCAAAAGCCGTTTTCGAGCAAATTGAAGTTATGTATGCTTTTTATATATCAGGTACCGGTAATAACATGGCTAAAAGCAAAAAAAATGGCCTAGAATTATGGATACGAAGTTTGAAGAAAATCAGTCAAGTCGTTTAGGCTGGAGAGGCTTGTACGGACAGACGGACCGACGAACCGACGGACGGAATTCCGAAATCGTAATCGTAATCGTAATGTTAAGATCAATCAAAATCTCGAGGTCGAAAATTTTCACGAAAACAATATCTTTCTCTTTATAAGAGAAAGTTAAAAAATATAGTAGTTCATGTAAGGTCAGTATTGCTTAGTCCGAAGTAACATCAGTTGCGAAGAATAATTCTACGTTTGATTTCTATGGCATGTATGTCGTTGTCAGAGTTAATAGTAGAGCTGACGCTCTCTCATTCTGTGACCTATTGTATACCGGTATATCATCTGTATAGATCGTCTTTCCTGGACTAAATCCACACTGATACGATCTAATGGCGTTGCTCTGGTGCTTTATTGATTTTATCAACGGGATGGCCGCTATTTTAGGTAGCCTTGTTAAGCTTAAGTTTAGGTGTTGCTATCCTCCGCAGCAGTAAATGTTCTTCCACATTCTAAGCATCGACTGTGACTCAACTACTACTTTTCCTAGTACATCTCGACAAGATTCTGTTCGCGCCTCTTATCTCGAGTTTGTCATTTTGATAAAACTTACGAACCCACATTACAAACCCGATCTCCATTTTCAGTCCATTTAAAAAAATATTTATACTAATAATAAACGTTATAAAAAACTTATTCAGCTTTAGTGCTCAGTTAACTTCGAATTTGTCTTCTCTCACGCTCGTAGAATGTCAAATTAATGCATAAATATTTACCTGTTCAAAATGTTATTCTGTAACCAGACAGAACTTTTATTAGACTTGGTTACGCCTCACTATTTGGAGAATTGTAATAATCGAAATCTAGTAGCTTTGTTATATTACTTAAACCTCAACACAAATGTATGTAATTAGTCAATGCACGTTTACTTCGCGCTCATACGTAGATGGGATATTAATTCCATTGTGTTCAATAACCTCACCAGAAAAATTAACACATTCAAAAGGAAGTTGACTGAGAAAGACCAAAATTGTATTCTGAAATCGTTTCCCTCCTCTAAAAAAAACGAAATTTGTCAAAACAACAATTATTCGGTTCACTCACAAATTAAAGCTAATTCCAATCAAATTATTTAACGCCACCATTCAGTGTAAACATCAATTATAATTAATAACTAGTAGTAGTAGTAGTAGCAGCAGAAGTGGGCACATACAGCTACTCTTGGGCATGTACGCCTTTCCGTATTGATTGATAATTGTTTTCAGCAAAATAGTTTTGTAGAGGAATGTCTTCTTGGTTTTTGTTATACCGTGGAGCAATGAAAACAAGAATTAATAAAAACTCAAATAGAATTATCAGGCGAGCGATTGGGGAGGGCGACAAAGAAAATCAAAAAACAAATACAACATATGCTATTGTAGGACCTACATGGACGAAGAGGAAGAAAACAATACTTCATCTCCTTTGTAACAGCCCGGCTTCAAAAACTCGGCAAATTCACAAAAACGGAAGTGAAGAGTCTCCTACGTTTTATTAAAACCTCATAATGGATTTCTCACAGATAACAAGGAGAAGGAACAATATCCATATGGTATCAAAATGGACCAAATATGGTCTAAGTGTGATGGCAAACTCGCTGGCGGTCACTCTAATCTAACCTAACCTATCGATATGACTCACATGTGAACGTCAAAATTCATTTTTATTTTGGAACATTTTCGTGAAAAGGAGGAAAGCAAACAAAGATTTTTTCCCCAATAAATGAAGGACCCATGACTTTAGTCATACTGACACGAATTATCAAATTTCGTTGCTAATTTATTTGCTAAGCGCACTAATATGGTATTGGTTGAGATCTCCGATGTAAATTAAGCACTTGCCTTTTAGGGGTGTTCATAGGTCCGACATTCGTTGAGTCTTTATTCACACTTTCATAGTCGGTCAATCCAAACAGGATGAAACAACAAGTTCATGCCCTGCAACACAACTAATTGGAAAATATAACTAGTTCAATAAAAGAAAACGAAGATATACACTGAGCGTATAAGTGCGAGTGTTGAGCAAAGACAAAAATAATAGCAACGCTTAAATAGGGTGGAAATTACATAACCAAGCAACCACGAAAAGGATTAATTGTTCGGTTGATAAACATTGTAAAGGAAAAGCGACAACGCCGTATGTATCAACGTCTGGAATGTAAGAACGCTTAGCCCTACGCTACTACAAAGCAGAGATTACTGCCATCTAGGAAATACGTTCGGATGAGCCAGCCAAAAGAAGGATGAATAACTGTGACAGTCCGCATAATAGTGAGTATAATTGACGACTATTTATATGCGGACTTGTTGTAAGCGACAGACTTGGGCTGCTTCGTCGGATAGAGAGTTTATATACCAAGTTTCAAAACTCTAGCTCAAAATTTAAGGCCCAAAAGTCTGTGACAAACAGACGGAAGGAGTATAATTGACTACTATTTAGATGCGGACTTGTTGTAAGCGACAGACTTAGGCTAGTTGTATGCCTCGAAAATATCAGCTAATATATTACAATCTTAAAATATTGCTGGGGGAATATGGAAGATAGGACATCTTTACCAGCATTGTCGGAAAACACATCCAACAAGTCTGATAATGGACTTATGATAATGAACTTCCTCTTTAGAAAGTTTCCAGACCAACGAACGGTCAAGGAAAAAATTTCATATTGCAATAAACAAAAATCACGCTTCCTATTTTACGAATATCTAAACATTTCAAGCCGATACCATCAACTAGGAATCTTTGATGAAGCCAAAGTAAAATTGCGGATATCAAACACACCGATGTGCTGCGCTTTATAAACAACCTGATCCGTGGGTTTAGGCCAACAAAGACCAGAACTGATCAAATTTTTAGCTTCCTCAGATCCTGGAGAGAAGAAATACAAAATCATAATTCAAACCTATTCATCAATTTAAAGGCCACACACGACAGCATTAAGAGATACGAATTATAAAGAGACATGTCTAGTTTTAATATATTTACAATACATGCTCTTCAGTATGTTAAGGATGACGATGGAGAGGATGGTGACAAACAGCATACGCTGGCGATATTGACATAAATCAGACAATTTTTATGAAAAATTATATTATTATTATTATTATTTATTAAAAGTAAATTACAGATTAAATTGCTTACATTATAGACATCATTTATGTGTTTGGTATTGACATAAGTTAAAGGATACGATGGACTATGGTCGGTTAAGTTTTTGAAGATCGATTCAACTTTTTTTGCAAGAGAGGAGATGATGCATGTTGAGAGTAGAGTTTCAAAAATGACATAATGTGTTTATGGGTAATGTATGAATGAAAAATTATAATTTATAATCATTGTTCCCTTTTGCGTTGACGTGCTTCAGAGGCGAAGATCCGACCAAGTACTTCAAAAATGTTCAGCGACGTAGATTTGGTCAAAGATACTCCTCACTGGACGTTTAAGATGGCTAGAGAATATAGAGCGAATGGACACCAATACACCGACCCACAGTCTTCGATTCTCAGCCGCCGAGGAAGACCTCGTGGGTCACGGCGATAAAGTAGTAATGTATAAGCCCTAATTGTACTCTTTCGAAAAAATCCTGCAAATTAAACGACCACAAAAAAAAAACAGCGCCTATTAAAAAAGTTGTTTGGGCTCGGCAGATGGAGTTATTCTCATCAACATCTAACGTCTTTCTCTATATGTTTCCATCGTCTTTAAGTGCCCATGAACACGCTATGCTAAAACCTTATAAAGGTATTCATATAGTGTAAATTATAAAAAATAAAACTTAACATACTACAGTGATACTATAGTGAAAAAAATAATTGCTTTAGTGGACAAATTAAACAAAAATTGTTTCGTCTTCAACATCATAAAAGTTATTTCATGTTAACAAAAAAGTACACACCTACTAGTTAGTTATATAAATAAGAAATTCAAAGAGCAAACACGTACGACACAGTCGTGCACCCACCCATAGTTTATATCCATTGTTAGCTACCCTGTAAGGAAGCAATCGAGTATAGACTATTGTTCTTCAACTACTTATTGGTAACGTTTCACAACACATAAAAAGCAATGAAAGTTGTCCCCTTTTTCATTGACATAAACACAGTCTATGGCCAAGTACTTAGAGACAAAACAAGTTAAAGCCTTCATGTGAAAGTATAACGTCGTTAGGTAAACTATCAATTGGGGTCTAGTAAATAAATAAAAGTTATATTACACAAAATATTTGTTGCGGATGTTAATTCATACTTAAAGATAGTCAGTCAGATACTCAGTTATGTGGTATTGAATGGGGTTCAAGATTTAGATATAAATGGTCAAAAATATGTTAGGGTCGTTCGCGACTTTGCTTTGTATCACATATTCAAGAGGTGCAATTTTGTATTCACTTTAGTTTACTTAACATAGGCTTTCATATTAGTATGGTTAATTTTGCTGTATGGTTCTATATTCTGACTTTTGGTTTATGTATTTCCATAAGTAGCACAAAAGCTAGAAGCCCAATGGCGTTAAGATCTCGCGTCGCCGATTTCCTCAAATCGCTTGTTTGTGTGTCCATCGTGGCATGCGCTGTATGGCACATAGCACTGTCCTGTGTTATCACATACCATCAATATCTATTCATTTATCTATAGTGTTTGCCGTTGACGACTATCCTTGTTTTGGAAGAAGTGCGTACCGACGATCCCGCCGTACATAAATCCGCACCAGGAAGATTTTTTCTTTCTCGGGATGAACTTGGAGATGGTGTGTCCCGTGTGGATTGATTTCAACCCACAAACTTATATATTTATGCACTCGGAACGATAGCACCATAAACAGCTACTTTATAGTCGGTGAAATAAGTATCCTTTTTTCAATTGCTAGTACAGTATTACACCCTAATTTTTGGTTGCCGACATTTTGCAAATGATTGAAAAGACAATTTATTGCCTGAAAAACCTAATTAAGACAATATTAACCTGATCATTTGAATAATATCCAAGGGCGAATTGACTGAAAAAAATTAACTGCAAATAGTCTATGCAACCAGAAGATTATTCTTCATTACATCAGAGGTAATGAACGTATTTGATAAGAGCACTAAGTCAAGTTGTCGTCGCAAACAAGCAACTCCACTCAATCACATTGCGTAATCCTGATCATTGTAAATGACGTATGATGAATTCACACAATGACGGATGAGTATTTATATCAGTGATATACATAAAAATGCATTACGATTTACTACTATTGTTGTTTTCGTTAAATTTATTATATTTATGAGGATTTGCCTGACTGTGATCCATGTAGTGTCTGATTTCTGATATCTTTTTTTTGAATTCAAGGATGGAAAATAATTTCATTTTACCTTATGGTTTTGAAATACAAACATTACATAGCGTTTCAGACAACAAGAAAAACAATCAAAATTTTGTCAACATAAAGTGATTATTTCAGTCTTCAAAAAGTAACCTTAAGCGAAACTAAATGAAACATGCCCGTTGGCAATATTTCTATTAATTAACACAATACCTGTCAACGAGTTCGATGTTAAGTCGGCTAACAACTTTTATACACATTTTGTCAACTCAAATGGCAATACGTTTGAACGTAAAATTATCGCATCTAGTTTAGCAACAACGGTATGGTGTTTGCTTAAAGATTAGTCTGTCTCAAGCTGGATTATATATAGCTAAGTTGCTAACATACGTAATCTGTCGTTTTGATAGAAACATGGTCGGATCATGTGGTACAGATTCGTTTGGTACATACAGGTTGATGTAGCATTTTCGTTTATCAAACGTTCGATAACTCTATCAAAACGCACCATATATAAACAAGTGTGTTTTCATTCCCGTCCTTAAAAATAATAACAACCATTTATGAGTGCTGCGGATATAATTTTTGCGGGAGCTCCTGTTTAATGATGAATCTGCTGAGTTAACATAACCTCCTTTGACAATCGATACTACTTGGATGATTGTCAGATCATCGAGGGAGAAATGCTATCATTTAGGTAATGCTATGGCTAAGTATCGAATTCAGATCAACATCGCACCACTGAGCTGTACATACAAAATAGTAAAAAAATAGCAAAAATTTAAAGGCTTTTTAACAAAGTATTTAAAGCATAGAGCTAAAAGAGAATTTTTCGAAAATTCGATGTAGCGAAAGGAAGTATTTAATCCATTGATTTATCTACAGAAATCGTATTTCAATGTGTTTGTAGCATTGCGCATCATTTTGTTTAGTATCTCAGTGTGTTGTGTGCTCTCTTTTCAGCTACTTTCAACATCAGGAACGAACAAACAATACATCCCTATCCGAAATGGAAGATGTCGCCAATAGATGTCGGATTGAAAGAATGAGTTTATTCGAATTGGATATATTTGTAATGATGTATCATTCATAAAGAAAGGGTAGGTGGATGCACGACTGGATCGTACCCAATATTCTCTTTCACTGTGAGATAGGCGTAAGATTAAATAACAACCATCCGAGAACTTGACGTTTTGCATAGTTTGGCCAAAATTCACCTGTGGCACTATAACAGAGTAGCTTAAGTGACCATAAGCGAATTTTCTGTTTTGCAAGTGGTATTATTCAGGACAACGACGTTTGTTTGTGTGTAATGTGAGAACATTAAACAATAGAGGTGCAAGCGAATAACTAACTAGTTTGTGTGTAATGTGAGAACATTAAACAATAGAGGTGCAAGAGAATAACTAGCGGAAGTCATAAACTGCTACAAAGCAGACATTACTGCCATGCAGGAAATACGATGGGCAGGGCCGGGCAAAAAGAGGACGAAAAACTGTGACATCTACTACGGCCCGTGTTATAGTGAGCAGAAACAGCGACTATTCGGATTTGTTATAAGTTCCAGACTTAGGCAAGAAGTTTTATGTTTCCAAGACATTGGCGAAGCGAACGCATTGTAACTATTCGCATCAAGGCCAAATTCGCCAACATAAGCATTATATGCGCTCACGCCCCGGAGGGAAAAGATGATATAGCTAAGTATTGCTTCTATGAGCTCCTTGACAAAAGCTATGAGCGACAACCGATGTACGATGTTAAATTCGTGCTGGGAGATTTAAACGCAAAGGTAGGAAGAGAAGACAACTTTAGCAGTATTGTCGGAAAACATAGCCTACACGACATCACGTCTGGTTACGGACTTAGGCTAATTGACTTCGCTTCGGAACGAAATGCTACTATAGCCAGCACATGGTTTCCTCACCTCGATATCCATAAGGGGACATGGCGGTCTCCAGATCAATGAACGGCCAACCAAATTGATCACATTGCGATAGACAAGAGGCACGCATCCAGTATATTTGGAATGTCCGAACATTCCGAGGAGCTAACATCGACTCGGAACACTACCTTGTTGCAGCCAAGGTAAGAATGCGGATATCCAACACGCCACAAAAATCCAGAAATACTGTGAAAAAATTTAATGTTGAAAGACTGCAATCGCAAGAAACTGCCAAGACCTTCGCGTAACGCGTATCCCTAAACCTCTCGATTCACACCATACCAGCATCGAATGTCGAAGAACAATGGCAACGATGCCAACAAGCCATTAGACAATTTGCAACTGATGTGCTAGGTTTCTCGCGCCCACCAGCAAGAAACCCCTGGTTTGATGAGGAATGCCTACAGATGCTTGCAGCCAAGAATGAGACCTACAAGGCTTAGCTGCTACTGAAGACGAGAGCTGCCGTTGAGCTCTATAGGCAGAGAAGAATGAAAGAGCATCGGCTTTTCAGAAAAAAGAAAAAAAGAGCAAGAAAAGTCCGCGATCGAGGATATAGAGAGGTGTCGCTCAAGGAACGATGTTCGCAAGTTGTAAGGTAGAACGATTTATTCCATATTAGCAACGACAGTGAAAACTGCCAACCACCCGACCTAAGTGAAGTGAGGATAGCAATATCTAAACTCAAGCTTAATAAGGCTGCCGGAAATGACGGTCTTCTCGCTGAGCCTTATAAAGCCGGCGGAGATGACTTGGTAAGAAACATCCACCAACTCATAAGCAAAATCTGTTCGTAAGAAAGAATGGTTGAAGAATGGAACCTCAGCATCGTTTGCCCGATCCATAAAAAAGGGGACCCTCTAAACTGCACCAACTACAGAGGCATAAGTCTCCTTAACATCGCCTACAGGATCTTATCTGCCGTAATATATGAACGCCTGAAACCGTTTACCGACACATTCGATACCAAAAATGGATTTAGGCAAGGTTTGTGCAAAACACACGAGCGAACTCCAGAGCCAGATTTTCCAAACATTGGTACAACTACTAGCATACGCCGACGATATTGACATCATTGGTAGGACCCAACCTGATGTCATAGTCAGGTTTGCTTGTATAGAGAAGGATGCGGCAAAAATGGTTTAAGCAGTAAATGAGGGCAAGACGAAGTATATGCTGTCAACACGAAAGGACACACAACATCGACGAATTGGACAGAACATCACCATTGACACATATAACTTTGAGGTAGTACGGGACTTTGTCTATCTCGGCTCCGCTATTAGCTCTGACAACAACATCTCGTCAGAAATTAAACAAAGAATTACTCTTGCCAAGCGCTGTTTCTTCGGGATAAGAAGACAATTCAGTAGTAAAGCCCTCACTCGAACTACTAAGGAGATCCTATATAAGACCCTTGTCATCCCATTCCTGCTCTACGGCGATGAAGCATGAACCGTCTGCGAATGAAGAAATCCTTGGTCGATTTTAGAGGAAAATTCTTCGAAAAATCGTCGGTCCCGTTTGCGTTGGTGGCCTAAGGAGACGAAGATTTAACCAAGAACTATACAAGCTGTACAGCGACATTCCCCTGGCCAAAAAACTCCGCATTAGACGTTTAAGATGGCTAGGACATGTAGAACGTATGGACGCAGTAGAGGCAGACCTCGCCTTAAGTGGCGCGCACAAGTAGAAACCGACCTCAACCAACTTGGAGTGCGCAACTGGAGGCAGTAAGCTAAGGACCGGGCTATTGGACGTTTAAGATGGCTAGGACATGTAGAACGTATGGACGCAGTAGAGGGAGACCTCGCCTTAAGTGGCGCGCACAAGTAGAAACCGACCTCAACCAACTTGGAGTGCGCAACTGGAGGCAGCAAGCTAATTGGAGAGGCATGTTGGTTGAGGCCCAAATTCAAGTTAAAAACTCAATTATTAATGCTTTCCTCATTATACATATTGTGGAACCGGTGTGCATGTGAATTATAATAAATTTCCGTTATTTGTCATAAGATCAAATACCTTGGCCAAATTATAAAATACCCTTACAATCATTATGGTGATGGATATTAAAACTTAAAAGAAAATTATGGGATCTATGATCATAAGAACTTTTATTCCTGAATTCAGAGTAAATTGGTGTCCCTGTGAATTCCGTTCAAGAATATCTTATTGAACCAAAACTTATTATGTTGAATTTTCGCACACGGTAGTTGCTGGAGAGACCGTTAGGGACAGGCAGACCGACGCACCGTGGGACAGCTCCATACAACTCCATCCATCGAAAATTAAATAGCCATATAATTTAGTTCGATATTAATATTAATTTTATTTAAAAAGAAATTAGTAAGGTCAGTTGCCGAAATGCAGAGAGTCAGAATATTGATTTGACTGAAATATTGCACAGACTATTCAAAAGTGTTTACTGAATATTGTTCATTTTGAACTGCATATATAGGTATAACGCATTTTCGGAAAGCTCAGAGATTCATTTACAAAAAATACAACCACAAGAGTGTTGTACAAAATGTAGAGGATATATATTTTTTAGCCAGCATGGACTTTTTTTATATTCAAACAGACATTTGACGGTTAGCGTTGTTTGCTATTCCTTGTTAGTTGTCTCATTAAAATATTTAATTAGACAAAATTCCAATGGGATACATTTGTTTGCTCCTTTTTTGCTTTTTTTTTTGCCGTACACAAAAATATGTCGCAAAGCCAATATAAACCCATCATACATGTAATATTTAATATACTACTAATTGAACATTAAAATAAAAAAATTACTTCAAAAAATGAATTTAGTGGTATGGAATGTGAGTAACAACCCTATTGGTAGGTAAAAATATATACATACATACACTACATACATAAGGATCATTTTGAAATCGATGTTCACTCTTTATACCTGTTGGGAGTTCCCGCTGTGCGAATCGTTGAACATCCTATCCCATTCCATCCTTAAATTAAACACCCTCAAAAAATAAAATAAAAACAGCGTTTCTATACTGCATATATGCTATGAACTAGGGTATACAAATCGCTTTTTATACCCTATCATATAGGAGTATATTAGTTTTGACATTAAGTTTGTAACATAGAGAAATAAGTTGGCTAGGTATATCTCAAAGTATATGAATCGACTCAGAATCGCAAGCTGAATCGATCTAGCCATGTCTGTCTGTCCGTCCGTCCGTCCGTCTGTGTGCCACCGATTTTTGGGCCTTAAATTTTGAGCTTGTTTTGAAATTTGGTTTATAGACTCTCTATTCGACGAAGCAGAACAAGTGTAGACATTTTTAGCAGTTTTTTTCTACCTAAGAATCAAGTCGCAATTTAGATAAAATTACACTTCAAGCGTTTAACTTTTAATTGTAACGATGTCGAAACAGTAAATATACTATTAAGTGAAAGTAGATTTGTTCAAACTCCATATGAAACACAAAACACTTTTACATTCTATGGAAATTTGTCCGAGTCTTCTCAAACCTTTTATTTTTTGCCCTAAAAATGTTGGGTGCTTCATTTTACTCAGAGTTGATTTTTACCCATAAGAGGGTAAAAACAAAAAAATCAGATAATGGATCCTTCGACATAAAAGAGGTACATACATTCATGAAAAATTCAACAAAATCATCATTTGAACGCACGCATTCATGAAAGTATCGGCAATCGTTATATATGCTGAACTAAGGTTAGGTAACAGTGGCTGTACGCGATGCGCGTGCACACTTAGACCATAGAAGTTCGTTGTGGTACCACGTGGATATGTCGACTTTCCCTATATTCATTTGCATAATTGAACCATTCAGAAACGACTATATGGTGTAGGAGGTTTTTCACATTAATATTAGCCAGCTACCTAGATTATCAAAGATATGGGTTTCCAGGTTGTTGTTTTTTTGTTTTGTCGGAGAGAGCTGGACAAGAGCAGAGAAGAAGGTGAGGAATACATTTCTCCTCTAGGTCCTATTCTTTGTGCGTGTAGCCTTATAGGACAGGGTCCTGTAAGGATACCTATGACGGTGCTGATGTTTAATCTGTTCAGCATTGTCAAGCAAATGGAGGGGCTCTAATTATAGTTTGGCCAGAGCTGCTGGATATTTGACAGGTTGTGCCGTTGATCCATCTGCGGTTTGCTTTCTTGATCGCACCCAGTTTAATATACAATTTACATGTACCTAACATATCAACTGTCGGTAGAATATCAAGGGTAGTGCCTTGTTTGGCAAGCTTATATGCCTTGCAGTTCCCTGATCTGTCTCTGCGACCCGCACCCAGAAGAGATGAATGGTAAAATGCTCTGCCATCTCATTAAGAGATACTTGTTATTCGTGGGCTAGTTTTGATTCGAACTAGACAATGTGCAGTGCCGCTTGGCTGTCACTGAAGATGTTAATAAACTTCTTGAAACGTTACAATCATGGGGAATGCGAAAGGATTAGCATCATAGCTTAGGTTAAGCATCTAGGAGAAAACACCTCCACCCACAACAGATTCTAGTTTAAACCCATTCGTATAGTTGTGAACAAAGTTATTGGCCCGTATTATCTATACGGATGACGATATTAAGTTTGGGAGGGTCAATGTGCGGACTTTGTTTTTCCTGCCAAAACAACCAATTTGTTTTTTTTATGGGTTCGCGCCGAGTCCACATCTGGCGGTCCATTTAGAGAGTACAGAGAGACCATTTTGTAATAGGGTATTAAGGTATTTTACTTACACGTTACTTAGTTAGTTATACGATACGTGTGGATGTGACGCGTGAAAATATTGTTTTTTGTTAGTTTGATTGATTTATAAGCACTCCCAACAAGTCATCATGTTTAAAGTATGAAAGTGCACTAGTGACTGCTTCTGCTTCGACATTGTTTAAAGCTCCTTCTGTATCAAGAAGAGCTACTATGATGCGTACTAATGAGTGAATGGCTGTCTCAACAGACTTCCACTTGCAATGTGCATGATGTGACAATAAGACAAACAGAAGATGGATGGAAGATCGGGCGGAGATCTTTTGGATTTATGTGAGAGCTCTTTCCTGCTTTGAATAGAATTTCTAATTCCGTCCATGCCTAAGGGATGTGTATTAACCGCAGAAAACTGGTCATGATGGATAGTAGCCATGGTAGCAGAATAACAAGGTTGTATTGAAGCTCCGAGGATATGATACCATCTGGTCCAGCGTATTTAAACAGTTTGGACCTTTTTTATGTCACAAAGACAGTACACTGGGAGATTAGGAACGCTTCTATTAAATTAAAACCCTTCCGATAAATGAAAAAAAGTTAAAACCAAATGAAATGGTTTTATGTCTTCTGGTATAAAAATTATTTTTTTTAAGATTTCTATAATTTGAATATTTATGTGGTCTTCCTTTGAGGTTGGTCGTCTGTTGGCCGAATATGATAATAGTATAGTTGACACACAATAAACTGTATTCTAGCACAATAAAACCTGAGTAGACCACTTCGCGGGTTTTAAGGACAGCTATTCCCTATCCATAGTAGCTAGGCATCTGGTAGGCGTCTATGTCAACAGTTTTCTTAGTCAACAAGATCTATGTGACCTGGGTTAAAGAGATTTTATCTTTTGTACTTTGTGATCAGTGCGGCTGATTCATTTGTTAATGATTAAACTATATTCACTTATGAACTTCTAAAGGTCAACACAAAATTAGAATAATAAAAAATGTTTGTATCGTAAGTAAGATTTGCCGTTGTTTTGAAATATTAATACCCCTCCCGTCTAAATTACTAGTTGAACTTTTACAGAGTAGCGCCTATTACTTGTAATCAATATAAGTATTCTTAATATAAGGCAATACACTACCGGAAAATGCCAAACTACAGGCGACCTAGCGACTAAATGACTCACACCCAAATAACACTTTTCTTAGTAATTGCTTTAGTTACCTAAAGTCTCATAGACAATCGCAGAGGTTGCGTGTGACTTTTTCCAATAAAAACAAAACCAGCACTGAATGTAACGAACTCCGCCGCTGAATAATATCACAGAAAACAGGTTTTAAGACTTTATTTTATGATTGATTTACCTTGACCTGGAAAATGGTTGCGATTTTTTTCCTAACAAAAACAAAACTACAGAGTAGCTCACAAAAAGAAATTAATTTATATCGAAAATATGCAGTGGCAGGTCAATTAAAAGGTCAACTGACCTGACTCGTACCTCTCCTGACAAGAGATGGGTGCAATCGAATTGTTATTATGCATCTATGATAATGTTTCCTCTCGTTATACAACAAAATATCTGATGTGGAGGCATAACAATAGTAACAAGGTAACAGAGCTTAATATTTTTTTTTCTTGGAGGCGTAAATGTATGTGAGATATGATAACTAATTATGTCAATATTTGCTGCTACACTAAGCGAGAATAAACCGACTAGATACGATACAACAACAAATGTTGCTGCAGTACAAATAAAGTTATACGATTACTTTTTCTCTTCTCCTAAGTAAGCAAATATACAGTAGGGGGAAAAAGTAAGTATGCATTTGAATAATTGTTTCTTGATGAATTTATGGGGTTTCCAATATTAACACAGAAAAATCCACTAATTTAGCTTACCAATAGAACAGCGAAATCTATTTGGAAGGTTTATTAATGAACTGTGAAACATTAGTGAGAGATTGGAAGTTATATTACAAGCTATTGCATCGGAACAATCAATCCTCACCAAGGCAAAATTCACCAACAAAGGCCTTTTATTTTTTTATCAAGCCACATCAAATACGATATGTTGTGGAAAATTTAATGTAGAACAACTCCATTTTCAAAAGACCGCAGAGCTGCAAAACGCTTATTCCCAATCTTCCGAATAATACCATACCACGAGCATAAAATGTCGAAGAACAATGGCGGAAATGTAACCAAGCCATAAGATCGGCCGCAATTGATGTGATTGAAGTAACATACAACAACCCGTTAACAAAATGTTTTCGGATGAAAGTAAAGAAGAAGAACGGAAGCAATCCAATATCCACAAAAAAAAACAAGATACTTTGAACGCATAAAATCATGCTACAACAACCTGATTGGCCTTATCAGTTTTGTTTAAGCCAGGAAAGTCAAAAACCCGCAATATCGTGGAATAAAGATTGATACCCACCACCTATTCATCGATTTCAAAGCCGTTTACGGTGGTATTTATGGAGACGAACTCGTGCATCTGTGACTATGGAACATTTTTGCTGTCACTTCGGCGAAAAATTTGCTAAGAAGGTTAGATCGTGTTTTTCGTGACTTCATAAATATCATTCTTGAGTGGATTGTGCAAAAGTCCCGCGATAACGCCAGAAACACATATCGATATCATAAGACTCAATACTATGGCGGCACAGCGGCGTTTACTAGTAAATACTATTACCCACAAAATCAAGAAGTAGGATTCTTTGTTAACTTTGGATAGCAAAGCATTTCTAAAAAAAATCAACCGCTGTTTTTTTTCGATCAAAGGAGGACATTTAGTTATAAATCCCTCACTCTAATTACTATTGAGATTTCTTAAGAGCTTACCGCGCTGTAGAGCGACAGATACCCGGTATACTGAAAGATAGGCTAATTTTCAAGGGAGTTGTTTTTTCCTTGTGTTTGTTAAATTCGTAAGAATCTTTTTTGAAAGCGCAACGCATACTTTCACGGAGGTTTATATTCCATTTGAGTTATGTGTCATCGGAACAAAAATAATTTCACTACAATTCGTAAATATTTTCCGCGAAGAATTTGTGTCGGAGGAAATGGGAAAGAGAATAACACTTAGCTGTCGAAAATTGCACCTGAACGCACTTCAACGGATACCTCGCTAGGACTGATTACTTTTATTATGTTCATTTCTTTTAACTTTGATCCACTTAACAATATCATACCAAGAGCATAAAATGTATGTTTTTAGGAGACCAAAGAATCACCAGAAAATTTTTGTTGACAAAGTTGAGCTACACCAAACTTAAACTAACCTAACTCCAGGTTTTGTAAGTCCACTGTTACTTCATGTCAAAAAGTGATTAATGATATCACTATAAGTTGCTTACTACCGGAATAAAACACTATTCCGAAAGTAAATGTTTGTTAATAATAAATTGGAAGGCTAAAGTTTAAAGAAAGGGTGTTTTCATAAACGTCAAAAATCTGCGCTAGATCAATCGTCTTTCTTCTTTGTTGCATTAATTAACACACTCATTCTGCAGAACGGGTGCAGGCCTTAAGTACTATTTTAAGTTGTCACTGAATGTTCATAAGTGTCAGACAAAAATTAGAAAGGGCGGCGAAAGAAGTTGTGCTCAATCCTAACTGTGAATTAATAGCAAAGGAGAAGAATGGATCAACATTTTTAATGTCCTATACAATTTTTCTTTTTTGTTTTTCCCAGAATTGGATTATTTTTCCATCAGAATACTTTTTTGAATTATTAGTTTAGTTTTCGCCACATTCCACATTGCAGCTTCTCCTTGCCTTAAAAAGATGAATGTTATTGTAAAAATACAATTTGTTAAGAAATTGCCAATAAAACTTTTATTTTTGCACTTAAAATTTGTTTTCTGTATCTAATGCGTTTTCTGCAGTCAAAAAAAATATGAATGCACAATCTGCCAGATGCTGACGAGACTAATGACGTTTATGAACATATCTTCTGCATTTATCTGGGTCTGTTCGATCAAAAATCTGACTTTTTGAACAAGTCTAACGCAGATCTTAGTTAGGCAGACGTTTATTTAAAAAAAAACCCTTAGCTTCTACTCGATCGAAGGTGGATACTTTTTTTTCTAAATGAAGTGATTTCCAGCATAAGTCTCTTATTTTAGAGCATATGTCCTGTCTGTGGTGTTTGCCTTAGAGTTCGATGATTTTGTTCTATTATTCAAATACATGCTTATCTTACATACGCTGTTGACGAACGTTTATTTTATTCTACATTCGTGCAAATTCTATCTATTAAGGATTCACACTTTGTAACAGTTTTAAGATGATAGCTCGAATTCGTAACATTTAACATTCAGAAAATAACGAAACAGAAATCGATATTCGGAACTGCTAGTCAAGATGTGATGTTTACTATGAAAATGTAGCCAATTGTATATATCATAGATAGGAATGGCCAAAGTGTTGCAACAGTGTGAAAATGGCTTGTGGGATGAATGTTATATGGCCCAGAGATCATTGGATTCATTCAATTGTACAATGAAGGATATGAGAAGAAATCAACGGCTCTTTAGTGGCGCCTTTAAGCTAGTAATTTACAAAATGATCCATCAACCAATAACTTTTTCAAGTAGTGGTTGGAAATTGGATGAAAATTGGAGATGGAAAAATGCCATAAAGACATGAATTGATTCGAAACA
This sequence comes from Rhingia rostrata, assembly GCA_949824845.1. Lineage (NCBI taxonomy): Eukaryota > Metazoa > Arthropoda > Insecta > Diptera > Syrphidae > Rhingia > Rhingia rostrata. The sequence continues at coordinate 86,256,454 of OX463756.1, read as the reverse complement.
ATACAAGACACATATTTGGCTGAGCGAAAGAGCTATACTGGCTTACAGATACTAATAAGGCCAATTTCAATGAGATACCCGAGAAGTGTTCACATTCCAGTCAGATGGTACCATTATGGATGAAGATTTAGGTATCGAACAAAAATTATGATACGATAGTTAAGACATTCAACAGTATCCCACGCCAATGCGCTTGAAAAGTTTGCATTTTTTTTTAAATATGATTGTTATTATTTTACAAAATAACCGCAGTGCGTTTGGACCAAAACAATCTAAAGCAGCACGGAATTTTTTTTTAATGTCCACCATACTTAGCCAACCCGTGTGCGAATATTTAACATTTTTACACTTCAATTGAAAATAGATACATTCAATAATTTAGATAAGCCCTAAAAAGGGATTTAAGATTTGTCCACTATCATTTGTTGACTTGATCATTAGTTTCACACCCTTAACAAAAAATGAAGAAAAAAATACAAAAATTTAGTATTTTACAGAATAACCATAACCTTTGCAATAGTAGAGAAACTTTTTTTGTAGAGAAAAAAAGCAAAGCCTTTAACATTTTGTTCAGTAAAAACTTTCTGACAGATGGAAATTGACTGACTGTTTTCCGTTGAAAAAATAAATATTTAATTTTTTTAACATATTTCAGATTTAATGCTCTTGTTTCATTAAAACATATGATAGCTCATAAGCAAGATTTCAAAATCAATGACAAAAAATGAAAAACATAAATGGCAGTAACGACCCTTAAATGTCTAAAGCCCAGCATCTGCATGGATATTGTTTGATTTTTGCCGCATAAAGTGTCCTTCTATTTTACACCGACTCCGAACCGCACATTTGAGCAGATTGTAATGAAGACGTTAAATGTGTTCAATATTTGTCAGACTTTCGCAAGAGGTCGGGCAGTGAAACAAAAAATAGGTGTTGTTACTTTCGGGAACTAAACCAAGTACCACGCTCTTTATAGTCAAAAAATGGAAGCAAAGAAACAAACAAAATTATTTTTCATAAGGCATTTAGCCTGTTGGACTAGATCCAGTTTTAGCGATATGAAAAATCTAAAATATAAAATGCAAAGGCAATTTAGTAATGAAATATGCGAGCTGAATTGTTAACTTCACACAGATGGGACAGTACAAAATGTTGTTAAATCAATATTATGTTTTATCCAAACAGTGCTATACTCTTCGCTGTTTTAAGGGTTAAATTGTAGAAAATAGCAAAAATTTATGAAATTTTGTTTTCTCATCTATGTAGTTTGTAAATAAATCTTCGATTTGCATGATATAAATAAGACTAATTGGCTTTCTGCATTGGTAAAACATAGGGCATCAGAAGTTCTGAAAAATTATAAAGTTTCTGCCATTTTTCGAATTCAATTACAAACGAAATTCTTTAAGAATTGATGGTAATGTGGTTTAGTAGAAGTTTTTGTATTGAATCAAAACAACAAACATGCCAAAGTAGACACATACATTGAATTTACAACAAGAACAAATCAATTGTAGTACATTTTTATTTATTGGTTATTAAGTCATCAATTTACATAAGCCATATCTCATGTACCTATAAGAGTAAATTTGAACACACTTTGATGTGAAACTTCACAAAGCCGTACTCGTATTGAGAAAATTGTTAATAGATGAACAAAGAAAACATTAACTTTCGTTATTTTTTCTCTATTTTCTTCATGTTCATGAGGTTGACAGACCAACAAAAAAATCTTTACTGTTATTCCGAAAATATTCGGAAATGTTTGTTTTGTAGTTTTATTGTAATATTGAGTTCCTAAAAACAATCTTCCAAGGTTTTATGGATAAAACACTTAAGTGGAAGGATGTTTTTGTTTGCGGTCTATTAAAAAATACTTTAAAATTTTACGTTTTTTATTTTGGTGTACGGGTAGGTACTTTTGGTTAAAATGAGAGAATTCTCGCTTGATATTGGAGATTTTACGTTTCATGTTTTTTTACCCAAAAGTACCCGAACGGCAAATTTCTTTGATAATAATACAATAACGTCAATAAGTTCAATTCGATATACAATAAAGTTTATAGTGTTTCAGAAAACCAGACAGTTTGGTCGGACACTTCATTTTACTCGTCTACTCTATATATCTGGCTAACAACAATGTAAAAAATAAAAAAATTGAATAACTAATTTACTGGCTCCTCAGATTATTTAGGAATAGTCCAAGTATGGATTTTCTGGAGAATCTGGAGATATGTAGGTGAACGAAGCTTTTGATCTATCTATCAGATGTGTGTACATACAACACACATGTCGCAAGATTATCAGTAGATTACGGAAAAATTGCGATTCTTTACACCCCATTTGTCAGAATTAACGTTTTTTAGAATTAAAATTTTTTTAGAAATAAATTTCGATAACATTACATAACTCTCAAAGATTTCTTTTACAAATAAAAACACCACAAGCATATATAAAAGAAACGTGGTGGTCTTAATAATCCTTTTTTTACAAACAAGTACCGACACCATTTACCTAAGTAACTTATTGTTGCAAAATGATCTTAATTATTATTTTCAGATGACAACTAAAAAAAAAAGAGTTGAAAACTTTGATGCCTGACTGTAAGATGTATGTGAGTCGTCCCCGTTCGACACTAAAGATTTAGACAAACATCATGTTATGCGTTACCTATAGACAGTACCAGATTTAGAAATTGAGCAATTTTTTCCCTCGGATAACTCTTTCAAACACAAATCAACTCGACAAATAATATAATAAAAAAAAAAGATTTCTTATTTCTTTTGAAAAATAAAACACACACAAAAGGAAAAATTAAAAATGCTCTTCGTCGTCCCGCAGAGAAAAAAAAACGACGCATTGTGTGCCACCACCGGCGAGGGTTGGGGGTTGGTGGAGGAGGTTGGGAGATGGAGAGCAATGCTAATGACACCACCGTTTTCAATTTACAGGAGTATAGAAGACAACGTAAGTAGAACAAGTTACAGAAGTAGAACGCCTGCTTGAAAGTGAAATTGATTCACTCACCCCCGACAAATACCATGGAATCTTCAGGAATTTAACAACGGAAACTCAGCCACACGTAAAAAGTTCAGAGGTTTTCTGATTTTTGCAAAACTATTTACTTCTCGCGTACGTAAAACTCGATAAAAACTGTTTTCAAAAGCAGCCACAGAAAAAAATCTCAACTTTGAGGCACTTTGCACGCGACAGCGGCTTCTACTACACACAACTTACCGGCCATGTCAAATTAACAGTTCGCACAGTCAGTCGCCTCTTTTTCTCTCCACTTCATAAAACAATCATTCAGCAAACGCGGGGCGGCGGCGGTAATGGCAGTGGCAGAGACTTCGGGCTGAGAATAAAAAAACGAAACGAATCCACTCTCTTGGCAGCAGCTACAAGGCGGCGGTGGCCCTCTTCCTGTGCAATTGGCTCCTTCTTCGCAAGAAACCAGCAACGATCAGATTCAGAGTTTGTGTTTTCTTTTGTTTAGCAATTTGGATATTCGGTGCGGTTTTTGCTTTTTTTATTTCTTTATCGTATCCTCCACAACTGGCGAGATCAATATTTCTTTCGAGGGTTATTTTTCTTCTCCAATTTTCTTTTTACTTTTTTTTTATTTTTTTTTTTTGCGATGCGATTCACCAGCCAGCCGTCAGGAGGAGGAACATTCAAATTGTGGGTATTTCTGTTGGTTTTTTTCACTTTTGCAATTTGTTGTGCAGACGCACAGGCAAGTTGTAATGGGAATTTCGATAAAAAGATAAGTGGATTTCGATAAAGATTCGATTTGACAACAAAATTACGATAGAAAACGACAGCAGAAGGAATTTCTTATTGCAAATTCGCGATTAAAATGCTGCTCTACACACAGTCGGTTCAGGAAAACATACACACGTACGCATACTGTCACAGCGCATCGAATGCATGTGTGTTGGCCGTCGGTTTTTCGTGACGATGCAGTAGTAGCTTGTATGGATAGAATTTGCTCATGGCGGGGTTTCACACATGCATGGGAATTTGACATGAGAAATCGTGGTGTGTGTGATTTGCGACTTTTGCGTATTGCGCCAAGTCTTAATCGATTATGGCGGCATCTGTATGTGGGTAGGATTAAGGTATGCCAAGTTTCGCAGGTGGGTGTTTTATGATAAGGTAGTTTCGAACAGGGCGTGTATTTTATTGGTTATATTGACGTTGACATTTTTATAAAATATATATTACATATTTTACTTTATCATATCATTTTTGTATATTTAATTGTACAAAATAAATGGCCAATTATTTTGATATTATTTAAGGTAACATTTAACTATTTTTATATACTTTGTTGACTATTGAAAATATCTCATCATATTGAGCAGACTAAAAAAATAGTTAAATGAAATCATCATTGGTTTGGTATAAATTTAGCCAGGATTTATCATATAGCGTTTTCGATTAGGATAAAAAAAAATCTCTTATTTTAATAAAGATCACTTTTTTTGCTCTAGAACAATATTTTCGTTTTCGATTGGGAAAATAGAAGCACCTATATACACGCCACTGTTTCACTGCGGAAATGTAAGTAAGCAAAAAAATCGTTTGCTACATCAAATTGCAAAAATAATTGTTGTAAATTATCATAAACATTTGTAAGAAATAAATTTAGAAAACTTGTTCAGTTTATGGGTCAATAAGTAAAGAACTTTAGTGTTATTGCCAAATTTATTTGAAACCACTCTTAGTGGTTTTCCTACTTTTAAATAGGTGACGCTACATCTCGCTACGGAAATGCATCTCTTTGCACAAGGTGTTGATCTTCTGTAAAATGTTACTATGGAAATTTCAGCCTGCCGGCGCCAATTGTTTCGTTGCAAAAACATTTGACAACTGACTAAGAGTTTTTTTGAAATAAATTAAGTTTATTTTAAGATAAATTGAATCAACATTAAATAAATTGTTTACTACAATGTATTTCCATTTTCATAAGTTAATTCTCCCACAGCAAGATGATAAATAATGAGCTGTCAAATGGCACACTAATACAAACAAAAACAGATCAATCTCTTTTTAGTTCGATTCGTATGCAACTACATCCCTTGGACCATTCATAAACTCAATTTATCATGTCTATATAAAGCGTTCTTACAAAACCTATAAAACGTTCAAGAAGGGAGGCATAAGCTCAACGCTCATAGTGTTTTGGGTTTTTGGCACAAAGTTGTAAGGTGTACTTGAAAATCACTAAACACAAGTGTATTTTCAAAAATGCTGTATACTTACTTGGTACTTCTACACAGCCAATAAGATTTTCTTTTACTTTTTAAGTACATAACATATATTTGAGCAGCACACATAGGTGGTTTCGATTCCCAGCCGTAGCAACAACTAAATGATTTGCATTAATTGTAAAGGCGATCATCCCGCAAGTTACCGCGGCTGCGAAGTATCTAAAGAGTTGCAAAAAAGACGGATGAATCTTACTAATAAAATTTCACAGAAATTAAGTTTAACTAAGAAAAAGCCTAAAAGTTCGCCTAAACTTGTCTCGAAGCCAAAGCAGACAACAATCAAAAAACAAAAAATTAAACAAATAAGTCGGCCAACAGAAATACGATCGGATCTTGTACATCCAAAACCAAATGTACAAACTTATGCCCAAGCTACAGTATCCGATAAAAATATTTTACCAAACCCCGTTTCCAACGTTTTTTCGATTATTCTTTCAAAACTTGAGGAACAAAGCGAAACGAATAAACTTATTTTCGACAGGCTAGTAGAGCTTGAAAATAGTATTCCCAACAGACGTAATCTACCTTCAACATGAAAATATTTCTTAAAATTCTTAAGTGGAATGCCAATGGCCTTTGGCAAAAACTTGGAGAACTTGAATTGTTTGTGCAGGAAAAAGATATCGACGTTTGTTTAATATCCGAAACTCTACATCCATCAAACAAGGCTAGAGGTGGAGCATCATCTCCACATTCGAACATTCGATTGAATTTAAATTAGGAGTCGAAACAATGCAAGTTTGCTCTATACAAGTCAAAACCAGACAATCCTTTTTTAAGATATCAACTTACTGGCCAACTGATGTTACAAAAATACCAGATTTGATCGATTTTTTCATCGTAAAAGGTATGCCGTCCAATCGAATAAAAATTAAGGAATGCTTTGATATTTGATCTGATCATTCTCCGGTCATTCTAACAACGAGCGAGTCTATCATTAGAAATGAAAACCCACCCAGACTAACAAACGGAAAAACCAACTGGGAAGACTTCAAAAAACGATATGGAAAATAATATTCGACTGGGTGTATCGCTTAGATCCCCTTCAAAACTCGAAGTCGCTTTTGACTCCTTTATCGGTACTGTTCAAAAAGTAGCACGGAATAATACTCCTCAACAACGCAAAATAGAAAGCTATAGTAATACCAAGTACCCATGGGAAATAAGAGATTTGGTTAGACAAAAAAGAAAAGATCGAAAAAGATGGCACCAAACTCGTTCCCCGCAAGATAAAACACATCTCAATCGGTTGAATAACATGCTATCAAATTCGATTGAAAACTTTAAAAACCATGCATTAGAAACTTATCTAAACCTAACCGCTGGAAAAGAATCGAATCATTCACTTTGGAAAGCATTTAAAGTCATAAAACGGGCAAAAAGCGCTATGCCCCCAATTAGGGTAAATCAACATGTTTGGGCAAAAGCGGCAAACAAAACGCAGACGTTTTTGCCGCACATCTTGAGGAAACATTTAAACCATTTGATGGTCCAGAAAACATTAATTTATTCGAGACTACAACCGATAGTAATCTAGTTAGATATGCAAGTATTGCCGAGCTTAAACAGGAAATACAGAAATTAAAGCCTAAAAAAGCTCCAGGTTATAACCTAATTACAGGAGAACTTCTTAAAATGTTGCCTCGAAAAGCATTAACTAAACTCCTGTACATTGTAAATACAGCAATTAGATTAGAATACATACCAAGACAGTGGAAGGTAGCGGAAGTGATTATGGTTCTCAAGCCAGGAGATTCATTAACAAGGTTAATGAATGGACTAAATTCTGACGGAGAGCAAATCGATTCATGTAGATTTTTCGTATAAGCGGACAAACAATTTGCCAGTATTTCTCAATACTGTTCGAGTCACATGTAAAAAAGAAATGCCAAGAGCTTAAAAATAAATACAGAGAACTGTACTGGTTACTCGGAAAATATTCGAAGCTTAACCTTGGAAACAAGCTGCTATTATACAAGCAAGTGCTAAGGCCGACCTGGACATATGGTATACAATTATGGGGTTGTACCAGTGAAACGAATCTAAATATTTTACAAACTTTTGAAAACAACATGTTAAGATCATTCGTCAATGCGTCGTGGTATATAAGGAATGAAGATCTACGCAGAGATCTGGGTATTCTCCCGCAGTTAAAGATGAATGGGAAAATTTTGCAAGCAAACATAAAAAACGTTCATTGGGACACGTTAACACAACGGTCCTCCTAATTCTTCACGAAACAAATTTACTGCAGCGTCTTCAAAGAACTAAGCCCTTAGATTTGGCCCGATAATAACAAACCGCGTTATAAATTGCGGAGAGAACAGGAACTCTCGCAGGAAAGTTGCCTGCCAAACATTCATTACTCGTGATAAAAAAAATTGCTAGATAAGTCACATACTTAGTTTTAGTGGAGTTAAAGTCCCACACTACTTTGGGCACGTGCTCATCGTGTCTTTTGAGATTTCCACCACTCACGGAAAAAAAATCGCTGGAATTGTGACGTAACCTATAGCTATTAATGCGTTAAGTTCAGATCACTTTCCAATAAAATGTGATATTATTATTAGTAATAGAAATGAAATTGTGCAAAATTTAGATTCTAAGAATGCTAACAGGCATAGAATTCAACAGAAATCAGCAAGTCGATGATTATATCGAGGTTTTTACAGAAACGGTGCTAGAGAGCGTCAATGAAACTGTCCCGAAAAAAGCAGTTAACATGAGAACAACAATGCTCCCTCGCTTTATACTTAACATAATTAAAGTAAGAAATAAATATAGAAGAAGACAATGGCAAAAATACAGGCGGTTTAACGATTTTGTAGAAATGAAAACTCTTAAAATATGCATAACTTTCGAAATTGGAAAATTCTGCAATAACACATGGAATGAACAACTTAGCTCACTCAAACAAATTCTAAGCCTTTCTGGAATATTGCTAAGAATCTCAAGAACAAAAACAAATTTATTCCACAATTCAATGAACAAAATCGACTCATTGTTACTCACGAGGATAAAGTGCAAAATTATTCAGATATATTTGCAAAGAATTTTAGTAATCCACTTATTTACATTACTAGCTGATGAAGAATTTAGTATCCGAGATATGAAAAACAGTTCCTCACAGTTCCTCGCATCAAGTACTACATATTAACAACCATGTTAAGGAACATTTTCATTTAAATCAGTCCACTGGACTAGTGTTTGTTTTCTTAACAAAAGCCACTCTTCTGTTAAAAATGTAAAATCTGGAATGCCACAAGGCTTAGTTTTAGCAACGGTGCTGTATATAATTTTCTTTGCCGATTTTTCGGACATTCCAAACTGTAAAAGAGCAATATATGCTGATGATACTGCTATTTATAGTTCTAATAAAACTGGGCATGTAGTTGAAGCTAATTTACGATATGCACTAAATTTAACAACGGACTATTTTAAAATGTGGAAAATTAAAACAAATGCTGTATAAACGCAGGCTATCTTTTTTACTAGAAAAATAAGTCCTTGTCTTCTACCACTAACCCTGGGTAAATTCTGTCAAGTACCTTGGCATCCACTTGGATACGAAATTAACCTATGGTGAACACATTAAAAACTCACTTAACAAAATAATACACGACTTATTTTGTTATTTTGTTATATGAAAAATATAATGTAACTCGAACAAAATTACTATTTTGAAGCTGGTGTTTCAAGCAATTCTTCTTTATGGATGTGCAGTCTGGGGACGATGCGCAAAGTGTCATATTAAAAAAACTGCAGATATCTCAAAATGATGCTTAACCTACGATTAGATTTACACGAAAAGTCAACAGTTTTACAGATTAATAGGAAAATTGAAATCTTTAATAAAAGATTTCCTGAAAAATGCGAAATATCTGAAAATATTTTAGTCCGTAATATGAGTATCAAAGTTTGTTAATTATTTATTTATTTCGTTTATCGTTACTTATTCAATAATTGTTTTCATGAATTTGTTACATTTATTATTTGATTACATATTTATTTATTTACATGTGTATGCCAGTTTAATGTTTGATTGATATTTAATTAAAATTATTTATATATATATATATATAATTATTGATATATTATTGTTTCCTTAATGTTGGCAACTTAATCATTTATTCATTTGTTTCTTTAATGAATCTATGTTTGTAGTTAATTGTTATTATTTATTAATTTACCTATTCATTTAATTTTTTATTGATTTTTTTACTTATTAATTTGTTTGTTTGGTTGTTTATTTATTTGTTTATTTATTTATCAACTTTCTCTTATAAAGAGAAAGATATAGTTTACGTGAAAATTTTTGACCTCGAGATTTTGATTGAACATTACGATGACAGCGGAACTCAAAAAAGTGGTTTTCGGAATTCCGTCCGTCGCGTCGGTTCGTCGGTCCGTCTGTCCGTACAAGCCTCTCCAGTCTAAACGACTTGACCGATTTTCTTCAAACTTCGTATCCAGCGTTTGTTTGGTCACAATTCTATGATACTTTTTTTTGCTTTTAGCCATGTTATTACCGGTATCTGCCATATAAAAATCTAACATAACCTCAATTTTCTCGAAAAAGGCTCTAACGATTTTGATTAAACTTCTTATATGCTATAAACATATTAGTTCCAACTAAATTGCATACCCGGTTTTTTCGAGAAAATCCATATAGGGTAAGGTCGGGAGGATTTGACATGCAGGAGGAATTGACATCAGCACTTTTCTTGAAAACTAAAATCTTGGCAGCACTTTAAATGATGAGAAAACGAAGTTAGTAACGATTGGTTTGAGTGATAAATAAACAGTTACTGTGGTCTAGAAGATAAGCGAAGTGGACGTCTTTTTTATTTTTGTGTGCATTTCATCTAACATTTATGGTAAGCAATCCAGCTGTTATATTTAAATTATGTACCTTTTGACATTCACAGTGCAATGTAGTGCACCTTCATTAGTTTTAAAATCATTAATAAACAATAGTTTATCGTACCCATCATTACAAACTTTTTTTTTGTATTTGTCGCAAAAGTAATCGAAAAGGAGGATTTGACATTGTTGCTGAAAGAGGAATTGACAAAATGTCAAATCCTCCTTTATGAGTCAAAATAGAAATTGTGTTGTAAAAATACTTTTTCCTCTTTTTTAGAATGTAAATATGCCAAATATTTACAAGAAAAAAAATCCGCACCGCAACATCGATGAAACAAGTGTTGAGAATGCCATTAAAGAAATTCAAAACAAAACGGAGTCGATAAGCAGTGTCTAACGATGAAGAAGAGCCTCCCTCGGTTAAATGTAACCTCTTGAGACTCGAATTAAAGTTTAATCCGACAATAAATGACTTCGTGCTTGTGCAATTCGGGTCCAAGAACAGGAAGATATTTTACTACGTAGGTATCATTCAGAGTGTGGATGAGACAAGTTCCTTGCCTTATACAATTAAATATTACCGCCGACAAAGGTTCCAAAACTGCTTCTTCGAACCAGTTGTAGAAGACATAGGATTGGCTTTAAGGGCTGACATTGCAGGAAAACTGCCGTTGCCCTCTGATCTCCCTGGTAGCTCCAAATCAAGGCCGAAAATTTTTTTTAATGTGGACTTTGAAGAATTTGATGTTCGTTAGTATTATTTATTATTATTACGTATTATTTTTTGTTACTTACCTACTAAATATTTATGAATTATCTTTTTTGTTTTTTTCGTTGTTTAGTGCGATTTATTTTTTATTTTAAATTAAGTTTTTATGAAATGTTTTTTTTTGTCTGTAATTTTGTTTTGTTGTTTTAATTCTACGTCCTTAAACTTAAATAAAAGCAGACTGAGCTAATAAGCAAAGACTAATATGCGTTGAAAATAAAAAAAAATATTATTTGTTGATCAAAAAACCGATAAGAAGTTGTTTTTTTATATTAAAACTGTTGTAAATTTATTATGTGTCAGATCCTCCTCCCCCTGTCAAAACCTCCTTAGGCAGATGGCAAATCCTCCTTCATGGTAGGAGGAATTGACACTTTGTAAGGTTTGGGGAAAAACCTAAAAACTCTGTTAAAAATATTTATATCGATAATTCATTAATGCTTTCATATTGCTAAAATTCTATTGTAACTTATGTAATTTTTAAAAATTTGGAATTGTTTTTGGATTTTGAGATATATCCAAATGTTCCTTAACGTGTCAAAACCTCCCGACCTTACCCTAACGGATTTTTGCACATAGGCCATATTAGGAAAATTGACAATTTCTCGCAAACAACTTGCCCAAATTGAATACAATTTAATTCGTATACAACTATTACTGTTTTCATGAGTTACACATAATTGGTTTTGGGCCAATTATCCGTAAACGGAATTTTCACTTTTGGCCAATAACGGAAAATAATTATTATTCGCATGGACACTGATTACTTTCAATTACCGAATAAACGTTCGTACAATCAAATTTCGACATTATTTATATGGTTTTTAGCATCATTAATCAAAATAAATATTACTGCGTATTTTGGCCAAATTGTTAAAAACGTCAAATTAACTCGCTGTGATAGAGAAAGTTGCTTACGACCCAGTCGTGCACCCACCACTCGTTTATTTATTTGTTTATACACTTCTTTATTTATTTATTAATTTGTTTATTTATTTAAACTTACATATATAATGTATATCTAGTCAACAACGTGTAATTTAATCTTATTAATTTTAAACAAAATTCACAAACATAATTTATATGAAGGTTTTCTACTATAGTTTTCCTTCAGTTTGCTGTATAAACAATTAAGTAAGTCAAAGTCCAAAAATTGTATTTATCTCTGTGCTCTCTATCTCAATATTAATCTATGTTAATAAAAATGTATCTATCTTAAATATGTCATTTGGTGCGTCCATAAATCACCATAAATCACGAGCATTACATTTTTAGCTACATTTTTGAAATTTGCTACAAGAAGTATTTGCTCCACCCAGCAGTTGGTACGGCTTACGGCAATTCAAAATACAATTTTTGGTCAAACTGCCTGAACAAAATATTTTAACCGCTCCCATAAACGATCAGCCCAAAGGATCGTAAACTTCCCATTTTTTTTTATATCATAAGAAGTGTTTTGATTCTGGAACAAATAGCTATATCCCATTATCTATTCGTTAAACAGCGAAATTTTGATAACACGACTGCTAAAAGATATGTACCGCAAGAGATAACTATTTAAGTAACAATTATAAACTTACATGTCAATTTCTTGGTTCCATTTATATTCATCGCTGTATTTATTATATTGCCAATTTTCGTAAAGCTAGTCTGTCTAGTAAAATTTCTTGGTGGAATCGGAGGCGGTGGAGGTTCAGGTTCGGGACCAGGGCTTTGTCTTCCCCATCTGCCCATTATGCTATTATTGCATGTATCCGTTTTCCAGATGTATAAAATTGTCCTTGAATCCTTGAAAATTAAATAAAAATACAATACATTAGCCTTACTAAATACTTAGCACTTAATTGTGTTCAATGTTAAACAAAAGCATTAGATAGCGATAAGCACACACAATAATAGCTAGTTATGAACAAACCGCCATAATATTTGGAAAGCAAATAAAGAATGAACAATATAGCAGTTATCACCATTGGTCATTAACCAGACATATAAAAAATGCAAGCGATGCACACGCACATACGCTTCGCACCTTGGAATCATTTCCATGATGAAACCCAATACGAGGCTAAAGAAATATATCGGATCTGCATGGGAACTGCAGATCAGCACTTTAGTTATTTGAATATGATAAATGTATCTAGTGAAGTAAGAACATGCAAAAAAAAGAAACCAGGAACATGGCCATTCTAAGCAGAATGAAGTCAAAACAGCGGTTTCTTCATGATGCAGAAACGAATAAAATTTCAGTGGCTCAGTGGCACAATTTGTGTTTCCATTTGAAACGTGTTCCAAAATTGGAGATCTCGAAGACATCCATAGGTAGAAGCAGAGATCAAGTAAGGAAGAGATAGAAAACTTTCCAGGCCGTTACTTATGTGCACAGTGCACACATTTTCGATTCACACCGTAGTTGATAAGCAGGCTAGTTTTTAATTAATTTTTGTCTAGCATTCAAGTTAATTTCAAAACGCAGACAAATAAAAGTTTATTTTTTTTAAACGTAACGTAACGTAAGAAAATGTACAGTTTAAAAGGTTAACTTTCACCTTGTTATATAAGCATTCATTTTTAAAATTACAAATTCTTTAGGTTTGGAGTGACAACAAAATTCGTTAGAAAGAAGATGTCCGAGAATGACAAAAGATCGATTTTAACAGGATCAATTTTGCAGATCTGGATTTTTCCGCAAATTTACCCCTCCTTGCACTAAGTCTAATACTAATGGTAGCTGTCAGTTGCACTAATGTGATATCCGATTTATTATTATTTTGGTTGTGAAAAAATTATTATTATTCATTAGGCATGTTCATGAAATGTCGAAATTTTACTACGTGCGAAAGATTGTAATTTTACGTCGACGTTTCATGAGCGACCCTAAAAATGTATCACTTAATAATGCGATAACCCACTGAATTGAATATCAATTTAGTAATTTATTTATTGATAGCATTATGTTCCTATTGTTCTCTTTCCGGTCTACATATTTTGTTCAGTTTAGCGAATACGTTTGATGTGTCAAAATAGCATTTCAAAAGTTTACAACCTTTACCATCTCAGTTTACACACTCAATTCCTGTGAGAAAATTCCGGTATTTTTGGAAAAGATTTCGCATACAAATTTTGACAGTGTTTTTATCACTTCGTAATTTTATCACGTTAACAACGTTTACGACGACTTCCCGACGTTGCATGAATACCATTATTAAAACTTTAGCAGTGCAAAACAAACTGTGTGACTTGAAACTTGACAGCTACACGGATACTAACTTCACAGGCACAAAATTACAATAATACAAGACAAAACAAATCAATCTGAAATCGTGTTTCATTGGTAACAAATAAGATACAATTTCAGATCACCGAAACACCATCTATGATTTTCTGCTGTCAAGAAAAAAATACCGATAAGTAGTTTTAGTTCTGGGGAACAAAAAGTGTTCGGGGGAAATATTATTTTCCTCGGAATTCCCGAGAGGGGTGGATTGGTAACAGTATCTGAACAGAACGGATGACTCAGGTTCAAGTGACACTTATCGAGAAAAAAAAAACAGTTTCAACCAACATGTCTTTCCAATTAGCTCGGTCCTTAGCTAACTGCCTCCAGTTGCGGACTCCAAGATGGTTGAGGTCGGTTCTACGACTGCGTCCGACGTCTGGCTGTGAATCGAAGACTCTGCGAGCCGGAGTATTGGTATCCATTCGTTCTATTTGTCTTAGCCATCTTAAACGTCCAATGCAGAGTTTTTTGAGCAGGTGCATGTCGTTGTACAGCTCGTATAGTTCTTGGTTGAATTTTCATCTCCATAGCGCGTCAACGCAAACATGACCAAAGATTTTTCGAAGAATTTTCCTCTCAAATTCTTTATCCGCTTTTGAGACGGTCCATGCTTTAGCGCCGTAGAGCAGGACTGGGATGATCAGGGTCTTATATAGGATTTCATTAGTAGTTTGAGTGAGGGCTTTACTACTGAATTGGCTTCTTAGCGCGAAGAAACAGCGGTTGGCAAGAGAAATTTTTTGTTTAATTTTTTGCCGAGATGTTGTTGTCAGAGTTAATAGCGGAGCTGAGATAGACAAAGTCCCGTACTACCTCAAAGTTATATCTTTCAATGGTGACGTTCTGTCTGTCCAATTCGTCGATATTGTGTGTCCTTTCGTGTTGACAGCATATATTTCGTCTTGCCTCATTTACTGCTAAACCCATTTTCGCCGCTTCCTTCTCTATACAAGCAAACGTGCCTATGACATCTCGCTGAGTAATACCATTAACATCATTAACATCGACGGCGTATGCTAGTAGTTGTACCAATTTTTGGAAAATTGTGCCTCTGGTGTTTGCTCGGAAGTTTTGCACAATCCTCTCAAGAATCAAATTGAAGAAATCACATGCTGTCGTATGATCACATGTTTGATTATGGGTATATTTTCCCAACAGTCCAATAAAAATGCAGCGCTCAAAAATATATTAGATCTAAACTCAGTAGCTGCGAAAAAATGGCGTGCAAATTCAAACTGGAACCCAATCAAAGCTTACAACAAATGATTAACCAACTAAAGTTATGACATGTACGAGAGGCTAGTGGCTCCCTATTGCAAAAAATAGTTAGTTAGTCAGATAGTTTCTCTTACAAAGAGAAATTTTTCTATTTCGGAAAAATTGTCGACCTCCAGATTTTGATAGGGGAACCCAATAAAGTAATTTTTTCAATTCCGCCTAAATGGCTTGACCGATTTTTTTGGCAACAATTCCACATAATGCAAATAGGAATTCTAAGAAATCGGAGAAAGTTTTCTTCCGAACTCATACCTCGAGAGGGTAAATAATTGAGATATCGTTTCAACTACCAATATCCCACTTACTGATACGGTTATCTGTAAAAGTATCTCTGTGTGGTCATGTTCAAATTTGTAAATCAAGCGGATCAAATATCACACCACAATCCATAATTACCTATTCCATCCTATCCTAAATATAAATGTCCCCAAAAAGTGGGTGTTGCTAAAAACTGAATGATTCTTGTTCAGATGGTGTATCTAAATCATTTATTGTTTGACAAAAAACGACGAGTTTTTATTTTAATAACTCCCCAAAAGTGGGTTAAAATGGTCTATAGACGAAATGTTAATTATTATCGTTTTCACTACCAATGATTTCGCATAGAAAGTTTTTTCGACTTTTTTTTTAAATTTTACCGAAAAACGTTTTTTACTTAAAACTTCCCAAAAAATGTGCGTTTGAAAAAAACTTTATAAATATATCGAGATTGTCTAAATATCTAGGTAAATTTGTCCTCTATGTTATAAATTATGTATTAAAACGAATACACCCCTGTGAGATATTGTATATATATATATATTATAATTTAAAATTATTTAAATTATTAGCGCTGTTAGTTATTTTCGGTCCTCATCCAAGGGTTTGATTCTTTGAAGACTCCACAATAAATATGTTTTACCAAGAAATTTTAATACCGTGGTTTGTGTTTAATAAGCGTTTGTTTTATGTTTTTTTGTGCGTAGTTTATCGTTTCGTCTTAAGCCGTGGCAATACCCATATCTCTGCGGAGGTCTTCGTTTCTTGTGCACCGCGGCGCATTAACGAATAATCTTAACATTTTGATTTCCAAAGTTTGTAACGTGTTTTAACTCGCTTCACTGGGACAACTCCATAGTTGTCCGAACCGGTTTTAGCACTTGCTTGTATGTTAACAGCATGTTATCAAGGTTAAGCTTCAAATATTTTCGAGCAAACAATTCAGTTTTCTGTTTATTTTTAAGTTCTTCTTTACATGCGACTTCCATTTAAATTATGCGTCGAGAGTCGTTCCGAGATGTTTTGTTTCGTTTGCTAAGGGGACTCAAATCGTATTTTTTCAATACAGACTTTTCTCGAAAGGGTTACAAAATTGTAATAATTGACGAGCGTGCATTTTATAAATAGTAAATCTGGATTGGCATCTGGGGTATTAAATCATTTTGTTGTGTTCATTTTTGTTTTGTTTGTATATTTATAATAATTTTATATCTGAAACTATTCATTAACAACTAGTAAAGTACAATTATTAAAACACTTCGATACATTCTGGAAAAAAAACTTAAGAATTCCAAATCATTATGGACTACCAATGTTAGCATTTATAGTAAAAAAAACTATACAGTTGAGTTTTGGAATACTGACCAAGCTCACCCGTCTACACAAGGGATTATGATGAATTCTGGCATACTTAACTCCTGACCCGCTATGGATCACAATGGAAAATTTTGAACATTAAACGTGTACACTAAGAATGAATCCAGCAAAATATTACTGGCTTTTGTTAAATTACTTAGTATACGCGGTTTGTTAATATTTACAATACGCTGCTATTATTCGCCAATTATACGTACAATGTGCGAAGCAGTCGATGAATAAATCGAAAAGTTTTCCAGGAATGATCTCAATTTGACAAACAAATTCAATCAAATTATCGGTCATTAAATTTATTGAAATGAACTATTTGTGCTCCGGGTGCTAAATAAATGTGAAAGGTAATGTAAACACCTGGCCCTTCGACGTTGCTTTTTAATATTCATATTGATCTATAGCTAATAATACAGGGTGTCACATTCAACACCTTCATCATATATTAATAAATTTTTATGTGTACGAACTAATTTATAAGTGCGTTGGAATTTATTAATGACTGCGGCACGCACTTCAAACAACAAACATATTATAATGACTTTATACAAGTTGGTTGAATTCAATGTACATCTTAGTGTATTGAGGGAATAATGCACCTACTTATGGATACATATGTTACTAGTGTTTTGCTCCAATGGATTTCAAAGGTTTATTACTCAAAATTATATGTTCTGTCATCATAATACTCACATCAAATAAAGTCCCAGAATCTGACGTCGCTTTACCACATACATTTCAGAAAGAAAAAAAGAGCAAGAAAAGCAAACAATCGTTCGTAGATTTTCGAAAGTGTAAGGCTTCGAGGCCAGGGGTACAAGGCCCAAACAGAATCCTGACTAGATCTTCAAACTTTGGCAGATTGTAGAAAAACTTCCAAATCGACACCCCCACATCCATTGATTTGAAAGCCACTTACGATAGCATTTATAGAGACGAGCTATGTCTTGATTTGGTGTATAAGGTGACATATAGTCATGTCACTTATTTAATATGAATATGATTATGTGAGCCAGCAGCAGAGGCACAACTTCATCAGCTCAAAATATTTCTCAGCCACGGCCCAGCACAGCGACGTCTGTGAGTGCGGATGAGAGCGGCCGGCTTTTTTATTCAAGTTCCAATGAAGTTGTTCAATGATAGCTATAACTGGACCCTTAAGGAAAGCGACCTACGCAAAAACTACTGTGAAACAATGGTGGAAAAATGGTAACGTAAAAAGCTACTGGCCTCCACGAACATGAAATCTGAGACTGAAGCACCACGGAATCATCGGTCATTATTTTTTTTAAGCCACGGGACTTAACCCCCATGGACTTTTTTCTATAGTAAAGTAAAATATTCACTGAAAAAGTCTCGACATCCAGTCAAGCCCTACTGCAGCGCATGGCAAGAAACTCGATAGCCAGCTGTCAAGAGTGCGTGACAATAAATGCTCGATAACTGGGCTACATAATTTAAAAAAAAACGTTCTTCTTTGTGTATATGGCGAAACAATAAAAAAATGTAAGTTTTATTTTATTTACATAAGTCCGCCACCGATACCCTGTATATGCTGTCAACACAAAATAATAAACAACATCGACAAATTGGATAGACTTTTTCTTACTCTTTCCAACAGCTGTTATTTCTATAAAATTGTATGAGATCCAATATTAGGCCCTGATCATCCTAGTCTTGCTCAAGGCGCTGAAGCATGGAACAACCAACTTGAAGTGTGTAAGCGGATTGTTGCGCCTTTTAAGTAAGTAAGTAGTTGTTTAAGGGAAGATTGGCATGTTTGAAAGTTAAAATTAATTGGCTTTCGGCCTTTTAGAAGAAACAAGTAGAGAGTTCACGACTGTTTCGTACAAAATAGCATGGCAATGTAAGGTTTGATTTAAGTCTCGTGTTTTATTTGTTTCCACCTCACCAGCCTGAAGTGCGCCAAGGTGTGGAAAAGTCAAATAAAAGATGCTTTTGCATTCGATAAGATTAATAATTGCATAAAATAAGTCATTACTTTTAATTTTTTTAATTAAAAAACTACGTATTGGACGTTTAAGATGGATTGGACATTTAGAGCGAATGGACAATAATACTCCGGCTCGCAAATGGCAATAAAGGAAGACCGCGCTCTAAGTGGTGTGCATAAATACATATGTATAAACCGAACTCACCCAACTTGAAGTGCGCAACTGGAGGCAGTTAGCTAAGAACCGTACTGATTGGAGAGGCATTTTAGTGGCGCTAGCGTTACTTAAGTAAAAAGGTATTTTTTTATACTTATCCTTTCCATCGTACACGCGAAATGTATACTTTAATATATATTTAACACATAGAAAATAACCTAAAAATCAAAATGTATCTATCATATATTCATCTGACACATTGAGAGCAGTTTATACTAAATTTAGAAAATACATCACAAGTATTTATTTGACCTACTTTATGTTCACCGCTTCCCATTTATTTATCTGTAACCAAAATCTGCAACTAAAATATAACTTGTACGAGGTTTTGATCATACCGAACATTGCGATGATTTTTACTGTTTTGGCCTGCAGCAAAAAAAGGATGAAAAACTGTGATATCTACTACGGCCCGTATTATAGTGAGCAGAAACAGCGACTATTCGGATTTGTTATAAGTGCCAGACTTAGGCAAGAAGTCTTATGTTTCCAAGACATTAGCGAATGCATAGTAACAATCCGCATCAAGGCCAAACTCGCCAATATAAGCATTATAAGCGCTCACGCCCCAACGGAGGAAAAAGATGATATAGCTAAGGAATTCTTCTATGAGCTCCTTGACAAAACCTATGTGCAACTACCGAAGTACGATGTTAAAATCGTGCTGGGAGATTTCAACGCAATGGTAGGGAGAAAATACATCTTTAGCAGTATTGTCGGATAACATAGCCTACACGACAGCACGTCTGGTAACGGACTTAGGCTAATTAACTTCGCTACAGAACGGAATGCCACTATAACCAGCACACGGTTTCCTTACCTCGATACCCATAAGGGGGCATGGCGGTCTACAGATCAACGAACGGTCAACCAAATGGATCATATTGCGATAGACAAGAGGTATGTACCCAGTATTTTGAATGTCCGAACATTCCGAGGAGCTAACATCGCCTAGGACCACTACCTTGTTGAAGCCAAGGTAAGAATGTGGATATCCACCACAACAATCCAGAAATACTGTGAAAAAATTTGATGTCGAAAGACTGCAATCGCAAGAGACCGCCAAGACATTCGCGCCACGCGTATCCCTAAACCTCTCGATTAACACCATACCACCAGCATCGAATGTCGAAGAACAATGGTAACGAGGCCAATAGGCCTAGTGCTAGGTTTCTAGCGCCCACCAGCAAGAAATGCCGCCAGATGCTCGCAGCCCAGAACGAGGCCTACAACGCTAAGCTGCAGGTGAAGACGAGAGCTGCCGTTGAGGTCTATAGGCAGAAAAGAAGGAAGACCATCGGCTTTTCAGAAAGAAGCAAAAAGAGCAAAAAGCGCGCCATGGAGGATATAGAGAGGTGCCACTCCAGGAACGATGTTCGCAAGTTTTACCAATATGTAAAACGTCAAAGCCAATCAGAGTCGGCAACGACCACACCGACATATTCGATACCAAAAAAGGATTTAGGCAAGGCGATGCGCTATCATGTGACTTCTTCAATTTGATTCTTGAGAGGATTGTGCAAAACTCATGAGCCAACACCAGAGGCACAATTTTCCAAAAACCGGTACAACTACTGGCATACGCCGACAATATTGACATCATTGGTCGGACCAAACGTGATGTTATAGCCACGTTAGCTAGCATAGAGAAGGAAGCGGCAAAAATGGTTTCAGGGTAAGGTAAATGAGGGCAAGACGAAGTATATGCTTTCAACGCGAAAGGACACACTACATCGACGAATTGGACAGAACGTCACCATTGACAGATATAACTTTGAGGTAGTACGGGACTTTGTCTATCTCGGCTCCGCTATTAACTCTGACAACAACATCTCGTTAGAAATTAAACGAAGAATTACTCTTGCCAAGCGCTGTTTCTTCGGGCTAAGAAGGCAATTTAGTAGTAAAGCCCTCACTCGAACTACTCAGGAGTTCCTATATAAGACCCTGATCATCCCAGTCCTGCTCTACGACGCTGAAGCATGGACCGTCTTCTTCGAAAAATCTTCGGTCCCGTTTGCGTTGACGGGCTATGGAGACGAAGATTGAACCAAGAACTATACGAGCTGTACAGCGACATGCCCCTAGTCAAAAAACTCTTCATTGGACGTTAAAGGTGGCTAGGACATGTAGAACGAATGGACACCAATACTCCGGTTCACAGAATCTTCGATTCCCAGCCAGACGTCGGACGCAGTAGAGGAAGACCTCGCCTTAAGTGGCGCGCACAAGTAGAAACCAACCTCAACCAACTTGGAGTGCGCAACTTGAGGCAGTTAGCTAAGGACCGGACTTAAGGGATGATGGCCTGCAGTTAATCTTTATTTGAAATAGATTTATTCGGATTTTTGTATGCTTATGTATTTTTACAGATTTTTTGTAATTAATGTTAAGCAAAAGGTAAATTCTAGATCGTTTACTTGACATACATAGAAATATATATATATACATATTATACATGTATACATATGTATATTTGTATACCCATATTTTATATCGGTATGTGAGCATTGAATAACTTAAAACACATAAAAATCGATTTTCATGTATTAGATACCTTTACTTAATATGGTCCTTTACAATTTATTGAGTTTTAGTTTTTGAATACAATATCAATCAAGTAACTGCAAAATGTGCTTTTTTCCTGCGTTTCTTTCACTTTGGGGTGGTATAGCGATGACATAATGAGCTGCAACAGCTAATGATATTGATTTCCTTCTATTAAGAAAAATGGCACACTAATGGTGTTGGTCCTAGCGCCGTTACATTCTGGTCTTGAAATTGTGTTTCATGGATCTCGTTTGGATTCTTCTTTTTCCAAGTGGGCCAATTTTTCTCTTTAAGGGTGCCAGAGAGTGTGAAATGGGGCTCGTCCGTCATAAAAATTTGCTTTTAAATATCAGGTTCATTGAACGTTTGGCCGTATTCCCAGCCAAATAGACGGAATTTCTTCAATATTCCAATTGCATTTAAACGGAAACAAATACAAGTCACCTTTATAAAAATGCTATGCAAAGTTGTTTTATAGATGCCTAAAATCTGAGCGCTGTGACGATACGACACATATGGCTTCTTACCAACACTCTTCTTAAGCACTTCAATTAGTTCATTTTAATATCGCGGGCATCGATGAACTGCATGCCGAAAATCTCCCTATATTCCGTACTCAACAAAATTTGACACCAAACGACGATATACACTTGAGCATATAGGTAGATGTGAAGCGGTTCATGGTTAAAATTGAAGTTTCAAAAATATGACCACTGAAGTCAATCAATTGATAAATGCCATAGCTATTTAATGTTTACATACCGACATAAAAGATGACACACCCTCTATAATACGACAAATCAAGGACCACGTCAAATAGGTAAATTTTTCTTGAATAATTTTACCATATAAACCGTTTAAAGTTGAGCCGTACAAAGTGACATCATATGACACAGACTTTGTCTATGCATACCTGATCCCTTTTTTTAACAGTTTTAAAGGTCGATGTGTTTTTTTGATCTTAAAACGGAGCTTAATAAAAAAAATTAAAGTCATACTCAATAAATCTAATTCGATGATAGGATTTATTTAAACGTGTTCAGACCCTTAAGTCACTCTTTCGCTTTATAATTGAATCGTTCGCTTTCATTTAAAGTACTTCATTGTATCTTATGCGTCAAAAGTTTGGACACCCTACTTCGACGTTCATTTGAATCGAAGCAATTTAACGTAAGTTCATTCGGGGACTCCCATGGGATGATCTTTATATTATTCTTTCGTATAAAATATATCGGACATTAACAGCTTAAACAGGGCCTGATACCTAGCATATACATTCATATGTGTGTACAAAGTAATATAATTTTTTTTAACGCCGACCCCCAACAGCAAAGTTTGATTTTCGAAAGATGATAGATGATGATAGATTTGCTCTCAGATTTCAGATTTTTACTCGTCCTAATCGATCATAAAAGAGATTCATCTGTTTTTGTATGATAGCTCATTGTTTATTTTCTTGCTGTGGAAGAATGAACTTATGAAAATGGATAAGAAAAATGTAAATGATTACATTGTTGTAAGCAATGAATGGGAAATTGTTTTTGTGGAAACCCAAGAAACTGTCGCTAGATGAGGAAGAAGATTTCAACAATTTATTTAATGTTGATTACATTTTTCTTTAAAAAAAAAATTTATTTATTGCTCGTGATTGCGATGCTTGTATTAAGTGTTAAAATAACATGGATGTATGGTATGTATTGATGACACATGCAACAGACCCAAATCAAAATGGCTTCCTTCAATCCCAACATAGTTATGGAAGGATGTTTAATAATTATGTACGTTCGTGTTGAAAATCGTCAATTAACAATGTTAGTCCGTTAGAGATGTGCACAAATACGTTCTATAAACGAAAACCAACAAAAGATTATACAATAGCAAAAAACTGTAGTTCAATAGAACTAGCAAGTCAACCATTCCGCGAAGTTCTCTCGCTTTCTTCTCATTTATAAATCGCAAACAAGACCAGGCCTTGAAAACTGCTTTTATGTTTGGATTTCGGCCCCAAAACATGTTCTGAATGTATTCGACTTGGAGTCTATCCAAAGACTACCGATTGGTTTATCGATGATTCTTCAATTCTTCTCCAACTTTTCGCAGTTATGATTCTAAGATACACAATCCATCTTACAAAGTCATTCTCGATTTGAATAGCGTTAAGTACAGGGTGGCTGATGAAAACCAGAAATTTAATAACTTTTTTTCTAATTAATGAATCTAGTTAAATCTTTTTATTTTGCAGATTGATTTTTAGATTTAACGAAAATTGATAACTGGGACACTGAAAAAATATTGGATTATCCTCCGCTATCACGCACTGTAGTCCGTAGTTTCGATTCAAAGAGAGAATAGGCGCACGCATGGCGGCAATCCTCCGAGCATATGGACAATAATGAGACTTGTTAACAATTTTACCATTGAAACCCTTCATTTTTGACGGAGGAAACAAGTGCTGCTGTAGCTGCTGTCAAAAAAAACAATCAAAGATGCTCAAATGGGTATAATCAAACAGTCACTGCAGTCAGTTATACACAATGATTTGGACTTATTCCCATATAAAATTCAGATGTCCAACAAACTGAACGCAGCATACTTGCCGATTCGCTTGGAATTTTGCCAGAAGATGCTACAGCTGGTTCAACATGTTGAACTGTCTTTTTATAAACATAAACAAACAAAATTGTCGAATATGGAGTGCCTCCAACCCACAGATACTCCATGAGACGGAATTTCATCCACTTCGTGTCACAGTGTGGTATGCAGTTTCATCACGCTGCATTGTCGGGCCCTATTTCTTCGAAGAAAACGGTAACACCGTTACGGTTACTGTAGACCGTTACTTGAGCATGTTGAGAGAGTTTTTCTATCCAGAATTACGACGAATGAGGATTTCTTTTAACTCTGGTGGTGCAACTCCTCATATAGACCGGCCTGTTATGACAGAATTTCACCGAAAATTTCCCAATGAGCAGATATCCAGAAATTCTACATTCCGTTGGCCACTCATGTCGCCTGACCTTACTGCACCTGACTTTTTCTTGTGGGGTTATTGCAAACAGGAAGTCTACAAAGCAAAACCAACAAAATTGAATGCACTAAAGCAATCCATTCGAGAAACAATTGCGACTATTTCTGTTTCAACTCACCAAGCAGCAATGAACAATTTTGTGGTAAGATGCCGCACATGCATCAACGAGTAGTTGGGCATTTAAGTTCCATTATTATTAAGCTGTATTTAATAAAATTGAAAAGACCATGAATAAATGAATAAAATAAAAATGAATTCCACACACGGAAAAAAAATTATTTGAGTGTCGGAATGTAGCAATATTCATGAAGATTCACCTGTACATAATGCTGTACCATATATACCATGATAAGGCTTTATCAGTGGTGTTAAGTGCTATTTCTTAACGTATCAGTGAATTTATTCCACAAAACCCTGCGTAGGAAGAGAACTCGCATCATCATATTTAAGACATATTGAAGAGTCTCGTGAAAAGAAGTATATCCGTAAATACAAGAGCTTAACGACTGGCAGCTGCCTTTGAAGAAGAAAGAACGTAAAGGACCAGGGATACTAAAGGTATTCCCATATAACGGGTTTGTTAGTATCAAAAGATCTTAAAAACGCCTCAAACGATTTTGATTAACCTTAACACAACCACAAACATTATCACACAAACCTCAAGTCAGCTTTCGGCCAAAACATCAAAAATTGATTTTTATATTTAGTCCAAATTTATAAATATATTATACAGATATGAAACATCGAGTATATTAAAACCGCTATAGCAATTATTATCAAAGTTATTGAAAGATGAGACCATAAAAAGCAAGTACACATTTTTTTATAAATATGTTGATAATGCTGACACTGCAAATTTGTACTGTATACTGGGAATGTGTATTGGTAATAACACCCACAATATATTGAATTTCATTCAAACAAAATATAACTACATAACCACAAAATAAATAAGAGAAAAACAAATACTAGTAAGTAAACCACATCAATGACCACATGTATGAAACTATATGTATATGTAAAATATATAAAGCGATTTTGTCATCATTCAATTTTACAAAACCAAACTTTTTGCTTGGCATTACGTATTACTTTATATACTCGTACATATTAAATAGCAACCAATTTACTTGCTTGTGTAAAAAATCAATTAAGGTATCGTTTAAAACAAACCAATCATCCTGGTAATGACGTTAGTTGTTAGTTGTCAGTTGACTTTGAAATTTGAACTTGAGATGCGTGAAATGGCGCTTACAGATACAACGTGCAGCACTTGGCTTAAGATTATTACATAGTTGCCTTTGACAAGAAATAAATGTTACGTATACGCCTCCGAAAATAAACAAATAAAAAAACTAATAAATTTGTAACCCCCATAGACCCACTTACCACCGTTGCTCTTGTCTTATCCCAGTTAAGTGCGGGCTGTATTGATTTCTTATAACATTTTGCTCACTATTTCTTCATATTTACACATTTTTTCATTGAACGAACAAGAAAACACAAATGCTTTTTACGATATTACGCAAATTGTTTCTCTTCACACTAAACTTTTTGAATCGAAATCCAACATTCTCACTATGTCTACCTTTTGCACCAGGCCGATGGCCAAATCTAATAATTGAAAGAACGCACAAATGAAAAATGGAAACAAAAATAAAACCAAAATCGAAGACGATTAAGAAAAAACACAACTAGGTATCTAGTATCTCATCAAAACTTGACGGTTTCGCGCTAGCATCGAAACTGAAATGTCTGACGACCATGATATGGTCACCTGTCCTCTTGTTGCTCTCTAGCCCGTTCCACACACTGCCAACAGCAATAGCTAGCCGCTTCGAATTGGATATTTCTGTACGACTCGTACTTCGTCGTGCTGTGCGTTTTTTGTTTTTCTGTTGCTACTGACTCATTTTGCGATGAAAATGAAGCCAACATTTCGCTTATAATCAAGGTAAGTTAAGGTAAACGACAATTGCGAACGACGACAACACGCGACTTAAATGATATTGCTATGTTGGTGTTGCACATTGCAGGCAGAGGAACGCGCGCAAATTCACAAACGAAATATACAACAAAACATAAATAAATACACACACGCAGAATGAATGCTTTTGAGATGAACTTATTCTTGAATACCAACTTGAATACACACGGAGAGGAGCTAAATAAAACGATGTTGACCATTGGTTGAGATATTTTTGCTGTCGAAATCGTCAAGGGCTAGAGGGTGGTCTTTGATTTTTGCTGTAGCTGGAGCAATTTTACTTAGGGCCATTTACTGAACTAACCCGTTGTGTACTGGCAGAAATGTACCAGAGAATCTGGATAGTTGGAAGTTAGTGATATTCATCATTAGAGGCATGCGAATGTTGCAGTTTAATATGCAAAGAGGGATAGTTCAACTATTTGCAGATTTGAGCTTAATCGATATTTTATAACTTAGACTAATAGTGTCTAGATTATCCAATCCATGGTGGACCTGGCTTTACAGCTTGGCGGTTATGCATTAATATCCCAATAAAGAAAATGAGATGGGCGTATCAAAGAAATGATAAGCCACTAGTACTAAATCCAAAGGCATTTATGTTTAGTCAGATCCGTTTCATTGGTGTATTTCGTGCCGCATATCTATGTGATAGGAAATTAAATGTGCTAGATTCTCATATTATGTTGGATTAACTCTGAGTTAAGCCAGAGTGAAACTAATACAGGGTGCCCGCCGGGAAGGTATACTACTTTGTTTGTTTATAATTTTGATTAAATGAAAGAGAATGGATCTTATATATTTAGTTTGAATTGCTCAAGCGTTTCTGGTTTGTTTGCATAAACCTTGCTTTTCAGATATCTCCACAAAAAGAAGTCCGGAGCAGTCAAATCAGGTGAACGTAGAGGCTAATCAACATGACCATTTCTTGAAATAACTTGTTGTGGAAAGAGTTCTCGCAGTAATTCCATTGTAATCCTGGCTGTATGCGATGTGGCACCATCTTGTTGATTACACATGTTAATCAGGCCCAAAGCATGCAGTTGTGTCATTATTCCCAGTTACCGTTACGCCGTTTTTATTTTCAAAGAGGTAAGGTCCAATGATTCCTCCTGACTAAATTGCACACCAGACTGTAACTTTTAATGAATGCAAAGATGACTGATAAACAACTTGAGGGTTTTCCATTGCCCAGAACCGACTATTCTGTTTATTCATATATCCATTGAAATGAAAATGTGCCTCGTCACTCATTACGATTTTTTCATGAAAATCGGGGTTGTCATGGGCTAGCTGTAACTAGCTAGCTCTGGTGTCAACTGAATCTAAAATGGAAACAAATGCAAATCCTTGTGCAAAATTATGGCCAAAGTTGATCTTTAAAGACCAGCTCCTGAGCACGGCGTCGAATTGAGGTTGATGCATTGTTTTGAACACTTCCTTGAGCAGCAGTTATGTTTTCAGCCGATCTTGCAGTACGTTGTGGTCCATGCTTGGGCCTATCACCTACAGACCCTCTTTCTTCGAAATCATTCACTACACGATAAATATTGCGTTCTGTTGGCGCGTTGTTTCTCCCAAAATTTTCACGTAACTTTCTAATCGTCACAGCAATCGATGATTGATTTTGATAAAATGTTTTAACGATTAAAACACGCTGGTTTATCGAACATTTCTCCATAATAACTTTGCCACGTGTCTACTTCAAGACTGCCAAATATGAAATGTCAAGACTAATGTTTACCAAAATGGCGGCAAAACAAAGTAGTATTCCTTCCCGGCGGACACCCTGTATTTTCAGAGTAAAAGTAATATTTTGGCTTTGTTTCCTTTTATTAAAGCGAACATTTTGTATCTCGGCCTTATTTCGCAATGTTATGCCCAATAACATTTGAGCAATGGAAGTTTACTACAACAACTATTTAACCATGTTTAGTTAATGGTTCATCAAATTTAGATATTGCTAACTGGAATTACACAGTCCTGTCACGGTCATGTTAAAATCCCCTAACGGTAATGATTTTGTTTTTCATCAACATTTGTGGAAGGTGTCCATTGATAACGTATTAAATCAATCTAAAATATGAAATAAAACGTCCAAAAGAGTTTAAGTTTATCAACATTCAACCCCTCCCCATACACCGAGTGTGAAGAGTATACAAAAGCAAAATGCAATCAGTAAAACAAACAAATTCAATACCCCAGGTGGCAATTCAGTATCACTGGAAAATCTACCCTTTTTGGAGGTCGGCTCTATGGATTCTGGGGAGAGCCAATTATTGCAATTATGTAACCCTTTCGGGAAAAGCTCAAAGGTAACGAGGTCACATACATCTTAATCTCAAAAAAATATATGTGGCTCAAGGAGCTCGACAACACCAGAAGTGTCAGCCCACGAAAAGCGAGACTCCGTGAAGAATAAGAGCCTTAAGTACGAAAACGATGTTCTTCGAACAAGGCTTAACAATATCGAACTGCTCTGCGAAGAGATTCGTAAAGAAATTGTCCATCTTAAGGAAGGAAATATGACTCTAAAGAGTACATTAAAAACATCTAATGAGCCAAAACCATGTACAAACTGCCCCGTGAATTCCGTATACCATACGGATGAAGAAGAACTCAGTCGCGAATACGACTGGATTCTAAAGAAAAGACCGGTTAAAAAAAGGAAAGCTGTATAATCTCCTGAAATTATAAACCGAGACAAAGAGCTTAAACAACGGCCCCCACCGCCAATTAATGTGATCGGTATTGACGACTTTAACAAGTTACATACCTTGATAAAATCGTTGGCATTGTCGGGTTACCAAGTAAGATCGCTCAGAAAAAATACATGGAAAGTCTACGTAAAAGACCCGGAAAGCTACCGTCTGTTATCTCGAAAGCTAAATATCGAAAAAAATGAATGGTATTAATTTGAAAATAAATCTGAAAGGCCTCTAGCTAGAGGGTTACATGCGTCGTGCTTAACGGATGACATTGTCAAGCGAGAAAAACAGCAAAAAGATGGCGAAGAAAATGTTATAAAACGAGGTCTTCCTTTTTTTATACTCAATTTCGATAAAGAAGGAATTTTGAATAAAATTTATGAAATAAAAACAATACTTAATATTGTTGTAAAAATTGAACCAATGCGTAAGGATTCCAAATTAGTTTCTCAGTGCAAGCGCTGCCAAGGATATAATCATACGCAAACCTGTTGTCAAAAAGAACCGAGGTGTGTAAAATGTGTAGGAAATCATATGACAGTAGATTGTAGGTCAGATAAGAAAACTCCTCCTATCTGCATTAGCTGTAAAGGCAATCATCCTGCAAATTATAGCGGCTGCGAAGTAGCTAAGGAGTTGCAAAAAAAGACGGACGAAATTTATGAGTATTGATTCACAGAAATTGAACTCACAGAAATTGAATTTAAAAAAGAAAGTGCCTAAAACTCCGATTAAAATGTGTTGAAGCCAAAACAGGCTATAATTGAAAACCCACATTTTCACAAACTACGCGGCCATCAGAATCCGTTCAGATCCTGTACATCCAAAACCAAATGTACAAACGTAGGCCCAAGCTATAGTATCCGATAAAGATCAAAAAAATATCTCACCTGACCCAGTTACAAACGTATTTTAGATTATCCTTTCAAAACTTGAGCAACAAAGTAAAACGAATAAGCTTATTTTTGACAGGCTAGTTAAGCTCGACAATATTATTCGCAACAAAAGGTACCCCACCTTCGACATGAATAGATTTCTCAAAATTCTTACGTGGAATGCCAATGGCCTTTGGCAAAAACTAGGAGGACTTGAATTGTATGTGCAAGAAAAAGATATCGACATCTGTTTAATATCCGAAACTCACGCAAAGAGTAATTCGAAATTAAAGATTAAAGGTTACCTCGGATATCATGATCTACATCCATCGAATAAGGCTAGAGGTGGAGCCTCACTATGTATAAAAAAAATGTATCGAACATTCGATTGATCTTAAATTAGAAATCGAAAAAATACAAGTTAGCTCGATACAAGTCAGAAGCAGAAAATCCTCTCTGAAGATATCTTCTGTTTACCGCGATGCAAGATTGAGAAAATTGATTTTGAAAACTTGCTTAATTCCATTGGACAACGGTTTGTCATCGGAGGTGACTTTAATGCAAAATATACATTCTGGGGTTCTAAATGCATATGATGTTACAAAAATACCAGATTTGATCGATTTTTTCATAGTAAAAGGTGTGCCGTCCAACCGAATCAAAGTTGACGAATGCTTTGATCTTTTCTCTGATCATTCTTGGGTCATTCTAACTACGAGCGAGTCAATCATTATAAATGAAAACCCACCCAGACTAACAAACGGGAAAACCAACTGGGAAGGCTTCAAAAACGATATTGAAAATAATATTTTACTGGGTGTATCGCTTAGATCCCTATTGGAACTTGAAGTCGCTGTTGACTCCTTTATCGATACCGTCCAAAAAGCAGCACGGAATAATACTCCTCAACAACACAAAATAGAGAGCTATAGTAATATCAAGTTCCCATGGGAAATAAAAGATTTGGTTATACAAAAAAAAAAAAAGATCGAAAAATATGGCACCAAACTCGGGCCCGCAAGATAAATTACATGCTCTCAAATTCTATTAAAAATCTTAAAAAAAAAACATGCAGTAGAAACTTATCTGCAAACCCAAACCGCTTGAAAAGAATCGAGTTTTTCACTTTGGAAAGCAATTAAAGTCATAAAATGGACAAAAAACGCTATGCCCCAAATTAGGGTAAATCAATAGTTTGGGCGAAAAGCGATTAGGAAAAAGCAGACGTTTTTGCGGCACATATTGATAACACGACGAAAAACAGCAACATTATAAACAGCCAGGTCAGAATGGCACGGAATGAATACCCGGCCTGATGTCCCAGGCGAACCTAGACAAGCTGCTTCGATAAATTCGGACAACACGTTGTCTAGGAATTTCAAGGGTTAGTCAGGCCCCTTGAACAGAGCTGGTGGCGGATGAACCGAAAGGCCAACGGCAGCGCTCAATCCCGTAGTGGATACTGATGGCCCCGTGTCCTAGGGGTATCTAATAAATTGGAACTGGCCCTCCAGGTTGGGGGTTGTGTGTTGGGTTAGCTACCCAACCATGGAAAAAAGTAACGGTTACGAAGCAACCAATAGCCGCGGAAAGGACTGATTTTATTGTTGACGACACGGCTTAACGAATAAAGGACAACGACGTTCGTATCTGCTTCTGGAATGTGAGAACATTATATAGGAGAGGTACAAGCGAACAACTAGCGAAAGCCCTAAACTGTTACAAAGCAGATATTACTGCCATCCAGGAAATACGATGGGATGGGCCGGGCAAAAAGAGGATGAAAAACTGTGACATCTACTACGGACCGTGTCATAGTGAGCAGAAACAGCGACTATTCGGATGCGGATTTGTTATATGTGCCAGACTTAGGCAAGAAGTCTTATGTTTCCAAGACATCAGCAAACGCATTGTAACAATCCGCATCAAGCCCAAATTCGCCAACATAAGCCTTCTTTGCCCTCACGCCCCAACGGAGGAAAAAGATGGTATAGCTAAGGACCGCTTCAATGAGCTCCTTGACAAAACCTATGAGCGACTACCGAAGTACGATGTTTAAATCGTGCTGGGAGATTTTAACGCAAAGGTAGGAAGAGAAGACATCTTTAGCAGTATTGTCGGAAAACATTGCCTACACGACAACACGTCTGGTAACGGACTTAGGCTAATTGACTTCGCTACGGAACGAGATCTCACTATAGCCAGAACACGGTTTCCTAACCACGATATCCATAAGGGGACATGGCGGTCTCCAGATCAACGAACGGTCAATCAAAGTTGATGTGCTAGGTTTCTCGCGCCCACCAGCAAGAAACCCCTGGTTTGATGAGGAATGCCGACAGATGCTCGCAGCCAAGAACGAGGCCTACAAGGCTAAGCAGCAGGTGAAGACGAGATCTGCCATTGAGCTCTATAGGCAGAGAAGAAGAGAAGAACACCGGCTCGAGGATATAGAGAGGTGCCACTCCAGGAAAGATGTTCGCAAGTTTTACCAAAGTGTAAAACGTCAAAGCCAAGGATACAAGGCTCGAACTGAATCCTGTCGAGATGAACAAGGAAATATCGTAGTTGAGACACAGTCTATGCTGAGGATATGGAAGAACCACTTCTGCGGACTGTTAAGCGAACGAACCATTCAATATTGGCAACGACAGCGAAAGCTGCCAACCAC
This sequence comes from Rhingia rostrata, assembly GCA_949824845.1. Lineage (NCBI taxonomy): Eukaryota > Metazoa > Arthropoda > Insecta > Diptera > Syrphidae > Rhingia > Rhingia rostrata. The sequence continues at coordinate 86,223,372 of OX463756.1, read as the reverse complement.
CCCGACCTGAGTGAAGTGAGGATAGCAATATCTAAACTGAATGAGATGACTTGGTAAGTAACATCCACCAACTCATAAGCCGAATTTGGTCGGAAGAAAGTATGCCTGAAGAATGGAACCTCAGCATCGTTTGCCCGATCCACAAAAAAGGAGACCCTCTAAACTGCCCCAACTACAGATGCATAAGTCTCCTCAACATCGCCTACAAAATTCTATCTGCCGTAATATGTGAACGCCTGAAACCGTTAACCAACAACCTGATCGGCCTTTATCAGTGTGGTTTTAGGCCAGGAAAGTCCACAACCGATCAAATCATCACACTTTGGCAAATCCTGGAAAAAAACCCGTGAAGTCCAAATCGATACCCACCACCTATTCATCGATTTCAAAGCGGCATACGACAGCATATATAGAGACGAACTATACAGAGCCATGTCTTGTTTTGGTATACCGCCCAAACTGGTCCGTAGGATGACGATGGAGAATTCTCGCTGCTCCATCAGGGTCGGAAACGACCTCACTGACACATTCGATACCAAAAAAGGATTTAGGCAGGGCGATGCGCTGTCATGTGACTTCTTCAATCTGATTCTTGAGAGGATTGTGCAAAACTCACGAGCACACACCAGAGGCACAATTTTCCAAAAATCTGTACAACTCATTGGTAGGACCCAACGTGATGTCATAGCCACGTTTGGTAGTATAGAGAAGGAAGCGCCAAAAATGGGTTTAGCAGTAAATGTGGGCAAAACGAAGTAATGGGTGATCCAAGTAGAAATACTTTTTTCAATAGCCTTTTTTGACAGATCACGTGTGAGTCGTGTCATGCTGTCATGTTGTTTTTGTTTAGTATTGTTTGGCATTTCATAAGGGAAAGACTTACGCGTGAACAACGTTTACAAATTGTTCAACTTTATTATGAAAATTCACGTTCTGTGAGGAATGTGTTTCGTGCACTTCGCTCAACTTATGGTCAACATAATCGGCCTACTGAGCGTACTATTCGCAAAACCATCACCGGCCGGTCGATTGGCCACCAAGATCGTGTGATATCACACCGTTAGACTTTTTCCTGTGGGGATATGTAAAGTCAAAAGCTTATGCCGACAAACCCGCTTCGATTCAGCCCTTGGAGGAAAACATCACGCGTGTCATTCGCCAGTTACCAGTCGAAATGCTCGAACCAGTGATCGAAAATTGGACTCAACGGATGGACCATCTGCGACGTAGCAACGGCCAACATTTCATAGACATAATCTTCAAAAAATAAATGCCAAAGAATGTTCTTTCAAATGATAATAAACATTCTCCTTTAAATTTGAATTTCCTGTGTTTTTTTCTTTAAAAAAGTAGGAAACCTCGAAATGGATCACCCTTTATATGCTGTCAACACGAAAGGACACACAACATCGAAGAATTGGACAGAACGTCACAATTGACAGATATAACTGTCTCGGCTCCGCTACTAACTCTGACAACAACATCTCGTCAGAAATTAAACGAAGAATTACTCTTGCCAACCGCTGTTTCTTCGGGCTAAGAAGGCAATTCAGTAGTAAAGCCCTCACTCGAACTACTAAGGAGATCTTATATAAGACCCTGATCATCCCAGTCCTGCTCTATGGCACTGAAGCATGGACCGTCTCAAACGCGGATGAAGAAATCCTTGGTTCATGTAGATTTTTCGTATAAACGGAAAAACAATTTGCTAGTATTTCTCAATACAGTTCGTGACCCTTTTGCAAATGAAGCAAGATATCTCGGAAAGACACTCGATGCAAAATTATAATGGAAGTCGCATGTAAAAAAGAAGAGCGAAGAACTTACAAATAAATACAGAGAACTGTTCTGGTTACTTCGAAAATATTCGAAGCTTAACCTTGATAACAAACTGCTTTTATACAAGCAAGTGCTAAAGCCGGTCTGGACATACAACTATGGGGTTGTACCAGTGAAACGAATCTAAATATTTTACAAAATTTTGGAAACACAATGTTAAGATCATTCGTCAATGCGCCGTAGTATATACGGAATGAAGATCTACGCAGAGATCTGGGTATTCCCGCGGTTCAAGATAAAACGAAAAATGTTACACGCAAACATAAAAAGCGTTTATTGGGACACGTTAACACAATTGTCCTCCAAATTCTTGACGAAACAAATTTATTGCGGCGTCTTCAAAGAACCAAGCCTTTAGATTTGGTCCGATAAGAACAAACCGCGTTATAAATTGAGGATAGAGAAGGAACTCTCACAGGAAAGTTGTCTGCCAAACATTCATTACTCGTGATAAAAAAAATTGTTAGATAAGTCGCATGCTTAGTTGCAATAAAAAAAATACAAAAAGGGTGGTGGTTTTAGTGGTGTTAAAGTCCCACACTTACTTTGGGCACGTGCTCATCTTTTGAGATTTCCACCAGCCCTCGGAAAAAAAAACATTCAACCCTGTGTATAATTTGATTCGTTTTTGTTTTTTTAATCACAAATGCATCTACCTATTTAAACGATAGAACGGTATATATGATGCACAATATCTAAAAATACTTAAATATAACGTGATATCCTGAATCACCAACATAGCCATAGTGTCCCGCCATAGAGCACTTTCATTTAATTACACCTCCCAGCAAACATAATCGGCACTTTCAGTGATTGCTGCAATATGTTGCATCGTTGCCAAGTTACTTAATTGCAAAATAAAATAAATAAGAATGAAATGTGTATGTAATGAAAAATAGCCTCAACTATGCACTAGTTTTAACTACAAACAGGGTGGTTAACATTTTTGATCAATTTGAAATAATTTAGTTTGAATTTACATCTCTTCTAACATTTACATAATTGTGTATATATTGTGTGCTTGATACAAATACAAAATTGATATAAATTCAGATTGCAGTGTACGTGTTATGCGTAGTTTAAATGAAAAATTAAAAGAATTGACCAGTGATATGATCACGACCGCTTTATTGTGAGTTCTACTTAAGACTAACTTAATTATAAAATACAATAATGTATCAAGCTCAAACTGATACATGTCTACATACATACATATATGTTGTTTAGATACGAGATACATTTTATCTCGTTTGAAATGCTATGTATAAAAACTTTGAGAGGACTTTTAATGTGGGACGTTAGTAAATAATCTGCAACACTTGAGGAGTGTTCGATTTCAAGCAACGACAAGTCTTATCTTAAAAGACTTTGTTTATTTGAAGTATACAAAGATGCTGTTGACTTACAGTTAATGATTGGGCATCGACAATTTATTGGTGTCGACAATTTTATGGTGTCGAATACTAAATGATAATTATATATTTTTTTTAAACAATTAATTTTCTTCAACATCAACATTACCAATTTTAAATACATTAGAATTTGGTCTTCGTAATACAGTTTTATTTTTACTTCTATCATAATAATGTACGATTTTTTCTCTTTCAATTACAGGTTGTTTAAGTTTTTTATTAAAACAATTACGGAAAATGATGATGCCATTTCCTTTTAAAAATTTAAGCAAACAATAAACTAGAGTTACAATAATTATTATTCCACTTATTCCAAACAATGTTCCTTGGACATTATGCGGTATTTCTTTTAATTTCTTTGCAATATAGCTTTCTTGATGTTTAATTTCAATAGTTAAATATTGTAGCTCACTCAAACTTTTGAGTTGGATATGCACTACTCGTTCTTAAGTGCTTTATTTTAAACATTTTACATAGATCTTTCATTACCTCATTAATTAATTCTCCTCAATTGTCTGTTAAAATTATTTTTGGAATTCCAAAATACAATATACAATGATCTATAAATGCTCTGGCTACCGTTTCACTCCTTTTATCTTCTATTGGAATAAATTTTATATATTGACTTAAATCATCTTGAATTGTTAAACTGAATAAAGTTTTATTCCCTTTTTTATATGAACCAGTGAGATCCATATCTACTTTTTCTAATGCGTAATCAGCATTAGACATTATTTTCATAGGGTTTTTTTTCCCGGATGTCTGTCAATTTTTTTTGTTTCTGACATTGTACACATTTAGATGTGTACCCAATTACATACATCTTTATCTAATCCTTTCCAATTAAATCTATCTCTTATTCTTGCTATTGTTACCTTTTGCCCACCATGACCTCCTAAAAAGCTTTCATGACTTTCTTTTATAATGGTTCTTCTAATCCACATTCTTCTTCATATATTTGTTTTAAAACGTCTTCCTCCTCTGAATAGTCCTTACCAAAAATTTCTTCAATTAGCTCGTTAATTCTTTCACCAGTCCTTACTAGATAAGTATTTTGCACGGTATATACATTTCTACTCAATTCGTCAGCTACGACATTATCAACGCCTTTTTTATATTGTATTACATAATCATACTCTTCTAACTTCAATCTCCATCTAATAAGACGGCTTCCTGGATATTTGACATTAAATAACCATGTCAAAGGACGATGGTCAGTTTTTTTTATATAAAAGTAAGGTCTAAAATGTTGAATTGCCGATAAAATAGCCAGGCATTCTTTTTCCGTAGTACTATACCTACTTTCTGCTTGGTTTAAGGTTCTACTAATAAAGTGAATGGGTAGATCCTTACCCTCTTTTTCTTGAGACAACACTGCCCCTATGTTTTATGGTTTTATGGTTTGTCGAAATCTGGATATTGTAGTATTACGAAATTCTTCAATTCACTTTTTAATTTATCAAACGCAATTTGTTGTTCTTTATCCCATTGCCAGTTTGAATTCTTCTTTAATAATTTATATAACGGGGAAGCTATTATATTATATTATTATACCCATAAATGATTTTATACCTTTAGGATTTTTGGGGTTCTGTAAATTATTTATCGCTTCGACTTTATTTAAGTTCGGTGCAACTCCATTACTAGTTATTGTATAACCTAAGTAATCCACCTCCTGTTTCAAAAATTCTGTGTTATCAATTTGTATCTTTCGGTTGCTGTTTCTTAGTCTTTCAAACACCCTTTTAAGTCTATCGGCATGTTGTGCTGCTGTTTCTCCAAATACTACAATATCATCCATATAAACAAAACAATCTCCACCCTGTAATCCGTCAAGAACGTTGTTCATTAACCTTTGGAAACATGTAGGAGCATTCTTAAGACCGAATGGCATTCGAAGAAATTCAAAATGTCCATAATGTGTGGAAAATGCAGTTTTTTCTATGCTTCTCTCATCAAGTGGAATTTGATGAAAACAAGATTTCAAATCTAATGTTGTGAAGAACTTTGCATTTCCTAACTTATCTAAAATATCTTGTATATTTGGAATCGGGTATTTGTCACTACCGGTGATATCATTTAGCTTACGAAAGTTAATTACCATCCTCCCTTTGGGAATTCCACTTGCATCTGATTTTTTACGGAACAATCCATAATAAACTTGACCAAGGTGATATACTAGGCCTAATAATGTTTTCATTTAAAAGTTTTGAATCTGATTATCAACCTCCTTTTATGTATTTTAGGATACCTGTACGTTTTCGTATTGATTGGAATATCATTAGTTGTCCGAATACTATGCTTCATAGCGTTAGTTTCAGATAAACATTCGTCTTCTAGGCAAAAAATATCTTCATATGTATTTATTATTTTCTTCAATAAATCTATCTGTTCATTATCTTTTAAATGCTCTATCCTTACTTGACTCCATATTTTCATAAATTTTCCTGATTTTTTCAGATTTCCTCTTTTCAATTAAGGATCAACAATTATTATGAGACATTGACGTTAAAGGTGCAGATTCTTCAATCTGTTGGCCTATGCAGTTTGAATATATTAATATATCACTTTTGTCACAATTACAATATATCGTTATAGGTGCGCTTGAGAATGTATCATCCTCAATCCGTTGGCCTATGCAGTTTAGATATTCTAAAGCATTGTTTTCATTATCTTTATATAAAAGTTTTATACGTTCATTTTCATTAGCGTGTGTTTGCTCTTTGCACTTTATTATAAATTTAAAATATTGTAGAAAGTCACTACCTATAATCCCATCGTAAAAATGTATTACTTCCTCAGAAACAATATGAAAAGTAAATTCGTTCAAAATATCCTTTGTTAATTCAATTCTTATTCTCGCAGTACCTATGCTATATCTATTAATTTTTCATATTCCTCTTAGGATTAACGGTACATCCGAATATAAATCTGTATCAAATATGTAATTTTGTTTCAGTAGTGATACACTTGCTCCAGTATCAAACAACATATTATATCATTTATTCTTATAAATCATTTCTACATGAGGACTTCCTAGCATTATTGACGAAATATTTGCCTCACGCTTCTTTACTTCATTTTCTTGAGATGAATTTCCCTTATTACCATTATTTCTCCATTTATTTGGCTTTCATTTCTACAAAAGTTTTTACTACTTTCTTGATATGAGAAATTTCTATTTCCATTTTCATTCGAAAAATCATTTTTTCTTTTACTAGCATTTTTATTTCTGTAACAGTTTTTAGACATGTGACCTAAACGACCACAGTTAAAACATTTTACCAAAGTATGGTTTATTTTAATAAAATGCCTATCAGTGTTATCTCTATTGAAATTATTTTCTTTGGGTTTATTATAATAAAATCCTAAACGGATTTCCTCTTCCATAGCTAGTTGACTAGCTTCAGAAAGGGTTTTTGGGTGCTGAGTATTTACAAACGTCCCTATTTCCCTTTTTAATCCAAAGATGAATGCATTAAGCATGTCCCTTTCAATACCTAACATTTGACCATTGTATGTTGGGTCTTCTGAGTTCTCTGTAAATAACGCTTGTATTCTTCTTCTAGTGAGAGTTTCGCACCTCTGTGTGAACTGATTCACTGTCTCACTAACGTTTTGTTTGAGCTTAGTCATCTCTAAATGCAGTTGTAAACTCGAATGAGTTCCCCTAAACACCTTATTTAATTCATACTTGAATTCTTCCCAAGTATTAATTTTTTTAATTAATCAATAAAATTTCAGCATTTCCCGATATACGGCTCTTTATTAAGGCAAGAAGTAGCACTTTTTGTTTTTCAGATGCCAACTTAATTGCATTATCACAATTTTGAATAAAATTGTGAGCTTTCATAGCATCGCTATTGAAGTGAGGAATTATTTTAATAAGATCGCTTAAGCTTAATTCATTATCATGTGTATTACGATTAGTTGGAAAATTATATGGATTTGTCACATAATTTCCCTCATTAAAAGAAAAAACTTCTTAAATTTTCAAGATCTGTCTCTATCCTATTCTCAATCTTCTCATTCTTTTCATTCGGTAATTCTTTCTTTGTTTCATTGTTTTTCTTTGGAATAGCTCTTCTGTCATTAATTTGATTATTTCTTTTTTTTATTGCGTCCACAGTCCACTCTAGGTGATGTTTCTTCTTTTTCTAACTTTCCCTCTTCTTGGAAGATACATAAAAATAGATTTCTTCTGAGACTTCTATTCTCATAAAATACTACATATTCCTCTTCTATGTCGTCTCGACTCAATTTTTCGTTATCTAAAATTTGACCTAATGTGAGCGAAATTATACTTCCACTGTCTTTTGCTATACAAGTGAATTCTTTGCTTAATAGTTCTCCACTAAATTCAAATAATGATTTTGAACTTGCCATATTTGTTTATTTATTGTAATATCTATATTTCGAAATTATTATTATTATTTTAAATCTTGTGTATACTATTTTTGTGTTTACGACGTATTGCATGTTTGTTTTAAGCTTAGTCGCTTTTTCCTCTTTTAACAATTTGACTGTTTTTCTCTCCTTTTCCTTTTTTTGATAAGTATTTTGTTTCTACCTGCTCTGACATTATTTACATAAAATTTTTCATTTTATCCGGTGATGTTTTCCTCTGCTTCACTCCTTTTTCCCCTGTCAATAGTTCTGCGATTCCTCGTTGTTGTTGTTATGCCCTTCCTGCTGTTAAGAGTTCTGCGTTTCTTTAAGCTCGGTCCTATTGTTTTTTTTGTTTTTTATTCTTTTTTTTCACTTTTTTATTTCACTTTGTCGAATTTTTGATACACCTTAAGATTTCAAGGTTGTATCTCGACTTATTATAATGTTCTATGATCATTTTCTTAACGATTTGTATGACGTTCCCAAAGAAATTTAGAGTAACGCCTCGAAAAGAACTAGATTTTTTTATATAAAAAAGGAGTTTAAATCAGTCACAACTTTTATGCGTATATGATTATAAATGGTGTCTTCATGTCTAGGATTCACATTTATCACACGACGTCGACGCACTCCGAACAATTTTATATAAAAATATGGTATCCCACCGCTGACACCAAATTTGTTATGCGTAGTTTAAATAAAAAATTAAAAGAATTGACCAGTAACTTAATTATAAAAAACAATAATGCATCAAGCTCAAACTGATACATGTCTACATGTATATGTAGTTTAGATACGAGATACATTTTATTTCGTTTGAAATGCTATGTATAAAAACTTTGAGAGGAATTTTAATGTGGGACGTTAGTAAAAAATCTGCAACACTTGAGGAGTGTTCGATTTCAAGCAATGACAAGACTTATCTTAAAAGACTTTGTTTATTTGAAGTATACAACGATGCTGCTGACTTACAGTTAAGGATTGGACATCGACAATTTATTGGTGTCGAATACTTTGTTATGCATAACATGCGAACATACCCTGATGTGTGAACATCGAAAACATCCATTAGTGTCCATTAGTGGTACCACTGGAATGAATGACTGGTATCTGTCTAAACCACTTCACGAAACCTCCGAGAATAAGCCATCTCTTTCTAGATCAGTCTGTGGAGTGGTATAAATAGAGGTGAAGCGACAATAAGTTATTTAGTCTAAATTGTGACCTGAATGTGTCGATTGAGTGAATTACCTAAATGAATTTTGAAAGCGATAATAGTGCGCGAATTTAACCGTTGGTATTTCGTTTCAAATAAATGAATTGAAGTGATTGAATTGTTAATCGTTTTGTAAATAATTGAATTTTAGAAATAAGAGTGTGTTTAAATAAATTATTGTTAAACATAAAACAGAAAAGCGTTTTATCATTTTGGTGCCCCCCTCTCTCAGTACATTAAACTTAGAATAAAGTTAGTTGGAAACTAGAACTCGACGGAAATAAGAGTGTGTTTAAATAAATTATTGTTAAACATAAAACAGAAAAGCGTTTTATCATTTTGGTGCCCCCCTCTCTCAGTACATTAAACTTAGAATAAAGTTAGTTGGAAACTAGAACTCGGATGAAATTTTTTGTTTTGTTAGAATACATAGATTCACACTACATGGCGGCAGCGGTGGGATCCACCTACAGCCACTCCGGTGTCTGAATTTTTATATTCCGCGTTCGGGTTGAACTACCATTAACATCAGAATTAAAATAACCATAAAACAAATCGTTCACGGTGGCCGAAATACCCCATCTAGCGGCGCTTTAGCGAAATTTTAAAATTCAGAATTCGCAAACTTTTTTTTTTTTTTTAATTTAAACCCCAACGGATTTTTTTCAGTTTTCTTTTTTGTTTTGTTCCTAATATTCGCACAACTGCTGTGAGCATTCAAACTTAACACGTGTTTTAGCAAGTACAATAACTATTTTTGAGGTTAGTTCAAGTGCAATTTTGTTGACAGCAAAAAATTAGATATTAAATTTTTTAATAAGATTTGCGATTTTATTTTAATTAAAAGGTATGTGTTAAATAAAAAAAAATTGGTTTGTGATCTGTGATTGTATGTTTTAGTGCTTAATTGTTGAAAAAGAAAATGTCCTTTGTGAAAATGTTTTTAGATATGAAATCCAATTTTGTGTGGAATAAAAGTAGGGTGGATTCGACCGGATTTGGTTCACTATTTGCATAGTTTGTTTAAATGGGTTGTTATCTATGTCAAGTTAAAAAATAGGCTGCAAGTTTTTGCTAAGTTTTGTTTTTTTTTCGTTTTTTAGTTACAATGGCAGAATCTAAACGAACACTTTTTTTAATATGGCATAGTGAACCAGTGCCAACAAAAAAAAGTTTAATGGTCGAAAATCATGTATTTTGTAATGGCATTGATCGCTCGAAATATAGCGAAGAACAATACCACCAAATTGAAAAACAATAAAGTAATTTTAGAAGCAAACTAGTTCAAAAGTGGAAAGAAAGTCACAGAGTTTTGGCAGTGTTCTAAGAGCGAATTAAGATGTGGTTGGCTGAAGACATTATTTTCCCAAATTCAGCCGTTGCCCAACGTAAAGAGAAACCTTTTTCAGAGTGCACGAGCAAGACTCAAAAAAAAAATTGCATCAATCGCCAATGAAACACCGAACCAAGAGTTAATGGTAGCGGCGAGCGTTAGTCTTTACAAGGCTGGAAAAAGAAGCGCTTCACAGGTGGTTTCAAAGTTATGTTCAGAATCTGCAATAGCTCCAAAAATGCTTAAATCTGTAGACTCTGAAACAAAAACCCATATTCCGTATACACCTGAGGAAGCTTTAGCTCTTTATACTGATGGTGGATACTCAAAAAGGTCATACAAGCTAATGCAATCTGGTGCCAAAGAACGAAACTGCAATATTTATCCAAGCTACGATGTGTTGGTTAAAACTAAAACGGAGTGTTACCCCAGTGACATACACGTAACTGAACGTTCAGCTGAAGTTGGCTTGCAAAGTCTCGTAGACCATACTGTTGCACGTATAGTACAAGGCTTTTCAACAGCTTTTGAGGATCTCTTGACTGTGGGCAATAATAACGATTGCATAAAAGCAATATTTAAATGGGGCTGTGACGGTAGCAGTGGGCATTCTACTTACCGTCAACGTTTCAGTGTTTCTGATACTGGAACAATTGATGAGCATTTATTTGCTGTATGTATTGTTCCACTACAAATTAAAAACGGACCCGCAATACTATGGCAGAATAACCGGCCTTCTTCAACTCGGTTTTGCAGACCCATTAAAATAATTTTTGAAAAAGAGTCAACGGATTTAGTTAAGGCTGAAATAGAAAATGTAAATAGAGAAATTGCACAAATTCTGCCGACAAAATTAGGTTTTTTTGAAGTAAAACACGAATTTCATTTGACCATGATCGATGGAAAAGTGTTTAATACCATAGCGGAGTCATCATCACTGGCTTGTGGAATATGTGGGGCGGCACTTGAGGCAAGAAATAAAGATTTTCGTAAATTTAGGCTGAACCACACGCGAAAAGACTCGAGATTGCATACAATGGAAGACTTACTGCACGCTCTATTGGTTTTGTCGGATCCTTTTATTACATCTAAATCTAAAAGCACCTCGAAATACTCCAAAAACACATCAAATTAGATGAGGAGGTCAAGCTGCTTCTTTTAAATATAAATGACTTGTCTGACAGTTGCGACTCTGAATAGTTTTTTTATTTTCTTTTAAACTGTAAAAAAATATGCAGCAGAAACCTTTTTTTCTAAAATTGAAAAAAAAAAATGAAAAAACGTATTCTAACATTTTTATTTTTTTTTATATTTTAAATATGGGTAAAAATATATATAACCAACTAAATTACCGATTATGAAGTTGTTATTATTGTTTTTATTGATTAAAAAAAATTTAAAATACCAATTTTTAAGAAAGTTTATCTTAAACCACGGATTTGGTAAATATGACCTTTGACCCTTAAAAAAAAAATCTTGTTGGACACCATTTTAATAGGAACCTCATTAGCTTTAAAATGAGATTTTGTTAAATGTCGTTGCATTAACAATGACAAAGATATGGCCAATAACGTAAGACTGCTTAAGTAAGATTTTGATGTTTTTTTTCACTTTTCATGACCTGGTATCTCCGGAACCATTTGGTCCAGCAATCCCAAAGTTTGTATTTGTCTTAACCATGTAGAACACAATATTTATACCGAATTTCGTCAAGCTTGGAGTGCGTCAGGTCCATAATGTCTATTTTATTGGTTAGGTATATATGGATCTACCCATATACTTAAAAAAACAAAAAAAGATAAAATTTAATGAATGGGTTATCTTTAAATATATATGAATTAAAAAAAAAAAAACTCATTCACAATTTTTTATATTTTTAAAGTTATTTACAAAGCGCCGCTAGATTGGGTATTTCGGCCACTGTGGTTGGTTTGAATTTTAGTGAGTGAAGTACGTGAACTGAATAGACACTACGAGATGGTAATGGGAAGGCACCAGAGCTTTTCACATTCAGTAATCCCTCGGAGTGGCCCAAATGGAAACGTCGGTTCAATAGGTTTTACATAGCGTCTAAATTAAAGAAAAGCACAGGGGAGGAGCAGGTTAACACCCTTATATATCTAATGGGAGATCAGGCGGACAACATCTTCTTATCGTTCAGCCTAACAGATGGAGAAAAAAAACAATATGACAAGGTTAGGGAAGCTTTTTCAAATCATTTTATTGTTAAAACGAATGTCATTTATGAGTACAGTAAATTCAATTTACGACTGAACTGTATTTACTTTCGAAGAACTGCAATTACGGATTTCTAAGAGAGAAAATGATTCGAGTTAGAATAGTTGTTGGTGTTAGAGATCGAAAACTTTCTGAGTAATTACAGCTTGAGAGCAAATTCACATTAGACAAAGCAATTACAGAAGTAAGACAGCATTACGCGGTTAGAAAACAACAACAAGAACTATCCTGGACATCAATGTACAAATATACAAACACACAGCGGAGGACGAGAGACATCTCAGGAGGACAGTTATCAAAAACGAGATAATGAAAGTCAAAAACATAAAAACTAATGTATGTGGTGAGGCTCCAACTCCAAACACAAACCAGGTAATTGCCCTGCCAAATAGAAAAGGTGTAACAAGTGTGGCAAGCTAAATCAAATTTTTGCCACTCGGTGTGTATCAATACCACAAATGAGTAAACTAACTATAAGCGAAGCTTGATGAAATGGTTAAACTTAATGCCATAAAAAAACTGAATGAGCCGACGCAATGGTGTTCTCCGCTAGTTATTGTGACCAAATGAAATGCAGATATTACTATATTAGACCGTGTGTAGATTTGACCAAACTTAACCTCTCAGTAGAGAGAAAAATTCATCCAATGACAATTGCTGACCATACGCTAGCACAACTTTCTGGAGCTAACTTCTTCCCGAAATTAGATGCTAATTCTGGATTCTGGCAGGTAAAATTAACTAAAAGCTCACTGCCACTAACAACATTTTTAACACCCTTCGGAAAGCACTGTTTTTTAACTTTTACCATTTGGTGTATCTTCTGCAACAGAAATATATCAAAAATATATTGCAGGAGTAGTGACTCACTACTCAAATGATATTTCAATATTTAGTTCTACATTAGAAATGCATGATCGCATTTTAAGGAAAATGTTAGCGAAATTGCAGGAGCATGGTATTACATTAAATAGTGATAAATGTGAAATTCGGATCCAGTCAATCAAGTTCCTGGGCTATCGAATTGATGCAAATCCAAAGCTACCCTAAGCCATATACCTAATACTACTGAATCGAAACGCTTCTTAGGTATGGTAAACTTCCTAGTTAAATGTATTCCTTACCTGGCAAGTCGTTGCAAACCATTGAACGAGTTGCTACGAGACAACGTTGTGTCCTAGTGGGGTACGCAACAATATGTTGTGTTTGAAGAAAAAAGCAATGTAAGCGGAGGCACCCATATTAAAGTTGTACAACCCGAAACACAAAACAATTCTTTCTTCAACTAGGATCGGTGTCTCTGCAAGTTGACGGTGACGGAAGTCTGCGGCCTGTGCCCTATGCTTCGAGAACGCTTACTGAGTCCTTCAGAGGGTATGCCCGAATAGAAAAGGAGGCCTTAGCGCTCACGTGGCCGGCATTCGAAAAATGTTAAGTAGGTCTGGACAATTTTACATAGAAACGGATCACAAGCCGTTGGTGCCCATTTTTTGAAGTAAAAATGTAAATGATTTGACACCCCGATTACAACGATTTAGAATGATAATAATGAAATTTACTTACGAAATTTACTATACTTACGGTAAATTTTAAGTCGCGGCAGATGCACTTTCGCGTCAACCGTTACCCAAGTGAGCAAACAGAAGTCGGTTATATGGACAAAGAGCTAGAAATCTTCTTAAACCAAATTGTATCTAGCCTACCAGTAACACAAACAAAACTTAACAAAATCATCGAGGCTCAAAGGACAGATAGAAATCTACAAATTGTCACAGAGTACTGTTTAAAGGAATGGCCAGATTAATATAAGCTTCAACCAGAGCTACGTATATGTTACAACGATAGACACAATTTGTCCACCAATAATGACTTACTTATGTACGGTGACCGCATTGGTATTCCTGAGAAATTGACATACAGAGAAAATTCATGCGGGTCACTTTGGTATAGTGATATGTAAAGCACGAGCAAGACGATCCGTTTGGTGGCCAGGATAATCACAACATAAAGAACACTACATATAGAATTCAACAGGTCATTCCGCTACATGACAGATTCATCGGGAGTGAATTGCCCGAACATCCATGGCAGATCGTAGGAGTTGGTCACCGACTATTTTGCAAGATATCCGGAGTTAGCTTTATTAGAAAATCAAACATCTAATGCTATAATTAATAATATGAAATCCATATTTTGCAGACATGGTGTTCCAGATGTATTACGATCAGACAACGGACCACAAGCCCAAAAGTAAAGCATTCTGATTTTGCTAAATTGGGGGTTCCAGCATGAAACATCTTCGCCGAGGTACGCACAGTCGAATGGATTCATCGAGGCTTCCGTAAAAGTTGTAAAATTTGTATTAAAAAAGAACATAGACCCATATTTGGCTTTAATGGAATATCTCTCCTGCCGAGATGCAAATGGGAAGACAAATTAGAAGACAACAATGAGACCAAATTGCGTACAAACTATTATTTGGAACAGGTTAAGGAAAAGGAGCACATTCTTAGAAAACAACAGACCGATAATATTATAACAGACGGCATTTTTTTTACATCTTAAAACTAACTTACATGCTAGACAAAAATTCATGAAAAACTAGCCTACTTATCAACTACTTAACTAACTTACTGTTGATATGCGGGCGCCCTAAATTAAACACTAACAACTTAATTCTACTGCCTTTCGGTCTATTATCTAATAGATAAGTAGATATCTTTATTTCTTTTACCAATAAAAGTTTTGTTTTTAAAAAAAAAGTTGGTATACATACACAGGCATGTTTTTGTATCAAGAGAGGGATTCCAAGTAGGCGAGATAGACTAGATTCGAGACATTGTATCATGGGAGAGAATTCAGGAACTAACTGCGAGTCTCAGGTCATACATAATCAAGACATATCGGGACGTATTTCGACGAAATTCTCACCATTTGATTTACGCTTAATGTAAAGAAATTCCCTACGTTACAGGTGAAGTAAAACTGCCAGCGGCTGACCAAACATCGAGAGTGGTACCAGAGAAGGCAGAGTCCAGCTGAAATGTAAATGCGAAGATACCAGCACATGTCCTTCAAATACTTCCTGAAGCGTACGTTACAACAACCAAATCCGGACGTACCGTTAAAAAAAACAGATAGATACACATCATCCTATGTTGTACATTAGAAAATGGGACTTTATTTTAAATTTTTATTTTCTTTGATTTATAAAGTTAGTCGGAAACTAGAAATCGACGGTACACTACGATATAATTCTCTCTATTTGATGCCTATTCAGTTTCTAGGTACGCCCATTTTTTTGGGACGTTTTATTTTAAGATGGGATATGAAATCCATATTTTGCAGACATGGTGTTCCAGATGTATTACGATCAGACAACGGACCACAAGCCCAAAAGTAAAGCGTTCTGATTTTGCTAAATTGGGGGTTCCAGCATGAAACATCTTCGCCGAGGTACGCACAGTCGAATGGATTCATCGAGGCTTCCGTAAAAGTTGTAAAATTTGTATTAAAAAAGAACATAGACCCATATTTGGCTTTAATGGAGTATCTCTCCTGCCGAGATGCAAATGGGAAGACAAATTAGAAGACAACAATGAGACCAAATTGCGTACAAACTATTATTTGGAACAGGTTAAGGAAAAGGAGCACATTCTTAGAAAACAACAGACCGATAATTATAACAGACGGCATTTTTTTACATCTTAAAACTAACTTATATGCTAGACAAAAATTCATGAAAAACTAGCCTACTTATCAACTACTTAACTAACTTACTGTCCCTATGCGGGCACCCGAAATTAAACACTAACAACTTAATTCTACTGCCTTTCGGTCTATTATCTAATAGATAAGTAGATATCTTTATTTCTTTTACCAATAAAAGTTTTGTTTTTAAAAAAAAAGTTGGTATACATACACAGGCATGGTTTTGTATCAAGAGAGGGATTCCAAGTAGGCGAGATAGTCTGGATTCGAGACATTGTAGCATGGGAGAGAATTCAGGAACTAACTGCGAGTCCCAGGTCATACATAATCAAGACATATCGGGGCGTATTTCGACGAAATTCTCACCATTTGATTTACGCTTAATGTAAAGAAATTCCCTACGTTACAGGTGAAGTAAAACTGCCAGCGGCTGACCAAACATCGAGAGTGGTACCAGAGAAGGCAGATTCCAGCTGAAATATAAATGCAAAGATACCAGCACATGTCCTTCAAATACTTCCTGAAGCGTACGTTAAAACAACCAAATCCGGACGTACCGTTAAAAAACCAGATAGATA
Source organism: Rhingia rostrata (assembly GCA_949824845.1). Lineage (NCBI taxonomy): Eukaryota > Metazoa > Arthropoda > Insecta > Diptera > Syrphidae > Rhingia > Rhingia rostrata. Next base: position 86,206,656 of record OX463756.1, on the reverse strand, counting down.
CACATCATCCTATATTGTATATTAGATAATGGGACTTTATTTTAAATTTTTATTTTCTTTGGTTTATAAATTTAGTTGGAAACTAGAAATCGACGGTACACTACGATGCAATTCTCTCTATTTGATGCATATTCAGTTTCTAGGTACGCCCATTTTTTTGGGACGTTTTATTTTAAGATGGGATATGAAATCCATATTTTGCAGACATGGTGTTCCAGATGTATTACGATCAGACAACGGACCACAAGCCCAAAAGTAAAGCGTTCTGATTTTGCTAAATTGGGGGATCCAGCATGAAACATCTTCGCCGAGGTACGCACAGTCGAATGGATTCATCGAGGCTTCCGTAAAAGTTGTAAAATTTGTATTAAAAAAGAACATATACCCATATTTGGCTTTAATGGAGTATCTCTCCTGCCGAGATGCAAATGGGAAGACAAATTAGAAGACAACAATGAGACCAAATTGCGTACAAACTATTATTTGGAACAGGTTAAGGAAAAGGAGCACATTCTTAGAAAACAACAGACCGATAATTATAACAGACGGCATTTTTTTACATCTTAAAACTAACTTACATGCTAGACAAAAATTCATGAAAAACTAGCCTACTTATCAACTACCTAACTAACTTACTGTCCCTATGCGGGCACCCGAAATTAAACACTAACAACTTAATTCTACTGCCTTTCGGTCTATTATCTAATAGATAAGTAGATAAGTAGATAAGAAAAGAAAAGTTTTGTTTTTAAAAAAAAAGTTGGTATACATACACAGGCATGGTTTTGTATCAAGAGAGGGATTCCAAGTAGGCGAGATAGTCTGGATTCGAGACATTGTAGCATGGGAGAGAATTCAGGAACTAACTGCGAGTCCCAGGTCATACATAATCAAGACATATCGGGGCGTATTTCGACGAAATTCTCACCATTTGATTTACGCTTAATGTAAAGAAATTCCCTACGTTACAGGTGAAGTAAAACTGCCAGCGGCTGACCAAACATCGAGAGTGGTACCAGAGAAGGCAGAGTCCAGCTGAAATATAAATGCAAAGATACCAGCACATGTCCTTCAAATACTTCCTGAAGCGTACGTTAAAACAACCAAATCCGGACGTACCGTTAAAAAAACAGATAGATACACATCATCCTATATTGTATATTAGATAATGGGACTTTATTTTAAATTTTTATTTTCTTTGGTTTATAAATTTAGTTGGAAACTAGAAATCGACGGTACACTACGATGCAATTCTCTCTATTTGATGCATATTCAGTTTCTAGGTACGCCCATTTTTTTGGGACGTTTTATTTTAAGATGGGATATGAAATCCATATTTTGCAGACATGGTGTTCCAGATGTATTACGATCAGACAACGGACCACAAGCCCAAAAGTAAAGCGTTCTGATTTTGCTAAATTGGGGGTTCCAGCATGAAACATCTTCGCCGAGGTACGCACAGTCGAATGGATTCATCGAGGCTTCCGTAAAAGTTGTAAAATTTGTATTAAAAAAGAACATAGACCCATATTTGGCTTTAATGGAGTATCTCTCCTGCCGAGATGCAAATGGGAAGACAAATTAGAAGACAACAATGAGACCAAATTGCGTACAAACTATTATTTGGAACAGGTTAAGGAAAAGGAGCACATTCTTAGAAAACAACAGACCGATAATTATAACAGACGGCATTTTTTTACATCTTAAAACTAACTTATATGCTAGACAAAAATTCATGAAAAACTAGCCTACTTATCAACTACTTAACTAACTTACTGTCCCTATGCGGGCACCCGAAATTAAACACTAACAACTTAATTCTACTGCCTTTCGGTCTATTATCTAATAGATAAGTAGATATCTTTATTTCTTTTACCAATAAAAGTTTTGTTTTTAAAAAAAAAGTTGGTATACATACACAGGCATGGTTTTGTATCAAGAGAGGGATTCCAAGTAGGCGAGATAGTCTGGATTCGAGACATTGTAGCATGGGAGAGAATTCAGGAACTAACTGCGAGTCCCAGGTCATACATAATCAAGACATATCGGGGCGTATTTCGACGAAATTCTCACCATTTGATTTACGCTTAATGTAAAGAAATTCCCTACGTTACAGGTGAAGTAAAACTGCCAGCGGCTGACCAAACATCGAGAGTGGTACCAGAGAAGGCAGATTCCAGCTGAAATATAAATGCAAAGATACCAGCACATGTCCTTCAAATACTTCCTGAAGCGTACGTTAAAACAACCAAATCCGGACGTACCGTTAAAAAACCAGATAGATACACATCATCCTATATTGTATATTAGATAATGGGACTTTATTTTAAATTTTTATTTTCTTTGGTTTATAAATTTAGTTGGAAACTAGAAATCGACGGTACACTACGATGCAATTCTCTCTATTTGATGCATATTCAGTTTCTAGGTACGCCCATTTTTTTGGGACGTTTTATTTTAAGATGGGATATGAAATCCATATTTTGCAGACATGGTGTTCCAGATGTATTACGATCAGACAACGGACCACAAGCCCAAAAGTAAAGCGTTCTGATTTTGCTAAATTGGGGGTTCCAGCATGAAACATCTTCGCCGAGGTACGCACAGTCGAATGGATTCATCGAGGCTTCCGTAAAAGTTGTAAAATTTGTATTAAAAAAGAACATATACCCATATTTGGCTTTAATGGAGTATCTCTCCTGCCGAGATGCAAATGGGAAGACAAATTAGAAGACAACAATGAGACCAAATTGCGTACAAACTATTATTTGGAACAGGTTAAGGAAAAGGAGCACATTCTTAGAAAACAACAGACCGATAATTATAACAGACGGCATTTTTTTACATCTTAAAACTAACTTACATGCTAGACAAAAATTCATGAAAAACTAGCCTACTTATCAACTACCTAACTAACTTACTGTCCCTATGCGGGCACCCGAAATTAAACACTAACAACTTAATTCTACTGCCTTTCGGTCTATTATCTAATAGATAAGTAGATAAGTAGATAAGAAAAGAAAAGTTTTGTTTTTAAAAAAAAAGTTGGTATACATACACAGGCATGGTTTTGTATCAAGAGAGGGATTCCAAGTAGGCGAGATAGTCTGGATTCGAGACATTGTAGCATGGGAGAGAATTCAGGAACTAACTGCGAGTCCCAGGTCATACATAATCAAGACATATCGGGGCGTATTTCGACGAAATTCTCACCATTTGATTTACGCTTAATGTAAAGAAATTCCCTACGTTACAGGTGAAGTAAAACTGCCAGCGGCTGACCAAACATCGAGAGTGGTACCAGAGAAGGCAGAGTCCAGCTGAAATATAAATGCAAAGATACCAGCACATGTCCTTCAAATACTTCCTGAAGCGTACGTTAAAACAACCAAATCCGGACGTACCGTTAAAAAAACAGATAGATACACATCATCCTATATTGTATATTAGATAATGGGACTTTATTTTAAATTTTTATTTTCTTTGGTTTATAAAATTAGTTGGAAACTAGAAATCGACGGTACACTACGATGCAATTCTCTCTATTTGATGCATATTCAGTTTCTAGGTACGCCCATTTTTTTGGGACGTTTTATTTTAAGATGGGATTGGATAGGGGTTTAAACGATTGGCAGAGCGGATCGAAGCTCATATATGTTTCAATAAAAATGACAAATTTAACTTTAGAAATTATTTGTCAACAAAGAGTTTGCGACTGACTTTAAATTTGATGATTGCCTATTTTTGACATCGATATTTCCAAGTTTGTCAATATGACAATATTGACAGATAAAACTATAGACATGTTCTTGTACAATATATTTTGCCGATTTATTTGCATTCAAAAATTGAATATGTGAAAAGTTTTAAGTATAAACTGGTAAAAATCAATAAAATAAATTGTGTAGTAATAGAGATTAAATCCCTTTAAACTACCAATGGGCTTTAAAATGCCGAACAATCCTATTGATGTCCTTAACGTTGCCCTCCTCTTTAAAAATAAGCATATTCTTAAAATCATTAAGTGGCTCAATTATATGCGCGAAAAATGTCTCCAAAACCATCAACTGATCGTACAGGACTATCCAATCCACGCCTATTGTATTTGCGCAGTACTCCAAAAGCCAAAAGAACGTCAGCGGTAGTTTACTTTTCAATTCTGTCGATTGCACTTCGTAAAGTTCAGACGCTTTTCCCATCAACACCCAACAGTCCATGTTGGATATTTTTAAAGTAGTCGATGCAATGTCGTTGAAGGAGTTATCATCCTGACTTTGTGTACAATTATCTTCGTCATCACTAACTGCGGCAAACAGATTTATCTGCTCCATGTTTCGGCGCGGAGCTGTTAAGTTTATATCAGCTGGTTCCATGTCGCTATCGGCAAACAAATCAATTGATTTATGGAAACTTATATCGTCCAGTATTTCATTTTCCTTGATACCGATGTCCAAAAGCATTTCAACTGTTTTTTTCTCACGCTTTTTCTTTCTTTTTAACAAGGCACTTGCGCTGTACAATTCTATTTCATCTTTAAAGATGCTATCCGGAGGTTTTTCATGTGAAACTTGAGTTTTCCATTCGTGTTCGCTTGTATTAAAACTTACTTTACACTTACGATTAATGGCATTATGGTGTATAGGGTTCCGAAAAATCCCAACCATACTTCGCCTATCAGTACACTTCATACGGACAACTTTTAGTTTCTTATTATGTAATGCAAAGATAGTTTCCAATGGTTTCGGCTTTAATAGTGGCATGAGCCAACGTTTCGAATGATCAACACGCATAATATCGGGAATCGTTGCGTTAATAATCGGATCCAGTTGAATGCGTTTGAAATAGTTGCAACACGGGGTAAATGAGGGTGTGAATTTTGTAGATTTTTCATCTTCTAAGGGATTTGAATGGGTAATAAGATTTTGGAACACAATTTCTAAGTTCTCTTGTTGCTTTTTCTGTTCTTTGGTTAAAGTCTTCTCATCAGATTGGAAACGTTCGTTTAGATTCTGCAGAAACAGTTCACGAGAGGGTATTTCTTTAAACTGCTTGCAAATGGAAAAGCTACGGTTACAAAGAATAACTTTTCTCATTTCGATGTACTCTACCCAATCTTGCCACACAAAAATCTCCTCATAGTCACCAAGCTGCATCGTGGCGAGCTGTGCATTGATTTTTTTCACTGACTTAGAGATTTGCTTCTCCTTTCGACCATCAAGCCCGAATAGTAATTTCAAGGTAAATAATATATAAGCCATAGCACGAGCCTCATAGCATGGTATAATATTTTGTAGATCCCATTGCATTTGTGGTGGATACAAATTTATTAAACGTTCAATTAGTTTAAACATCTCGAATGGTAAACACAATTCGGTAATGTAACGTTGAACAAGTTTCGCGATGTCGGGGGTTTTTAAAGGCCGTATGTGAATGGCTTTGCACAGATAAGTGTACTGTTCTCGAATACTTTGTACCGTATACGAAACACGTCTTAAATGGAATCTATAAGATTCTAGCATGCTTTTGCAATTTCCCCTTATGTTGTCGGGGAAAAACTGATCCACTTTGTTCGAGGAGACGTGACCCTCAGCGATGAAGCGAACCAAGTCACTTACCTGGATATCATCTTCGATTAGATTAAGGGCTATTGCTACAATAGCGTATAACTGTTTCATCTTCAATTCTATTGATGCCTCATTGTGGGTTAGTTCGCATCTTTTTGGTCGAAGAATATGACATGTAAGGGCTTGTTCGTTGTCTTGTTCATGTTTTTTTAAATGCTGCGGACCTATTTTCTTCTTAAGGCGTTTGCGAGCCTTATTGTTAAACCTTAGTCGAATGGCGCGATTACTGTGTGCAGCTGAGGATGAACCAACACTTGACACACCTACAGAGGACATAGAAAAGCTTGACTGGGATACTGATGCTTCGTATTGCGATTTATCAAAATTTCTCTGAAAGAAGAATAAAAAACATTATAATATGAAAAGTTTGAAAAAAACTTTTGCAACTGTTACAAAAAGGTCTAAACTGCACAAGGCAGATGAAACTGCGTTTTAGAAATAGTGTCCGGTCAAAAATAAGGATACAAAACATTGATATTATATGGAGACTAGAATGGGCGACTCTTCGAATGCGAGCGAAGACGCTCGCTGACGAGTTACTTGCGAATTACGGTGTTAGAATCGGGCTGGAAGATTTTAACGGAATGATAGAAAAAATACGACATCTTTAGAGCTGTTATCGAAAAATACAACGTCGAAATATCACCGGATATCCCTTAATCTTTCGTATAATACTATAGCGTCCGCATCCGCATCTTACGGACACTGAAAGAAACGCCTGGTTTGATAAGAGCTTGTAAAGAAGCTGCCATTGAGCTTTATAAGCAAAGAAGGATGGAAGAGCACCGGCTCACATCGAAGATCGGAGTAAGTCTCACCAAAGTGAAAAAAAAAACAAATTCAATTATAAAGGGAACGACCTAAGTCCTTTGGAGATAAACAAGGGAAAATCGTAGTTGGTTGACAGTCGGTAGGAGACCCACTTTTGCAAATAATTTCCCAGTGTCAAGCAGAATAAACTAAAAAGGAGGCACTCTGAACGTCTTCAACTTCAGGGGCATAAGACTTCTCTAGGTCTATAATATCCTCGGTAATATGTTAACACGTGAACCCGATTTCCAACAACCTTATTATCTTATCACTGAGTTTTTCGGCCAGGGAGGTCGTCAACATTTCACATTTTCGCAGATCCTGAAAAAAACCCAAGATGTCAAAATCGATACACACCATATGCATCGATTTCAAAGATGACGATGGGGATTTCAAACTGCTCCATCAAGATGGGTAATGACTTCGGAAAAACATTCTTGGGGCACAATTATCCGTAAATATGTGCAACTAAACTAATTCCAAGTGAAACGATACTAACATCGTAGCGTAGCAGGTGTAGTGGGTTAGGCAGAAATGAAGACACAGGAAGATGCTGTAAAAAAAGGAATTGACCGATAATATCTTCGAATTAGACAGAACGTCACAAACTACATATACAACTTTGATGTAGTAAGGGATTTCATATACCTCGGCCACGCTATTAACTCAGTAACTAAAGAAGGCAACCAAGACCTTACTCAACGGCACTGAAGCTTGTAAAGTTTTAAGAGCGGCAAAAGGTATACGTAGTCGATAAAATGCGGTACCGTCTATTTGGCAAGCTATGGAGGCAAATATTCAACAAGAACTTTACAAGCTATGCAGCAATAAAGATTCAAAACAAAAAACTTAACCTTGTAAGTTAAAAATGGGCATGTAAATTAAATGCACACCAATCATGCCGCAGGTTTTGATTTACAAGAAAACAGGAGACGCCGCACTAAATTGAAATATTCAACTGGAGACAGATAGCTAAGGGCCGGTCGTGAAATTTTGGTTAAGGACCAGGTTCACTCCGGAGTGAAGCGACAATTAGACAAGTAAATAATAGATATATTGCCCAAGTGTCCTTTGTTGCTTTTCCAGAAATCTGTGTCCTTATTATATGAACCAGAAGAGCTATATAATGCGAATGAAAATAAATCTATATTATTTATTTACAACTATTAAGGTAGGTTCCTCTGGTCAGGTCAAAAGCAAGAACTGCTGAAGCTTGCGAATCGTTTGCATTTCAGCAAATCAAATAACACACACGTTCTGTTAATGTCGACGCTTGCATTCGAAGAGACTATGTCAAAAGACATCTACATCTATTTATCTAAATCTAAATACAGTCCATAAGAATGTTATACATAGTTACCATTTGTTTTCTCCATTCCCGTTTTGAACTAACAGAGGATACAATGCTTTCAGTACCCCGGCGCCGCTTCTTTTGGATCCCATGATTATAAAGAATCTTTGCGTCCCTTAAAGAGGAGTATGTTTATAAATACAAATAAGTTTAGTTTTGGTTATCAAGACAGCTGACCTACTTTTTTTCAAAACATAAACCCAATTTGGGGAGCTCAGCACGTGTTCGATTAAAAAATGCTACTTCTGAATGCCGCAGATATGCTGCCCATATCTGCAGCACAATGACTTTTAAATCATCTTTGGCTCCCATTTCAATGAGTTCCTCAACAATCCCCCGCAATATGTAATTGTAACATTCCCATGAAGTCAGCTCAGCTGTTGAAGCAAAGGAAAACTACCGCTCAGTCAGAGTACCTACATATAAAACAATATTTAACAACACTTACGTTGAGAAGGTTTCTCTGTTTGGATTTTCATAGTCTTTTGGTTTTTTGCATTTTCAAATTCATCATCTTGATCAATTTCGACCTCGCGAAACTGTTCGGTTTTTGTACCACATTCATTGCAATAATAAAAGCCTTCCTTCTTGTGAAATGCATTTTCACCGCACACATTACATGTTATATTTGGTTTTATTTCCAATTCCATTGCTTAAAACTGTATTTAAAATGATTGTAGACAAAACAATTTACGAGTTGATGAAATGTCATTTAGCAGTCAACACGTGAAACTACAAATGCATGCGCTCTAATTTCCGAAATTTTAAATATGAATGGCAGCGTTCGGAAATAAAGCGCACTTTTTTGTTTTCTTCTTCCTAGATATCTATCTTCCTAGATACTAACAATGTGCCTGTTCACAAAAGAGTAAAATCACTGATTTTCATCGTTTAGTGAAGGTGTGCAGGGAAATATGTGTAAGAGGAGGGGAATGAAAAAAACACTCCACAATTTAGATTTATTCGGTGAGTATCTTTGACGTTCTCTTTTGTGGTCCAATTCCATCGTTCCGGATAAGTCATATTATTTTCATTTATGTTTGATCTCTCGGACAGTAAAGTTCCTACTTAAATTAATTGGAAAAAAATGGATAATGGGGGATGGTCGAGACACGAAACCCTGAGGTTGATCGAACTTTACCAATCAAAGCCAATTTTATATACGGTCGCTAGTAATGATTACATAAATAAAGCGGAAAAGATTGACTACCAATGAATTCATCAGGAGGGAGATATATGTGGGATTGCGATACTATTTGTCTCAAATCACTTCTTTGAAAGACACCACCATCACTAACACGCCCATTGCGTCCAATATCGACAAAAACAAATTTGTAGTCTGAGTCTACAAGGGCCAGCAACACTATGCTGTCAAAACTTTTATAGTTCTGGTACAATGCTCCATCCCTTTTTGAGGCTCGGAAGGCGATGTGTTTACCATCTAATGCACCAATACACAAAGGAAATTGCCAGCGTTGGTGGAACTTTTCCGCGATTTGTTTCCACTCGTGAATTCCCCAGTAGCTAAGAAACGTAAAACGGCAGCTAGCTTTTCATCCGCTGGTATTGCGATTTTCATTTCGGTATCCTCTTTGGTTATAGATGACTTACCATAATTTAAAACACGAATAAAACAGCTTCCGTCCATACGAAGATACCTCCGGTAGGCAACCGGAGTTCCTCCTTTATAAATTTAAATGAGCTTTCCTTTTGTCTTATCAACGCCACTCTTTCACCCATAATTTTTTTGTTCTGGCGAGTCTTTTTTTCCACCTCCTCGGCTGCCAATTGGTAATAGGAAGCAGCAATCGCCAACAAACATCCTATGTGTTGTTCTTCATTCCGTTGTTGTGTTCCATTCTTTTGAGTTATTATTATTTCGGTTGTGAAAAACTATTATTAATCATTAAAACTATAGCAGTTCTATGAGTAATATAAATTGTAAAAAAATAACAGACAACTTGTGTGACTTAAAACTTGACAGGTATACTGACACTCTCTTCACATATGCACGAAATCACAACAACAAAACAATCTCAAATCGTGCTCCACTTCTCCTTATAACAAACGTTTGCCCTTACCTACAATTCAGACCCAAAACAAAGAATTAATAATAACTTCATTTCTTACAGTATTAAATTCTTTTATTTTCAGACTAGTTAGTCCTTGATTCTATTCTCTAGCATTAGTGTAGCTGTCAAATATCCAATGAAATACCGCGCGAGTTCGATTGCCAGCCGCAGCATCAACTTATTGTTTAGGTATAAATTATTGTTTCAAAAGCAGCATAAAAAATTAATTTGTGAAATATAGGCTTAATTCTTACAATTTTTATGATTTTACAAAAAAAAAACCTTACATTTTGAATAACCCTGAGATTTATAAATTTTTCAACATAAGTAACTGAAATTATAAAAAAAATAGTTTCAATCAGAGGTTTTGTTGCGAAAATAAAATAAAATACGTATATACAAATAATGCATTATTTTTTAAGAAACTGTTGGAGTTAATTATGTATAAATTCAACCAAAACATTTTTGCGTTAACGAAATCATCTATCCTTGGTCTATCTGTTACATAGGAGCATACAAAAACAAAAAATCAAACAGCTTATATGTTCTTCTCAAATGGTTATAGTTTGACTACATTAACGGCTTTTTTGTTGAATATTTAATAATATTAAGTAGGTATAATGAGATGTAGATTATTCATTTTTATTATATTGATGACAAGTAATTGTTCTCTATGTAGGCGTTGTTTTGTTTAGCATTAAAATACCTGCGCAGCGCATAACTATAAATTTCCCGTGAGGGAAATTTTTGATGCAGAAGTTCAACGGGTTCACTACCACCTCTTTTCATTGAATGTCGTGAAATTTAATTTGGGCATTTTGCATATGTGTTTATTGAGGATAAATTATATCTAGTCCACTAGATAATTCTTAAATAGTGCATGGCTTGCAATATTGAGACATACAAATTTAAAAGAACGTTGTTTGGTTTATAGCAAACAAAAACAACTATATTGAAACACGTAAAAGGTATATTATGCCAAATTTTGGTTTAAAGTAGCAGACAATTTATTGAAAATGCATTTTAACATGACTGTTCTGTTGTTTTAAATATTGACAAATTGTAATATGTTTCATTCTACCTGAAATCTTGTCATGAGTTTGGAAATATATCGTATTAAAGATTTACAAATAGGTATGCACTCTTACTCACTACATATTTAAAATTTCCCAAAATATAACTTTTAAAGAATTTATTAACCGTGTAAAGTTCCATCTTGCCCACTACAATATATATTCATTATGTAAGCGCAGCTTAACTTCCCATGTCTATTTGTCATTTAAAGTAGTTGTCATTAAACTGTCACTGCCCCTCTACTCCTCCTTCATTGGTGACTCACTTAATTCTGTTCTGTAAAAAGTATACAACATACTTTCTAGTTGTTTTATTAAATTTTCCAGAGAAAAATAAGCCATAATTTTCACTCTTTGCTTTATGTGATTAGTCGTAAACCAACAAGGTATACAAGTGTCTCAATGACTTAAGTTTCTATCCATCACACAATTTCTTTTCTAGAACTCCCTCTTCAGTGGTTGTGTGTACGTAGGCGAAAAGTTCTATCGACTTTTTGAAAATTCTGCCCGAGAGTATTATGTTTGTGTGAGATTTGGTGTGTGCAGGTGAAAAGGTATTTTTCGTTGGTCGAGAATAAGTTGTGCAAAAAAACAAACACAAAACATATCAACGAATTGAAACTGTCACTTCATAAAGTAGATTAAACATACAATTATTTAACCGGAAAAAGTATAATAGCGAAATAAAGCACTTCAAAGATGTCATCATCCGGAGATTTTGGCAATCCCTTGAGAAAATTCAAATTGGTTTTTCTCGGCGAACAAAGTGTGGGTAAAACATCACTCATCACTCGTTTTATGTATGACAGCTTCGACAACACTTATCAAGCAACGATTGGCATCGATTTTCTATCGAAAACTATGTATTTGGAGGATAGAACAGTGCGTCTGCAATTATGGGACACTGCGGGCCAGGAACGTTTTAGATCTCTCATTCCATCGTATATTCGAGATTCAACTGTAGCCGTTGTCGTCTATGACATCACAAATGCGAATTCCTTTCATCAGACATCCAAGTGGATTGACGATGTGCGTACGGAACGCGGCAGCGACGTAATTATCATGTTGGTAGGCAATAAGACCGATTTGTCAGACAAGAGACAAGTCTCCACCGAAGAAGGTGAACGAAAAGCAAAAGAACTGAATGTGATGTTCATTGAGACTAGCGCCAAAGCTGGCTATAATGTTAAGCAATTATTTAGAAGAGTTGCCGCTGCCCTACCCGGAATGGACTCAATGGATAATAAACCACCGGAGGATATGCAAGAGGTGGTACTCAAAGACTCGCCACATGAAACAAAAGACCCAGAAGGAGGTTGCGCTTGTTAAACGACCACTCTTCAATAGTATTCTTATTCTTTTTACTTTTTATATGTTCGCTTGATAAACAAAAATTTAAATTCAATTAAATTAAGCACTTTTAAAGAGCAAAAATAAATATTACAACAAACAGAAAGTATATCCCGTACGCTCTAAACAAGAAAAAAAATGCAAAACCATATCATCTTTGCTTTTTCTTCCTTTTTAACAGATTCACGTAACACTCACACAATCACAATAAACAAATATGTACTATAAGGACATGAGTGCAGAAGACAAAGGAATTGGGTCTCTTTTGATGGGCAAACAGTATACGACTCCCATCGGTGGGTGTTATATTACTCTTCATAATGTCATCGAGATGGAAGCATATTGATATTAGTGAAAAACTTGCCTCTTTCCTTGGGGTTTTCAAGGCAAACCGAAATATACTCTTACCCATGTCAAGGTGACCTAGAATATTAAAATTCGCTAATCCGTGAATGACACAGAAACATCGTACTGGTTTTAACATGTATGACGTCATAATGTCAATAGCCTTTGATTTAAATCAAAAATTCAGAGTTGCGGAAGTAGGCACTTCAGATGAATTACTGTTAGATCGGTACTTTTTTTCCAAGTGACCCAAATTTTTATAGCAAGTTTGTATTGTAATTTATAAACATATATATGAATAAACCAAGGATGTCTATCTTAAGATGGAAATAAGTAATGTTCTAGAATATTGTCGTATTTCGAAAGAAATACATTTAACCATCAATCAATACGAAATACCAGTATAACAAACTTAATGCGATGACTCCTCAAAAATGACATATTAATTCAAACGCCACATCACATAGAAACAAACAAAAAACGAAATAGGTAACCGCCTAGTTTTTTTGATAGATATATTAGACGCAATTACGTTATCTTCAGTTAAGTTCAGTTTTCTTCAGCAGCTGAGTACCTATTCACATTTTTAAAGCGATAGCGTTAGAAAAAAAGCGCATTATCATTAGTACCTACCGGCCGGCATTTGCTAGATTAGACAGCTGATCGTTAGCTTATCAGTTAAGATACTAATCGGATTGCACAAATAATTTTCTTTAGTTTTATATATAAATACTATTTAGGTTCCGTCAGCCATATATATACATGGCAAATCATCGCACATCAGTTCCACCAGTTTTACAGGAAGTTTAGGCTACCGTTAATAGTAGGCTGTCTTGATGGTAATCTATTTTAATGGTGCTGTGTGTTCAGATTTTGAATAATATTATTTAATTCTGAAATGTAGATTCAATTTATCTGGATTTTCAATCACCTTTAATTTTTTTTTCGTAGACATATTTTGTTTAGGTTTCATATTTTTGCAATAACATTCATGCAGACGATAACAATTTTTTATCGAGCGATTTTATTTGTTTCAAACGTCACGTTTAACATTGTGTGCTGCCAAACCCGACGGTACAATCGAGGATAGTTGATTGAACCAAAATATGTGCTGCCAATCCTCAATTGTTTTGATAAAACTCGATTGTATCAAGTTACGTGCTGGAACCCTGGCATTCGCCGTGTTCGGGATTTCAGATTTAGTAATATATCTTAGATGAAATGGTCAATCGACCATTTTGACCAATGGGAACAGCAAGCTTCATCTGAAATCCGGATCACGTCAATCACACGAATGTCATACCCGACGGTAGTTAAATGAAAAGTGACAGATATACGATAATCACAGAATGCGCTACTGTTAAAAGTCATATTTACTTTCATCGCAGTTGTTCACGTCGACCTATAGAGTTGTTCAGCGCAACATCAGTGTTAAACTGTCCAATGACAAACTGACATCATCTGTATGAAAAAAAACTTTGAAACAAACTTCTGCACAGAATAATTTCTCATTGAAATTTGATTTATATTCACACTTTGCAATGACACTATGCATGAAATCCACTCCTTTTATATCAACTTTATGATTGAACACACTCACTAATTTTTTAAGTTATTATTTTCTGTTTCACAGTAAGGAACATATATTTTCATGTTTTTAATGCAATAACCCAATAAAACTGCTACACATCCGCCATATATTTGTTTTCACATTGTTTTCCTCCAAGTGATTTTGAAAGAGACAACGCACGTGTGAGAAAGAAATCTCATGAACCATATAAAATTCTCATTGTTTCCTCCAAAAAAAGGCAACGCACTTATGAGGGAGATAGGTTCGTGAACAGATACACTAACACATTTATATATAATTCGGTATGTTTACTTTCATACTCACCAATCTAAAACCCGTCATTTCCTTTCCAATGACACATGATTAAAATGTTTGATTGAACAATTAATACAGGAGTTAATGTACTATACATACAATATGCATTTTTCTCTGCTCTATCAAACACACTAGTGGTATGTGTCTAGGTGATATCCAATCCACTCGGTTGACAACTATGAAATTCATCAATAGCGAATAGACAACAAGTCTGTTACCATACAGTATACTATTTTTTTTTACTGATTTTAACTTCTTTTTCAGTAGTTTTTTTTTCAGATTTTTATGAAGGAGTATTTCTTTTCCTCTCTTATTTAGTAATATGTGCATAGGTACTGGAAGCTTATTTCCTTGTGTCTTCCATTTTATCACTCTTTGATCTTCTAACTGGCTAGATAAGATGATAAAATATCAGAGAAGACTTGTACAAACTTTCATAGGAATGTAAATAGTAGAGTATGTTTTTGCTATGAAGTTTGAACAAATCCACTTTCGCTTAGTAGTCATTTGCTTTTTTAACATTATTATAATTTAAAGTGAAACACTGGAAGTGTATCTTTAAAATAAGTTTTTAAGTTTTTATTTGTTCTGAAAAAATGTACATTATTATTTTTTCATTTAATAAATCATAATGGTCATCTAATATTTCATAATAATACATTTTAAGAACATATTTAAGAGCTGATTTATTAAAGCATTCATAACAATAAAGCTTGTAATAAAAATCGTTTAAGACATTTGAGGGAAATAAAATCTTTTAAAAATGTTGTCAAAAGCAGCCGTTATTACTGTTATTTTTTGTAAAATTATAAAGGTACCAATATTAATTCCATACCCTTTTTCTGGACAATAGCTATTTCCCTTTGTGTATGTATGTACCTAGTATTGTTCCTTGTGACACTACGAATGAATTAAATGCACTATTTGATAAGAACTAATCAATTTTAGTTTGTTGAGTTCTATTACTCAAATGCGTTTGAAACCAATTCAGTTCCTTATTTTTTGAAAGTCTAAGAACACCGAAATTATTTTATTTTGTTCATGTTTCACATGAGTGTTCTGAGAAAAAACCCGATTGATTTTGTATTAAAATTTTGTTATCAGAAACATATTTAAATAATTGTTCATGCACAAACTTTTCAATATTTTTTTCTAAAATTGGTAGCATGTTTATGGGCCTAAATTTATCACAGTTTATATTATTAGGTTTTTACAGATTCCTTTAAATTATCTGGGAAAAAGGCCTTTGTCAAATGAATTAATAATAATTTTTAACATAATGGGTCCAATCACATCGAAACAGTATAATATTATTTGAATGATTAAATTTTCAGAGCATTTTTTCTTATTTTTTTTTTCATATTGCGTTAAGTTCACTAAGAGTTATTGACTGAAATAAAAACGTTGTAGGGAACTCGTTCAAATAACTAGAATCTTAACTTACTGGAGGTATAGAGTTACTTATTTAGTTTATACTATTTATTATATAAGAGTTAGGTCTACTTGCTATAACCATGTTATCAATCTCTTACTTGGCGTCAAATTGCATTTCACGTGAGATGTATACTTAAAAAAAAAAACTGTTATTTCACTTTTTAGCGAAAAAACCCATAGTTTTAACAAGCTAGAAATAACTATTGGCCAAAAAACTAAGTTTAAATTAAATCAATTAACTACTTTTCAGGAAAGAAAAACTTTTGAATTCCTGTTATCCACCCTTTTGACAACACTCTTGGAATGCATAAGGACTCCAATAAGCAATTTACGAAAAATCTATTTTCGAGAAATAATTAAATTTATGAATTACCGCTATCATCATATTTCGAGAAAATTTGTGTATGCAGTGTTCTTTTTTTCCTTTAAAATTCAAATAAGGAATTTTGTGTATTTAGTCCAAACTAAGAAAAATCAGCAATACATCGTAAACAATATTATTAAAATTGAAAACTAATGCAGCATGATGTCAGTTATGCGTTACTAGTCTCAACAACATAGCAGAGCCATCAAAGGATAGAAACATCCGTTGATGGCTCTGCTCTTGAATATTTGTAGATTTTTTTGTTCCATTCTTATAATTATTGATACCCGTATTCAAGATCTGGGGTCATTCCGTAACTTAAAACGTAGTTTTGTTGGAACTAATATGCTTATAGGATATGTGAAGTTTAATCAAAATCGTTAGAGCCGTTTTCGAGAAAATTGTGGTTATTCATGATTTTTATATGTTAGGTATCGCAAATAATGTGGCTAAAAGCAAACAAAAAAAAATGGCCAGGAATTATGACTAAAAAATACGCTGGATACGAAGTTTGAAGAAAATCTTTTAGGCTGGAGAGACCTGTACGGAAAAACGGACCGACGGAGGAAATTCCAGAAACCAATTTTGGGTCCCCCTTTCATCGTAATGTTAGAATCAATCAAAATCTGAACATCGAACATTTTCATGAAAAGATTATCTTTCTCTTAGTAAGAGAAAGTTAAAAATTAAAATTCAAATAGTATTGCGAGAGGTCTTTTGAAGATCTGCAAATACAACTGTAAGACTCCGCACGTGTACATCAGTATCAATCCTGATCTTCGAAATGTAAAAGCAGTAGTAGAAATAATCATATTTAATGAACTGAAGATTGGTGTGAAACGTAGGGTTTAACAACTAAAATTTATTTTATATCAATCAAATTGATTGCTTTGTATTATGTGCAATCAAAACTACCCCCAATGTTTAAACACATTAAAACCACTATACAAGGCTTAAAATTGAACACCAACACATACACTATTGTTTACATGAAGCAACATCGACGCTTAACAAATTAATGCTGACCATGTTATCCCCCAGCTAAAGTTCACGTTCAAGTTCAAAATCCGATGTAACTTTTGCGGCTAAATCAGCATCGCAAAAGTGGCAGTCTTATAATCCGAAGACTCTCCGTCGCAGTTGTTGTAATTGTATTAATTCAATTAATAGCACGCAACAGAAAGTGTATATCATAAGCTTATTAGGCCTTTGATATGTTTTATTGCTTGGAATACGCATCTAGCCATTGGCGGGATAAGCTCTCACATTGTTATCGCTAGCTACCGATTGCTCTTATCGGTCTTCTACATTTGAGGCTAAACAAAGCTATATCGTATTAAGTATTGAGTGCAATCCGTTCTATATTTTATTTACTGTGCAATCCATCCACAGCTTTGTTAGTTTTTATGATTAAGTCAGAGTATTGCTCATTTGATACAAAACCGTGAAGAAAACAGACGTGAGTGCAAAGTTGTATTGTGTTGCACTAGAAATATATCACAATGCCGTCATATGTAAATCAAAAAGTTCGACCAAGTGAGAGTCCAGAAAGAGTTAACTATTTAAACCTGATCCAGCAATGGCTCGATGATAATCCCAATGTTAATTCTTGTCAAGAATCAAATCATTTGATGTTTTTTCTTCGAAGCTGTAAATACGATCTAGAAAAGACAAAGAAGAAGATCAAAAAGTAAGTAGCTTGTATATATATTTAATTACAAATGAAATGTTACATGTTCGATGTTTGATGTGCTATGTGCATGTTGTTGTTGCTCGTGTGTTTTCATATCAGCCCCTATCAAATACTAAAAAAATCTCAATCTCATTAAAATCATATTTGCAGCAATTACTGTAGGGTAGTATTCTGTAATTGGTGCGTATAGTTTATGGCATATGCAATTGAACAGATTTATTTCAAATAGGGGATCATTATTTCTATCACAACTTATGTGTAATTCTTTCCCAACTCGTCTATTTGTTGCTATATTTTCAAATAAATTATTTTGTTTGCTTGAAAATTGAAATATCTAATGTTTATCATGTGAAAGTGACATTATTTGTTTTTATTAATACCTACTCTGTGTTACAAATGCAAATTTAATTGAATGATTACAATAATGCATCGCAGCGAATCTATGATAATCGGTATAATGTTATAGAACATTGGTCTGGGTAGCGTAAACCCCTGATTCCGTGAACACTCCGCTAACGTGAACACCCAATTTTTACTATTGAACATGTTCGTTGTCGGTTCGTCTGTTTTTACAACATTTTAGAAACCAAAATTCTTATCATTGAGAGAAAAAAGTGAAAAATTGGAAAAAAATAACGGTAGGTACCTTGAGTTTATCCCGACAGTAATTGAAGTCAAATCTACAATTTCTGCGATAAAAAGTGGTGTCCACTAGCCGAATTCGTTCTTTGAAAAGAAAACATTAAAGCAAGGCGAGTAGATATCATCAATGCTAAAAGAGAAGGCAAAATTATTACAGAAGGAGTTTTTTGGTAGTCTGCGTGTGTTTAAATCACGTTGTATGGTATCATCAAAATTTGCGGAGGAAAGCTACGGTCCAATCATGGCGCCATTCAAAAACAATTTGGAGAAAATAATCCATGAACTTCACCTTATTAAAAACCAAATTTATAATGGCGATGAGTTTGGTTTATTTTGGAAGTTGTTGCCTGAAAAAAACATGTGTGGTGAAAAAACTGCTCCCGGCAGAAAAGTTAAGAAAGCATGAACTAGCTTGCTTGTTTAATTTTTTTATAGTTAGTTTTTAAAAAAAGGCTGTGCAGAATGTACGAAAAAACCCAGGCTAATATTAAGGATTTTTTTAAACAAAACAATAGAAATGAAATCTCAATAAATAGTAATAAAACTACAGTCCAAGTCTATTTTACAGAAGGCTAATCTATTTGATAACGCCAAATAAATAGTTAGCATGAAGAACGTGCACAAATTGGTTTACCCTATCCAGACTGCACTATGTTTCTTAGAAATGGATTATTGTACTGTTAGTTTTTAATTTAATATAGGTACCTCATTTTCTACAATCTACGTTTACATGAAATAATGAGGATCAAATTTTGTTTGCAGTAAAATTGAAGTTTTTTCAATATGCATAGGGATTAGAGGTTTGACATCACTAACAAATTCAATGAAAGATGAAATTATAGGTCCATTCGGGTACTTATGTGCAAGAGTAAATTTGAACTGTGTTATCTCTTTCAACATATGTTTTCATTTTTAATTACACAAAAGTACCCGAACAGGCATTATACTTGTGCCATACAAAAAATTCGACCAAAAATCGACGAAGACCTTTCTTTCGAAGGTGACAAATATTTTCTCTACTTTGTTGTTTGCGGGACCGTAAAGTCGAACTGGTAAGATGTGGGTCTGGTAGAGCAAACATTTGGACTTTCGGGTAGGTGTTTTGATCCCATTTGTTTCGCTAAACTGAAGTAGCATCGGTTTGCTAGACTCAATCATTGTCGTATCTTTAATAAAATTTATGTTAACTCTGAGAAATATGAACTCTTTAACTACCTCAAAGCTTGCCCAAGGTTCTGCGTCGACAGTATTTTGTTTGTTGCAAGCTTATAGTTTGTCTTGTCTTCGTTACTAACTACAAGAGTCGTTAACTGACATAGACCGTATTAGCTTTACCTAATATTATACCGAATTTCATCACCATTCTAAAGAGCTCTACTCAATGTATGCTAGAATGGATGGCCGTAAAGTTAATGAAAATATTTTGTATTTTGACATTTGCTAGTTTTTTTCTAAGATTTGTCGTAAAGTAAAAATAAGAGTTCTGCTGGTAATCTATCAGATCCGGTTGTATTGTTGTTGATTATCTTGTTTTTATGGGGGCGATAAGTTTTTTTAATACTGGCAGGGAGCTTTAACTGGAGCTGGGCTCATTAAGCAGTTGCTATAAATGCTGCCGAACACATCTACCATTTACGGTGTCACACCCATTGTTGATTCGTAGGATTTATGTACAACTTTAAGAAATGTTCCAGTGATAAAATTATAAACAGGCGCTTTCTTAGGTTAAAGATTCCGTGTTTGAGGTCTGTTATGAAGTGCTAAATCATGAAATAGTAGTTCTGTCCTATTGATATTGAGTATTATTCCAGGAGGCGAGCTGCATGGTCTTGGCGCAGTAGTCAACTTCAACCTCAAGTTCATAAGGTATCGTAAGTGGGACATTTAGTTCTAAATTTTCTTCTATAGCGTACCTTATGCTTTCCTAATTAGTTAATTTTAGTTATAGACTCAATGTCATAATAACTAGGGAATTTATCAGGTCTATCAAGTCTGGTGTTTCAAAGCATCAGCATCAGACCGGTAGGTTCTCCCGTTGAGTGGGGGGCAGTAGATTGATGAGATCTTAGGAGACCGCTGACTACGTTCAACTTGTACCGTTCGAAGCTGCATAGTCTCAAGCTCTATCTTTAAGTCTTCGTAAGTAAGCAAGGATCATAAGCCTCTCGCTGTTGAAATCATTGGTCTTTTTTTTTGACGAGATCATAGTTCATATTTTTGTTTAAGCACTCGGTGCCGGTGAAATACTTTTGAGTTTAATCAACATATCCAGAAAAATTGTGTTTACTTTACTTTGTTCTTCAAATTTCTTCAGAGGGGCTATTGCGTAATTTTGAAAACGATTATCACTCAGACGGTAGTCGAGACCTCATGAGCATTCGCTCAATAATCGTCGAATTTGATCATCAAACAATAATCACTTTAAGGAATGAGGGAAATTGGAATTTCGTCCGTCGGCACGTCGGTTTGTCTGTCCATTACGGACCATTACGGTCTCCCCAGCCTAAGCGGCTTGACCGATTTTTTTTTTGCTTTAGCCTTGTTATTCACAATACCTGTCGGTATGATTTTGATTAAACTTTATATATACTATAAGCATATTAGTTCCAACAAAACTGCATACCCAGTTTTTTTTCGAGAAAATCCATATAATGGTTTTTCGCATTTAGGCCGTATAAAGCAAATTGTCAATGTCTCACTAAATATTTGGTCAAAGCGAATAATTTTTGTATGCACATATTATTTTACTGTTTGCAACTACACCGCATAGCTTTTTTTATAATTTTCACGCACTCAATACACTTTAATTGTTTTACCACAGTGCGAGCGTTTGAGAAGGAGAAGAAAAAGAGTGATAGGAAAGATTTTGGATGTAGTGGAGACTAACTCCATGAATGGTGTCCGAACTAACTTGGCCGAGTCACTGTTTCTTGAGTTCGTTAAATTCGGAGAAGTTTACAGTTTGAACATTACTTTTTTATTTCTTTTGGATTAAAGTTGCATGGATTACGGCTTGGATTAAACGCGCAACCTTCCGCTCAACAGGAGAACACTATACCACTTCACCGCGGCCTAGTTTTGACCCAAATATTTGTCAAAGGAATTTTTTCCTAATTGTAGAATTCCTTTTGAAAACAGACTTTTCTGTTGCCACTATTTGCAGGCAATTTGTAATCTCTGGACCGTATCGTCACCGCGCTCAGCATTGAATAAGATGCTTTGGGAATACAATTTTCTAAGCGAATGATTTAGTTACCAAGTTTATTTTTTATAAAGCAAAAACGCTAACGTTAGTTAGCTATTTTTAATTTTTTATTGTTTGCTTAGTTTAGCCCATAGTTGTGGCTAAACCGTTTCAAAAGTTTACGACGTTTACCATGTCGATTCCAAAGCAAGAAGATTTCTTATACAGATATTGGCAATTCGTTGTAATGTTCGCGACGACTTTCTAATGTTGCATTGTTTCTACATTTTTAATTATTTGCCGGTTAGTTACCACTTTCACTTACTTACTTACTTGGCGCCACAGTCCGGAATGAACCACGGCCTCAACCAACATGCCTATCCAATTCGCCCGGTCCTTAGCTAACTGCCTCCAGATGTGCACTCCAAGTTGGTTGAGGTCGCTTTCTACTTGTGCCATTGGTGTCCATTCGTTCTACATGTCCTA
This sequence comes from Rhingia rostrata, assembly GCA_949824845.1. Taxonomy (NCBI): domain Eukaryota; kingdom Metazoa; phylum Arthropoda; class Insecta; order Diptera; family Syrphidae; genus Rhingia; species Rhingia rostrata. The sequence continues at coordinate 86,184,343 of OX463756.1, read as the reverse complement.
GCCATCTCAAACATCCAATGCGGAGTTTTTTGACCAGGGGCATGTCGCTGTGCAGCTCGTATAGTTCTTGGTTGAATCTTCGTCTCCATAGCCCGTCAACGCAAACGGGACCGAAGATTTTTCGAAGAATTTTCCTCTCAAATCGACCAAGGATTTCTTCATCCGCTTTTGAGACGGTCCATGCTTCAGCGCCGTAGAGCAGGGCTGGGATGATAAGGGTCTTATATAAGATTTCCTTAGTAGTTCGAGTAAGGGGCTTACTACTGAATTGCCTTCTTAGCCCGAAGAAACAGAGAAAAACAGAGAGAGAAACAGAGATGTAGTTGTCAGAGTTAATAGCGGAGCCGAGATAGATATATTAGATTTACTTATTAGATGATAGGCCGCAAGGCATTAGAATTAAGTTGTTATCATTTAATTTAGGACGCCCGCATAGGGCCAGTAAGTTATTTAAGTAGTTGATAAGTAAGCTAGTTTTTCATGAATTTTTGTCTAGCATGTAAGTTAGTTTTAAGATAAAGTAAAATAAAAATGAATATCAAACAAAAAAAAAAAAATAGATAAAGTCCCGTACTACCTCAAAGTTATATCTGTCAATGGTGACGTTCTGTCCAATTCGTCGATGTGTGTGTCCTTTCGTGTTGCCATCACGTTGGGTCCTACCAATGATGTCAACATCGTCGGGGTATGCTAGTAGTTGTACAGATTTTTGGAAATTTGTGCCTCTGGTGTTGCACAATCCTCTCAAGAATCAGATTTAAGAAGTCAGATGACAGCGCATCGCCTTACCTAAATCCTTTTTTGGTATCGAATGTGTCGGTGAGGTCATTTCCAACAGCCTTATTAAGCTTCAGTTTAGATATTGCTATCCTCACTTCACTCAGGTCGGTGGTTGGCAGCTTTCGCTGTCGTTTCCAATATTGAATGGTTCGTTCTGCCTGACAGCGGAATGTTGTTCGTCATCGCCGTTTAACAGTCTGCAGAAGTGGTTCTTCCATATCCTCAGCATCGACTGTGTCTCAACTATGATATTTCCTTATTCATCTCGACAGTATTCTGTTCGAGTCTTGTATCCTTGGCTTTGACGTTTTACACTTTGGTAAAATTTGCGAACATCTTTATTGGAGTGGCACCTCTCTATATCCTCGATCGCGCGCTTTTCTTGCTATTTTTTCTTCTTTCTGAAAAGCCGGTGTTCTTCCCTTCTTCTCTGCCTATATAGCTCAACGGCAGCTCTCGTCTTCACCTGCAGCTTAGCCTTTTAGGCCTCTTTCTTGGCTGCGAGCATCTGTCGGTATTCCTCATCAAACCAGGCGTTTCTTGCTGGAGGGCGCTAGAAACCTAGCAAATCATCGTTGCCATTGTTCTTCGACATTCGATGCTGGTGGTATGGTGTTAATCGAGAGGTTTAGGGATACGCGTTGCGCGAAGGTCTTGGCGGTCTCTTGCGATTGCAGGCTTTCGACATTAATTTTTTTTTACAGTATTTCTGGTTTGTTGTGGCGTGGTGGATATCCGCATTCTAACCTTAGCTGCAACAAAGTAGTGGTCCGAGTCGATCATAGCTACTCGGAATGTTTGGACATCCAAAATACTTGATGCGTGTCTCTTGTCTATCGCTATGTGTTCAATTTGATTGACCGTTCGTTGATCTGGAGACCGCCATTTCCCCTAATGGATATCGAGGTGAGGAAACCGTGTGCTGGCTATAGTGGCATTTCGTTCCGTAGCGAAGTCAATTAGCCTAAGTCCGTTACCAGACGTGTTGTCGTGTAGGCTATCTTTTCCGAAAATACTGCTAAAGATGTCTTCTCTTCCTACCTTTGCGTTAAAATCTTCCAGCACGATTTTAACATCGTACTTCGGTAGTCGCTCATAGGTTTTGTCAAGGAGCTCATAGAAGCAGTCCTTAGCTATATCATCTTTTTCCTCCGTTGGGTCGTGAGCGCATATAAGGCTAATGTTGGCGAGTTTGGCCTTGATGCGGATCGTTACAATGTGTTCGCTAATGTCTTGGAAACATAAGACTTCTTGCCTTAGTCTTTCACTTATAACAAATCCGCATCCGAATAATCGCTGTTTCTGCTCACTATATGACGGTCCGTAGTAGATGTCACAGTTTTTCATCCTCTTTTTGCCCGGCCCATCCCATCGTATTTCCTGGATGGCAGTAATGTCTGATGTATAGCAGTTTAGGGCTTCCGCTAGTTGTTCGCTTGCACCTCTCCTGTTTAATGTTCTCACATTCCAGGTGCAGATACGATTTTTTCATGGTTGGGTGGTTAACCCAAAGCACAACCCCCCACCTTGAGGGCCAGTTCCAATTTTTTAGATACCCCTACCACACGGGGCCATCAGTATCCACTATCCGTCACCATCTCTGTTCAAGAAGCCTGACCAACCCTTGAAATTCATAGACAACCTGTTGTCCGAATATGTCGAAGCAGCTTATCTAGGTTCGCCTGGGACAGCAGGCCGGGTATTCATTCCGTGCCATTCTGACCTGGCTGTTTATAGTGTTGCTGTTTTTAGTCGTGTTATCCACACTCGCGCTTATCGTTTAGCAAGTCAAATCCGGTTGGATGAGACCAGTACCCGATGGTTACCACATGGAGGTAAAAATAAACACTTGATGTGTAGTCAGAGTTACAACACTTGGCTTTGCCAAGTTAAAGCCAATCAGAGTCTACCCTCGTTCTACAACACCCAACCGTCGTTGGTATAATTGGTAATTTTAAATGCATACTAACACGAACAAATTCTCCATCGAATTAAATTGATAAATGTTATTTGTAAAAATAAATACTTTCAGTTAATTCTATCCATAATAATAAGAATTTTTACAGCTTCTACCAAATGCGAGCAGAACGAGCTGAATGGTTCGCTAACAGAGATCCGTATTTACCAGAAATCCAAGAACTACTCAGTTTGGGAGTTTTCCTGCCACTCGAGGAAAAAGACGAACTTAACCGACAGGTTGTAATCATACGAACTGCAGCACATAATCCAAGAATTCATACGCAAAACAACGTTTTTAAGGTAAGTGATTCAAGAAACTATACTATCTAGAGTTTAATTCATATCCCTTCTAAAAATCTTAGGTTAGTAAAATGATTCTGGATTTGTTGCTCAAATCCGAGCCAGATATATCAATTAATGGCATTGTGGCCATTTTTGATATGGATAACGTGCAATTGGGCCATGCTTTGCAATTAAATCCGAAAATTATAAAGAGATCTGTCGATAGTTGGCAAGTATACCCATGTAAACCAAAACTACTCGAGTTTGTTAACGTACCAACTCATGTCAATTGGATACTTAACACATTCAGGTGAGTTCTTGCAACTAAAATGTATGATATACCCTATTTTCACATATTATAGACTCTTTATGACCTCAAAAATGCGATCACGTTTGATTGTGCGTAAACAATCTTCCGAAGTTAAAATAAATTTACCGAAAGATCTTGGCGGTACTGGTAAGTCATATCATGAGCTTGCAATGAAATGGAAAAGGACAGTTGAAGACCATGCTGAATACTTTGCTGAGCATGAAAAATACAAGTCTATTGTCTCATGAGGTCTTTTGTGTAAAAGATTCGTAAATGTACTATAGTGCATATTAATATAAGTATTACAATGATTTTGTTATTAGTTTTAATATTACTAAGTTTTGGTTTTAAAAATAAACAAACAAAAAAATGTATTCATATAGTGCAAGGGAATTCTAGCGGATACACTGCAAAATATACACAAGGAAATTAACTTTCTCTTTCGCTGCGAGGTAAGGTTAGATCAAATATTCACTTTTATTACGGAATTCGATGGAAAGTCGTGAGTCAATGAAAATGCTATTAAGAAATAGTTGGGCAAAAACTTATTATGTTGCAAATTTGGCTTAATGCAAAAATCAGTTATGGGGATTTTCTCGAAGAAACTGGTTACGTTGTTTTGTTAGAACTACAACATTCATTGTAAAATGTTAAGTTTAATCAATGAGTATAAAACTACATGGAGTACGCATCGCAGCTAAAAATTATGTAGCCGTTTCAGACGAGGGCGGTAAGTGCGAAGGGGAATTTAAGTTATTAGTTATGCGGTAGCTATGCTCGTGTTTGATGTGAATTTTCGTTGTATGAGATGCGTACTCTTTGTAGTTCTATACTCTTTGGTTTAATCGAAATCGTTAGAACGGGGCACCATTGTTTGGCATTTCTTTGTTTCGCCGTAGTCGTTAAATATTTCGTTCAGTCCGCAATTTTTAATTGGCAATTTAAATTTTGTTTATTATTCGCTGATTTTTTGTATCAGCTTTAGTTTTTGAGATATAAAAAAAACTAATTTTTTCAATTAAAAATTTTTTAATTAAAAATTTATTCAAAAAACAACTACTAAATATCAAACAATTTTCTTTTACAAGATTATAAGGGCTCTTTTTTATGCTCCAGCAGTAGTCCGCCATCTCAGTGACCCTGGTACCCCTCCTCCATAGGACGAATATCTTGATGGAACCGTTCCCCTTGCTCTTCACTCAGATCACCAAGGGAAACGGTCTAAATTGCTGTGGAGAAAGTGCACTTTGATGTTCATATTACAACCAAGCTGCTTAAAGTGCGACAACATCTCTTCTACGTGCTCCGCATAGCTATCATCATTTTTGTTTCCAAGATAATTTTTCGCAATCCAAACGAATTCATTTCGGGTTTTTTTTCTTCGATATCAGTCATATGACTGGTAACGTTTTCGTCCATTTTTAACCTTCTTATTTGTGGACCATCGAAACTTAAGGCTTTCAGTTTCTCTGTACTTAAATCATGGAACTTTTTAGAGATGTATTTAAAACAATCACCATCCTTGTTTAGAGCCTTGACAAACTGTTTCATGAGTCATAGTTTGATATGTGAAGTCTTTTCTAATCCAGTGCTCAGACTTAGCTCTGTTATCCCACAGACAAATAAAACACGGCTATTTTGTAGCCTTGTTGGCCGAGAAGAAAATTCACCATTTTCAGATCCACACATAACAGCCACTTGTATTCGTTATACTTGATTCTACCCATAACAGAAGCTACAGTAGCATACTCTTCTTTAACTTTTGTTGAATGTGAAATCGGTAACGAGCCCAGCTTTTTGCCGTTTTGCATGAGTACACATTTCAGACTACGTTTAGCGGAATCAATAAATAAACACCATTCATTTGGATCATTATTTTGTACTCCCACTGCTGTCAATAAATCAGGAATATCGGAACAGTAAGCAAATCATCATCCTCAGAAAAGAATAAAAGCAAGTCTGTCTCTCTCTTACGATAATACGAAATTCTTGTTTCTCTGGTTAAGAGACTTCTTTGCTTAAATCAAGAAGCTCCGATGCTTTTTTAGAAAGGCCAAGGTCTCTGACTAAGGCTCAGAAGAAATATCTGGTTTAAAGTCAATTGTCACACTTTCATCACTTGAATTTTTTTTCTTTGTGATCATTTTGAGAAGATGCTGGTGGTACCGGCAGCGGCGCATCGCCAGAGTGCAGGAGTGGTCGAGTAACGGATATCAAGTTAGGGTAAAACCATTTGCACCAGTTATTTTTGTTAGTCCCGTTTATATCAACCACAAAAATAAAATAAAAATCATCCTGATGATTCGAAGGTTCCCGCCAGATCATTCGTGTTTGATACTTGAAATGGGGTCTTTTCTTATTCGCCCATAACCTCAAAGACTCAACGGATGTCTTACACACCAGTACTTGTCGCGGGTATCCAAAAGAAATCCAAAATAATCCAAACACACCTGTTTCGCGGCGAACTCAGCCATTCTAAGTCTACAATTTTTGAATGTATATTCACCGCAGATGTTACAAAAATAGTTGGGATTGTTTTGGAGATTTTCTCGACGTGGAAATTGTGTAAAAAAAAAGCTTTAAAAAAAAGCAGATCGGTTTATAAAACTTAAGCGAAACTAGTAAGAGAGATGGCCGGTAGCTGTGTCTCAAAAACTGAAGCTGCTAAAGAAAAATTGAGATTATGTTTTAAATCAGCGACCTCGAATTATAAACCAACAGTTATAAAATTCCGTGCTACAAAAAAAAAACCTAATTTTGTTCCCTTGTGTTATTTGTCACATAATCAAAAAACGAAACGTAAATTGCAAAACGTGGAATGCAAAACAACAAAATGCTAAATACAAAAATTGCAAAATAAAACGGCGAAATTAACCACCGCCAAATGTTAACTTGCCAAACCATTATATAAGAGGTTCCGTAAACAAAATGGATTTCTTTGGGAAAAATTGAAAAATATGAACTTGAATGCAAAAAAAATTAATACAATACGATCAGCAATCAGCGATCAATGGATTAGGTGTGTTTTAAGTTAAGTGCTTGGTCCATAACTTTCTTAGAATTCGCGAACTCAAATGATCAAAATGTTTATTGACAGTATTAATACTATTAATACCGACACACTGAAAGAAGTTAATATAGATATCATATTGGCGAGTCCGTGGGTTAAATTCTGGGATTGAATTGCTTCGTCGTCATCAACCAACTTTAAAAAAAAGTCTATTCGAAATCACAACACGACCTTCGTTTGTAGTACATTTTTAATTTATTTTTTGTTTAAAGGTAAATATGCCATTGATATCATGTATATTACAATATTGTGTTTTACTTTTTTTTCAATTTTCAAAAAATTCATAATTGGTTCAACATTGCAACTAACAAAAGTAAAACAAAAAAAGAACAATATAGGAAAAAACAAATTAAACAGAAAATTATAATAATAATAATTAATAGTAATAGTGTGATGATGAAAGAGATATTTGATTTAATGAGTATATAATCGAAAATAAACACGAGAAAAATATTTTGTTTATTGAGGTTGTTTGTGGAAAAAAGAAAACCGATTTCGACATTATCCCATTTGGTTGTAGTTAGATTGGATTGTAATTGGTTATGAATTTGTAATTCTTGGAATATATTTTTATTTTTGAAGGGAAAAATAAAAAGACAAAGGTGAATGAAACATTTATATACCTTCTCTTAACTGTTGAGGAATAATTTTAGGCGTGAGATTTGTTTTTATTATTTATAATGTGTTCGAAATCGCAATAAACGAATCACAACAAGAAATATATTAATCTGATCTTAATTACATTCGAACATTCATGGTGGTACGTCTAGTAAATGTGTACGTTTTATTTTTATTTTATGTGTTATTTTATGTGTTTTAACTTATAAATGAAATGAAAGTGGATATGAATGGGATAGGGTATTAAGTAGTTAATTCTTTAAGAAGATTCCACTGTTTACTTATTTTAGTGATTGTAACTTAGCTGTATACACTTATTGTTTATTATTCTTTGAGAAATTGTGTGACGCCCAGTTCAATGATGTTTTCCATGAATTGGCCAAGGCCTCACTGAATTTCGAGCGGAAGTGTTCTCGTGCGTTTTCTTTAGTCAATTCCAAGACCTGTATATCAAAAAAAAGTTTGGTTTAATGGGTATAAAGTTTTTTTTAAATGTTATAATGTATACCAATGTTTCCTTAAGGTAGTTTAAATCCTTTTCTGAAGACAGTTCTGGTAGACCAGTCGAAATCATCATTGAAAACAGTGAAAGGATTAAGCAACCATGCTCTCGTAGGATAAGAAATGCCTGCAAATAATTAATTTATGCATTTCAATGTTATTAGTTGGTGAGGTTGCTAACAAAAGATTCATGAGTTCGATTTCCAATCACAGCTACACCTAATTTTGCTGCCATAAAAAATAAATCGACAAATCTCAATAGAGTACCGATATATTAAGAATCTTATGTAAAATTGGCCACTGGCTGAGTCGAGTCTCTCAATTGGTACAGGAAATACAAGATCTACACATAATTATTTGGAAAAAAAAGACAAAATTCGGGACATGCAATATATTTTATATCCTTCGCATATAAATTATGCACAGGAACGACGATCCTAGATAATTTTGTTTAATATGAGCAGCAAGAGAAACAGAGGAACTCACTAGTGACACATAATGTATAATAATACAATACATTTCGGGTAAGACCTACCAATTAGAATGTTTGACTGATAAAAGCTAGACGAGTTGTCGAATAGACTACAAGGAATACTAATGTCACTACTGTTAAAAACTGCACTCTATCCATAACAAACGAACTAACTGTTTCCTGACTATAAACTAAACTTTATTAGGATATGATCACCAGACCATTGCACCTAATCAACATTTTTGATTTGGATTTCCTGAGAGTGTATGAGACGATTGATCGTGGTGTTCTAGTAAACAAATTAAAAAAATATTTTGTACAAGATGAGGAACTGAACTGGTGGTTCAGAACAAAAGTTATTGATGTGTTTTCTGATGTTAGGGCAACAATTTTGTCAATCCCCAACGGACGATGCTTGGTCATAATATTCCAATATACGGCGTTAATCTCGAGCAGATACAATCGATGAAATACCTTGGTGTACAGTGATCTAAACTTCAAAAATCATTCGGTTTATACTGCAGAAAAGATATTAAAGAAAATCGGTTTCTTTAAAAGAATTCGGAAAATTTCGAATTTTTTTCCATGATTGTATTTTTTAGGAAATAGTGCTGATATAAACCGTCTCTAAGTTCTACGAAAATAATTTTGAAAAATAGGTATTATACATCAAACCAATGGATGCTTTCTTCTTTGCAACAGAGAATACAATTTAACACTATAATTTGTTCAAAATAAAACATAAAATGGTCTTTGATTATTTATCATCAAACTTAGTGTATATATTTACAAGAAACTCAACCATTTAATTTAAAAAAATAATTCAGACTTTCGACTTAAATTCTGTAGAATGAATAGAACTCAAAACATAATTTTGCATAAAGGATTCAAAATGTTAATTGAACTGCCAAATAATAAAAGATAAATCAGCTTGTAGAATTTTTAAGTTGCTTCTATTAAACACGAATGCTTGAATTTAACGTTGGGTGTTGTAGAACGAGGGCAGACTCTGATTGACTTTAACTTGACTCTGACTACACATCAAGTGTTTATTTTTAACCTCCAAGTGGTAACCTTCGGGTACTGGTTTCATCAAACCGGTATTGACTTGCTAAACGATAAGCGCGAGTGTTGATAACACGAAGAAAAACAGCAACCCTATAACCAGCCAGGTCAGAATTGATATATTCGGACAACAGGTTGTCTAGGAATTTCAAGGGTAAGTCAGGCCCTGTTCATGATGGTGGCGAATGAGCCGAAAGGCCAACGGCAGCGCTCATTCCCGTAGTGGATACTGATGGCCCCGCATCCTAGGGGTATCTAATAAATTCGAACTGGCCCTCCAGGTTGGGGGTGTGGCTAACTACCCACCCATTAAAAAAAAAAACATTGTTACGAAGCAACCAATAGCCCCAGAAAGGACGGATTTATTATTGGCGACCCTGCGAGGTGCAAGCGAACGACTAGCGGAAGCCCTAAACTGCTTCAAAGCATCCAGGAAATACGATGGGATGGGCCGGGCAAAAAGAGGATGAAAAACTGTGACATCTACTACGGACCGTGTTATAGTGAGCAGAAACAGCGACTATTCCAATGCGGATTTGTTATAAGTTCCAGACTTAGGCAAGAAGTTATTGTAACAATCCGCATCAAGGCCAAATTCGCCAAAATAAGCCTTATATGCGTTCTAGGCCCGACAAAAGATGATATAGCTAAGGATTGCTTCTACGAGCTCCTTGACAAAACCTATGAGCGAATACAGAAGTGCGATCTTAAAATCGTGCTGGGAGATTTTAACGCAAAGGTAGGAAGAGAAGACATCTTTAGCAGTATTGTTGGAAAACATAGTCGACACGACAACACGCATGGTAACGGACTTAGGCTAATTGACTTTGCTACGGAACGAAATGCTCGACATCCATAAGAGGACATGGCGGTCTCCATATCAACGAACTGTCAACAAAATGGATCACATTGCGATGGACAAGAGGTACGCACCCTGACTAGGACCACTACCTTGTTGCCGCCAAGGTAAGAATTCGGATATACAGCACGCCACAACAATCCAGAAATACTGTGAAAAAATTAATGTCGAAACCTACCACCAGTTTCGAATGTCGAAGAACAACCGCAACAATGCCAACAAGCCATTACACCAGCCGCAACTGATGTGCTAGGTTTCTCGCGCCCACCAACAAGAAACCCCTGGTTTGATGAGGAATGCCGACATATGCTCGCAACCAAGAACGATGCCTACAAGGCTAAGTTGCAGGTGAAGACGTGAGCTGCCATTGAGCTCTATAGGCAGAGAAGAAGGCAAGAACATTGGTTTTTAGAAAGAGAAAAGAGCAAGAAAAGCGTGCGATCGAGGATATAGAGAGGTGCCACTCCAGGAACGATGTACGCAAGTTTTACCAAACGAAGTTTACAGACTCCTGTAGAGATTAACAAGGAAATATTGTAGTTGAGGTATGGAAGAACCACTTTGCAGACTCTTAAACGGCGATGACGAACAACATTCCGCTGTCAGGCAGAACGAAGGATTCAATATTGGCAACAACAGTTGCCGGAAATGGCGCTCTTCCCGCTGAGTTTTAAAAGGCCGGCGGGGATGACTTGGTAAGCAACATCCGGCAAAAATGGGTTTAGCAGGGCAATCAGGCAAATGAGGGCAACACTAAGTATATGCTGTCAACACCAAAGGACACACAACTTTGCAGAATTGGACAGAACGTCACTATTGACAGGTATAGCGTTGGGGTAGTTCGGGACTTTGTCTATCTTGGCTCCTCTATTAACTCTGACAACTACATCTCGTCAGAAATTAAAGGAAGAATTACTCTTGCCAACCGCTGTTTCTTCGGGCTAAGAAGGCCATTCAGTAGTAAAGCCCTCACTCGAACTACTACGGAGATCTTATATAAGACCCTGATCATCCCAGTCCTGCTCTACGGCGCTGAAGCATGGACCGTCTCAAAAGCGGTTGAAGAAATCCTTTGTCGATTCGAGAGGAAAATTCTTCGGTCCCGGGCTATGGAGACGGAGATTCAACCAAGAACTATACGAGCTGTACAACGACACGCCCCTGGTCAAAAAACTCCGAATTGGACGTTTAAGATGACTAGAACAAATGCATACCAATAGTCTGGCTCGCAGAGTCTTCGATTCCCAGCCAGACGTCGGACACAGCAGAGAAAGACCTCGCCTTAAGACGCGCGCACAAGTAGAAACCCACCTCAACCAACTTGAAGTGCGCAACTAGAGCCAGTTAGCTAAGGACAGAGCTAATTGGAGAGGCATGTTGGTTGAGGCCCAGGTTCATTCTACACTACACAAAATGGAATCTTAAAAATTCTATACATCTACATTTGCATTAACACTATAATTATATTTTACTTACATCTTCACAAAGTTTTTGGAAGTACCGAAACTCCTCTGCCTCCCTATCGGTTCGGCCTTTGTTTATAACATAAACAAAATCATGTGTTAACACAAAAGGAACTCGTTCTCGTCGCACCCCGAATTTTTCCTTAAAATGTCCTAGGATATGACCAAAGTCAATGTGAAAAAGCTGTAAGAAAAATATCAACAACAACAATATGTAGAAGTTCTATTTCATTTCTCATATATACCTGCCCATTTTTTTTAACCATTATGTTATCCGAATGACGGTCAGCTACTCCCAGAACATATGTGGCGACACAATAGCCAGCACAACTGAGGGTAAACTCCTCGACAGCTTTATTCATCTCCTCTTCAGTGTTATTATGCTCCTTTAACCAGCTGTATAGAGATCCCTTTTTAAAGGGTGATGTCGCCGAGAACATACCCTTAACCTTTTGAATATTCGCAATTGTTTCAGCATTGAGAACAACCTCAATCATTCCAAGTCTTCGTTCCATACTGATACAATTGTATATGTTCATCCGAAAGTCGAGACTAAGACCAGAGAAAAGAAATGTAAAGCGATTCAATGTGAGGTTTATTGCTGCATACCCTTCGTTTTTCCATAGTTGGTCCATGACACGTAGCATCTGTAGAGTCAACATGTCCTGACGAAGATCATCTCCGTTCTTAAAAATAATATAAATATCGTCACAGAGCATGTCTGCATTTTCAAATACGACCCAGAGCGGTCGCATTTTAGAGTCCATAACTTTACACTTATCCGGCCTGTAATACAACTTTTAACAATCAATCACATAACAATCATTAACATACTCACTTCACCCCTTTACAGCGAAAGCTTGGATTAAGAGGATTTTGAATCCCCTTGAACACTGAACCAATTTGTTCGTTAGCTAAATAGCTTTGCAGCGAATGTCTGGATTTCTCTTTGCTCCCCTTCTTGGCTGATTCAGAGCCCTTCTTTAAGTTTTCTAGACACTGAACCTGCTTATGCAGCAGCGGAACATGCGACTTACAACCTCTTAGGTAGGCCTCCAGTAATAGTCCGAAACGAACTTGCATCGAAGGTGTTTGCATTTCTGAGCGTAAATGCCAAAAGAAATAGTGTCCAATGCGCTGATTACGTAATGCCCGATCCAAGACAAAACACACTAAATCAGAGTCTAAATAGGATTCGTGTTTGATGGCCTGTACCAACTGCAACAGATAGAGAAGGAGCTCTTCATCCCTAAAATGCATTCCAAGTATTTTTTTAAAACATTTCATAGACTTATATCTGATGTTCAACTCACTTTAATTGTCGTAAACATCGAATAGCAAAACTTCGCACCGCTGGATCTGGGTAGGCGTAGTCCAAGAGTTCTAAGGATCTTTCTATTGAAACTGTTGGCCATTCTTTAAGGAGGCTCCAAATTTCAGCCACTTCGTTGCGTTCATTCCAATTTACGCAATGCAGCAGGATTGATAATTCCTCGGGGCATTCTTTACGGCAGTCCAGTCTTAAAAAACGAATGTTTTATTTTGCATGTTATGAATATTTATAAATAAAAAGTTAAATTTCCTGAGGGAAAAACATTTTTAATGGGTTCGATACGTCTCAAATGATAGTGAGGCGAGGACACAGCCATTGAGAGACATTTTTTGGCTTCTATAAATGAGTTTGAGCAAAATTGATGAAAAATTTATGATAAAAGCATCGATAAAGAAGCGCAAGACATCAAACAATTATTTATGGGAGTAGAAACTACCTACATCATTTAAGAGTTTTCATTGCAGCTTTTTTATTTACCGATTCAAACAAATGTCTGGGCTAACATATATGCTGAGCATTTTTAAGCTAACACGGGCTCAGGAACACGATGAAATGCCGCGCAGAAGGTCTGGGTTCGATTCCTAGCCGTAGCAACACCTAAATGATTTTATGCCCTTCCTCTATTGATGATCTGACAAATCATCAGATTAGTATCAATTGTGAATAAAAGCTTATCTCAACTTAGCCGTTTGGAGTCGGCACAAAACAAGAAGTACACACGCACACATGAATAGTGTTGAGAAATCTCGACCCTCTGAGTACATCGACCTGTTGCGCAAAAATTTGTAATTTATTTGTATTGCTAACCTATTTGATTCGCCAATTAAAAATTGAGAATTGAAATTGACGCCGATGATGGAAAGAAAACGAAAGGCAAAGAGATTAGTACGAGTATTGTGAATGACGACGATAATGGAAACGGAATGAATGACGAGTGTCGACGATGAGTGCGATGAAGGCATGGTTGGAGCAATTGTAACTCAAGACGGAACGTCTTGATTTTCCACAAAATAAGTGTCAAACGAAAAGGAAATAGTCGCAGATGGCAGAAGGTTATGAATTTGACGACACCAAAGACCAAGAACAAGGATGACCGGGCTAGAAAGATGACCGCCAGCAACACGACCCAAATGAAAACGATTGAAGACCGATTTATGAAAATTAATACTAATGAAAATAAAAAGCTAAAAATATAGAATAAAAACTAAATGATGATAGAATGCTTTGCGAAAACTTCATTTTCAAATAAAAGAAACACTATACAATTTGTATAAAATTTTTAATAATAAAAAATATAAAAAAAAATTGATGCTTAAAAAAGAAGAGCATAATAATCTCTACTACTTATCAACTTGCTTTACAATCGCATTGATGTTTACACTTTGATAAGACACTGGTTATTAATTTCACTCTTGTTATTTCAATTTTTTTATTTGACACACTCGCTTAGTATTTTTATTTAATTATGATTTGTGTTTCACTATTATCAATTTATATTGTTTGCCTAGATATCGTGTTGACCTTTTAATGAAAGAGACAACTCACTTGTGAGGGAAATAGTTTCCCGTAATTTTTGTACATATAAAGAATGGTTCCGGATTTCAATACGGATTTTGTTGACCTAAAAATGTAAAAAGGCAAATGCAATTTATTAAAGATAAAAAGGTTTTAAGCATTATAATAACATTCTACAACCGTTAACCCTTAGGAGAGTTTTGAAAGAGCTGAAGGACATCTCGTCGACTTGCATATTTAGGGACAGTTTTAAGTTTTCAACATTATTTACTTCTCAGACAGCCCTTCTTGAGTCCTTCATTTGCAGAAAAGACGGCGTTGAACTTCTTCACCAGAGCTTTAGTAATTGGTTCTTTTGCTTTTATGCAAATACTCATCGATCCCTTTCAAAATATTTAAAATATCTGAAATCGGACTTTCTAATATTACGATATGCATTCGAAAAATAATTCAAATGAACAAGTTTTTTGCAATTTTTTGAATATAAAGTCTTTCGGGTCTACTAATAAATACAATGCTGAACGCCCTTAAGTGGATGAATGTTAGGGAAAGGCTTGCATACAACACATTGATGGCTGTGTTTAAAATCAAACACGGTGCTGCACCGAGATATTTAACAAATGAAGTCAGAAGTGTTGGAGATGAGCAGCGGTACAACTTACGAAATGCGACCGACTTCAGATTACGCAATCACTTTTCATTATCAACACGAAACACCATTATATATAAAGGTTTTAGTTTATTTAATACGCTCCAACTGATACCAAAAATGAAGAGAACTTAAGATTGTTTAAAAGAAAATGCATAGATTTTGTAAATAGAGGTAGATAAGACTGAATTAAATAAATTTGTGAATTATAAATTAAATGTATTTAAATGGATTTTGTAAAGTATAGGGTGATCCAAGTAGAGATACTTTTTTCAATAGCCTTTTTTGACAGATCACGTGTGAGTCGTGTCATGCTGTCGTGTAATTTTTGTTAAGTATTGTTTGGCATTTCATAATGGAAAGACTTACGCGTGAGCAACGTTTACAAATTGTTCAACTTTATTATGAAAATTCACGTTCTGTGAGGAATGTGTTTCGTGCACTTCGCTCAACTTATGGTCAACATAATCGGCTTACTGAGCGTACTATTCGCAAAACCATCACCGGCCGGTCAATTGGCCACCAAGATCGTGTGATATCGCACCGTTAGACTTTTTCCTGTGGGGATATGTAAAGTCAAAAGCTTATGCCGACAAACCCGCTTCGATGCAGGCCTTGGAGGAAAACATCACGCGTGTCATTCGCCAGTTACCAGTCGAAATGCTCGAACGAGTGATCGAAAATTGGACTCAACGGATGGACCATCTGCGACGTAGCAACGGCCAACATTTGATCGACATAATCTTCAAAAAATAAATGCCAAAGAATGTTCTTTCAAATGATAATAAACATTCTCCATTAAATTTGAATTTTCTGTGTTTTTTTTCTTTAAAAAAGTAGGGAACCTCGAAATGGATCACCCTTTATTTAATTAATATTAATAAATTAAAACTAAACTAAACTAAACATCCAAAATTGAGTTGGATGTACACCAACTGAGCCTAAACTGATAAATAAGCACAAAAAGGCAGAAAAAAGCAATGTTGGTAAAAAAGGCAAAATCCGTTCCCTGGTAATGTGTAACGCAAAATCATACTGAAATGTCACACTGGAAAATGTCAATTGATGACATCCCTTATTTTGCATTTACATTTTTCCATATTTATAGATTTTTATTAACTTTTATCAATTCAGAATAATTACACGATTATACTAGTCGTCGTAGAATAAGAATACATATCGAGCTGCTTTTCAATTCATCTTATTACCAGAAGTGGTATGGGAACTAGCTTGTATGTTTAGATCTATGTTTTTTTTTATGGAGTATCAATAAAATAGGAAGCTACTATATTAGTATAATAGAGCACTTAATACAGGGTGTCCGCCGGGAAGGTATACCACTTTGCCATTTTGGTAAACATTAGTCTTGACAGTTCATATTTGGCAGTCATGAAGTAGACACGTGGCAAATTTGTTATGGAAAAATATTCGATAAGCCAACGTGTTTTAATTGTTAAAACATTTTATCAAAATCAATCATCGATAACTGTGACGATGAGAAAGTTACGTGAAATTTTTGGGAGAAACAACGTGAAAACAAAACGCACTATTTATCGTGTAGTGAATGATTTCGAAGAAAGAGGGTCTGTAGGTGATAGGCCCAAGCATGGACCACAACGTACTGCAAGATCGGCTGAGAACATTACTGCTGCTGAAGGAAGTGTTCAAAACAATCCATCAACCTCAACTCGACGCCGTGCTCAGCAGCTTGGTCTTTAAAGAACAACTTTGGCCACGATTTTGCACAAGGATTTGCATTTGTTTTCATTTAAGATTCAGTTAACACAAGAGCTTCTTCCACAAGACCATTTACGCCGCAGTACATATGCCAATAGGATGTTACAGCAAGCCCATGACAACTCCGATTTTCATGAAAAAATCATAATCATGACGAGGGACATTTTCATTTGAATGGATATGTGAATAAACAGAATACTCGGTTCTGGGCAATGGAAAACCCTCAAATTATTCATCAGTCACCTTTTCATCCATTAAAAGTTACAGTCTGGTGGGCAATTTCGTCAGGAGGAATCATTTGACCTTACTTCTTTGAAAATGAAAACGTAACGGTAGTTGCATGCTTTGGGCTTGATTAACATGTGGTATCAACAAGACGGTGCCACATCGCATACAGCGAGGATTATAATGGAATTACTGCGAGACCTCATTTTACAACATGTTATTTTAAGAAATGGTGGTGTTGATTGGCCTCCACGGTCGCCTGATTTGACTGCTCCGGGCTTCTTTTCGTAGGAATATCTGAAAAGCAAGGTTTATGCAAAAAAAAACAGAAACGCTAGAGCAACTCAACTATTTTGTCTTTAAAATTAAAGTTTTGCTGAATATTAAAATAAACGATGGGTGGGTGAACGATTGGGTCGTACAAACTTATTCATTGAGAATCGTTAGAGCTCCTTTCAGCCTTCATTTGCATGCACAGACCGAATTTGTAGTCATCATTAGGTTTGATTAAATTTTCGAGTTATTTTTTTCCACAAAATCAATGCTCTATATTATTAGTAACAACAAAAATGTAAAACGTCCGATAGTTCAATAGGCACATAGTTTCTTCTATTCCTACAATAGAAGGAAACTTTAGATCAAGTTAGTAATAATTTAATTGAACAGTGGTCTAGTGGTTAGCGATCGGACTACAAAGCGCAGATTTCTACTGATCCACCTCTTGCGAAATCCTGTGAAACATTCAAGCGTAACACTGTCATGAAAAGCTTCTCATCTTTGCCGCTCCGATTCGGCGTTAAACATGATGATTCATCGTTGTTTTAAAAAAATAATAACTTCGCGTTAAACATGATGATTCATCGTTGTTTTAAAAAAATAATAACTTCGCACACATGAATGAATTGAAAAGCTAGGTTTGAGGCGTGTGGGCCGTTAATGCAAAAAATATTAAAATATAATCAAGTCATAGACATAATCTGACTCCAAATTGAGTTAAGCCTTGGAAGAATTTTTGTGTTAAGATGCCATCGTTAGGGCACCCTTATATCCTTATCGCATCCCACTTACCTATTTGACCAAATATCATTTTTGTCCTGATCGTGCATATCGTCGAGTTTGTCACTTCGCGAATAAGTTGCCAAGACTTTTTGAATAGTCTTTTTGTCCTGAGATTTGGTGCGATTCAAATTCTCCGTCTCCCCCAGCCTTTCAGCATGCAACAAAACAGTTTCCTCTTCGGGATAGATGATGCCGTTTTCGCAATTGTAACTGAAAAAATTTGCTAATGAAATATCTTGTCGCCCTAAAACCAATCTCTATTACTCACTTGTGGAATGTTAACTTAACAATAGCACAATTTTCGCTCCTGGGATTGGGTTCCACTGTACCCAACGGATGGAAAATCTCGTCCGACTGTATATCTTCCGCATTTGTCCACGTATACAGTGTGAGCAGTCCCGTCTTAAGTTGATGCTTATAATCAAATAGTGTTGTGTTCACCCAAGCAAGCGGACTACAATGATATTCTCGATTATCTTTGACACTTTCCTTATTGTTATCTTTACTCTCTTTATTGTCTTTGCTTTCTTTACTAGTGCTGATCTTCTTAGAACGTGATCCGCCTAATTTTACAGTCTTTGCATACACCGAAATACATAGTCGAGCGTTTCGTGGGACATTTTGTAAACAAATGTCGAATGCTATCGATTCGTTAAAGACAATCTTACCAATCTTACCATCGTTATCGACCGGTAGTTCAGTTGATTTTTGCAACGCACACAGTCTGCGTTCGCCGTGGTATAGTCCGAGGTGAACACCGATTTCCGGTGTAGGATTTAAATCACAGTTGATATTGTCGATGCCATGTAACTCAAGGCGAAAAGGCATATTAATGTCCCATGACGAGAAATACTTTTGACGCTTTCGCATTGTGCTCGTCATTGTCTTATAGTTGAGGTTATCTGATGATTTCGGTTTATATTCTATGCTAAGTTGCTTGTGATTTATGTAAGTCTGTAGGGTATGTATTGGCTTAAGAACAATCAGTGGAACACCATCACGTGATAGGCTTTCCTGTAAGGATAATTAATTATATAATAGATCACCAATTAGAGTTGTCTTTACGACATCTAGCGTGTAAAGATAAGGAAACTTGCACCGTTTGCCAATTGATTTCTCTCCTTTCAAGTAAAGAAAAATAAAAAGTTTGGTGAACAACAAGCAAAAAGTAACACGTACCTTTTGAAATGAAGCGAACACAAGAAAATGGATTCCCAAAAAATTAATTCGAACACGACCTACGGAGAAATTATCCGTTACACCCAGCATCTTTTCTATCTCTCTCTTTTACTATCGTGGTATTTATAACCTTTAAAAAAGCATAAGCGTGATCGTCCATAAATCTAATTCTAGTTTACACATGTGTGGAAGCAATCATGCCAATTGGCTTCAGTAGAAGCTCAAGGAACCGAATCAAACTCCTACAAATGTTACCATTGTGTTTTTGGGTCTGCGTAATAATACTCATTTGAATGAAGTCAACAGTCATTTCCGCTTCTGCCGATGCACTTATGAGTATTTCCTCGTTGTCGAATTCGACAAGTCGAATTCGACAAACACCCTTTTGATGCTCATTTTTCCGTTTTTACTTTAAATTGTTTGATCCCATGTTAATCGAATTCTTCAAAATTGACTTTTCGAGCTATACAGTGATATTGAGCTAGTCAAAAACTCCGCACAAACGTTTTAGATGGAAAAGTAGAGCAAATGTGCACCAATTCTCCGGCTCGTGGCTCGCAGTCACGAATTTCTAGCCATAAGTCGGACGCAATAGAGGAAAACCTCGCCTTAAGTGGCTCGCACATGTAGAACCGAACTCAGCTAACTTAAAGTGCGCCACTGGTTGCAATTAGCTATGGACCGGGTTAGAATATAAACAAGAAATTTTCTCGCAGCGTATTAATTATTAATTGACAACGAGTTGGATTTGGTAGTGTTACGATTTTTCATTTATAAAACCTACTCGAAAACAACTGAAAAAAAAACAAACATGGTTTACAAAACAAAACTCGTAGTAAAAAACTAGTCCTGAACGATATCATATATAGGAATCCACATTACGCGTCTTTGTGCGGTATGTCCTAGCAGTAGGGTAAAATTTATTAATGTTGATTCTGGTCTTATATAATATAACATGATCTAAGCGATGACTAATCCTCATAAATTAAGGGAAATTTGGCAAGAATTTATTTCCTGCGATAACAATTACCCTGAGTCATAGAGTTTGCCAACATAACAAATAATTTTTTGAATACAAAATTTCCATATGATTTTTGTTTAAGGATGAGCTCACCTGAATGTAAATAAACTGAACCAGCGGATAATCGCCATACAAATACTCTTCACGGCCACCAACTCGTAGTATATAGGATGAAGTCGGTTGACCGATCAACTTAACCAACGATCTGGACATCTTGGCCAACGCCATCTCGATGAGTTTAGTTGGTGTATCAGTGTCGCTAGCACGCAAACTAAAAACACTTTCGTCATTTTCAAGCTTGACGGTAACAACAAAGGTATCATTGCGGATTCGACCTTTTATCGTCGGCAGTCGATGTGTTGCAGCCAATCGTAGGGGGTGCTCGTACAGTAACTTCTCACTCCACGATAATGTTGCTCGTTCGTTTTCGATCTCCTCGCTAAGCAGAGACATTTTGTAACGGAAATCACTAACTTCAGGATTTTTCATTGCTCGGAAATCATCAACTGACTTTCCAATCATATAACTTATTATATTGCAGAGTTCTTGGTCGCTGGAGTACTCTGTGGACTCGGCCATTGCAACTAGGCAAAGGTATGGTTGAATATCGCATAGTCGTCCAGAGTCTTTGAATGCCTCAACAGCATGCCTTCGGAACTTTGATATGCCCTTTAATGTATACATTGAGGGTTCCTTCAACTGGTCATCCAGCGGGTATGCCTTTGCGGCAGCCAAGAGTTCCTAAAAAAACATACATATACACTTTATATAATATTTCTGCGAATGTAAGCAAATTGATTTACCATTTTTATCTCCCGTATTGTCGCAGTAGCGCATACCTCTTGGATGATCACTACCCCGTAAGGTAGGAGGCATGTTATATGCACCAGGTCGGGTGGGTCGTTCAGCCAACAATCCATGTAGAAATTTGGACTCGGTGATGGAACCATGTTTGGTGATGTTTTGGTGACCTGGTTTCCTTATGTGTTGTCTACAAAAACTGGGCAAATTTTGGGTGGTCTGATCGTGTCTTTGGGGTTTTATTTTGTTGTTAGTGGTAATGTTTTCAAAAAGGAATTTCTTTGGCCCACAGACCTTATATGATTTTTCACTTTCACAATCACTAAGGCGGAGACCTTCTTTTTTATGCTCACGCACTTCTTTTTCTATTTAGGTGAACAGAAATGCAATTTGTTCGGGGTGAGTCATGGGGGTAGTGCATTACTTGGACATACTTTCAATAATATTAATAGATTCTTTCAATAAATTCGCGATTTGTAAATTTTACTTTAATAACTATAGAAAATAAACTTTCTGTTTGGTTCGGTTACTTATTTTTTTGCCAGTTTTCTTTTACTATATCACTTCTCTTCTTTGGGTTTTTTCTTTGTTTTCTATTTGTCATTCTAGTCGTTTGTCCCTGATGATTGGGCTGTTTGGCTTGCGGCTCTGTGGGTGTGTTCGATTTAGAAATTTGTATATTGTTTAGAGCTAAAAGCTGATACATAATAGTCGGAATCGGAAGTAATCGAAAGCTAACAATCTAAGGCCGTGTTTCAATTGCGTTAAAATTTTAGCCAGTGGATAATTTTTGACAATTTTTCTGGTGCAGAGAAGTCAAAAATTAAACAGTGGATCAAATTCAATCCACTTTTTATATAGCTATCATTACGAAACCCTCATTGGAAATTTTCTTTTACTTCTTGCGGCTATTTTATAAATTCAATCATTGGCGAGTCGATGTAAAAACAAAGCTTATCAATTTAACAAAATGATTATCCAAAAGTATTTAAATTTCTTATTATAGCTTACGCAGAAAATCACTTCTTATTTTTAACTGATCAACATTTATTTCGATGAAGTAGTGATTGCCATTCCACCGAACAAAACGGAATTTTCCAAAAATTCCTACAAGAAGCTATGGGGCTATGAAATTGTTCAATGATACTATAACCTTTAGCAGTTGTTACGTTATTTCAATGTTTTGAAATTATTCAGCTAAGTTTTATCCAGTACATTACATATAGTCTTGAGTATCGTAGTTTACTAAAACGATTGCTAATCAAACATAATTTTGTTTGTCTGAAAAACTATAATGTCGTTTATGTTATTTACAATACTCCTGATGTTTTTTGCACTAACGCTAATGCCAGATATTTCATATTTAAATATTTTATTCATATTATTTATAGTTCACAGAATTTGTGCCTTTTGGGTTCTAACCTTAATATTAACGTAGCAAAGTATAACGGTTATTATGGGTATTGGTATTTTCCTAAATTTATTTATTTATTTTTCCTAAATTTTTATTTGTCGCTATCGCTATAAATTTGAAGCCAATATGAAGATTTGAATAACAAACATTCACAAGCTTGAAAATGTATTTTTGAAGTTTTGCAAAGACTTCTTTGATATGGGAGTCATGATGAAACAAATATATGTTTGCACATATTTGTTTCAATAGAAATAGGTTATGGTATTCACGCAATGTCATAACGTAAGTTAACAATGTCCAAAAAAACTTTAATTTTACGACAAACATTTTTTAAACGCCCATAAAACTGCTTGCGTAAGGCCGCTCCCTAACTTGTCGGTACGGTATCCGTAATCGGTATTTCTTACCTTACCTATTTAAACTCCAACTTCGCAGAATCTTCCGGAGCAACAGTTCGAAAATATTTGACAAACTATTTTATTCTACCAAGAGCATCCGCGCGAGGCAGTATAATAATAGCATTTGTTTAAATAATAATAAACAAATTGTTTACAAACTATGTTTTGTTTGCAATACATTTTTTTTGGAATTCATTCTATGCCTTTTCAGTTAGATATTTTCTTGAATACTCAGGAACTAAATTCACATGAACACCACTTACTGCAGACAACATTTTTGACAGGAAACGCGGTACATACAGATTGTTTACTGATTTTTCGTACCGCGGCTCAGTATACCGTTTGTATACCGCCCCGTTCCTACACATACCGAGCGAATCACGTGTACAGAGTGTACCAAACGAAACGATACCGCACCAACAAGTGAGGTAGTGGGCTAAATCATATTGCATAATATATTATAATTAAAATAATTTTTGGAATTTATGCTGTTAAACTTAGGGATATATTCTTAATCTATTTTAACCTGTTTTATCTTAGCGATCACCCAATTGTTGTACATTTGCATAATGATTACTACAGGGATAAGAACCGGCTTTTCAGAAAGAAGAAAAACGCGTGATCGAGGATGTAAAGAGGTGCCACTCCAGCAACGATGTTCGCAAGTTTTACCAAAGTGTTAAGCGTCAAAGCCAAGGATACAAGCCTCGAACAGAATACTGTCGAGATGAACAAGGAAATATCGTAGTCGATGCTGAGGATATGGAAGAACCACTCCTGCAAACTGTTAAACGGCGATGACGAACAACATTCCGCTGTCAGGCAGAACGAACCATTCAATATTGGCAACGACAGTGAAATATCGCCCAAACTGAAGATGGAGAATTCTCACTGCTCCATCAGGGTCGGAAACGACACATTCGATACCAAAGAAGGATTAAGGCAAGCCGATGCGCATCATGTGACTTCTTCAATTTGATTCTTGAGAGGATGAGGAGTTTTGCACTCACGAGCCAACACCACACATCATTGGGCGGACCCAACGTGATGTCATAGCAGCGTTTGCTAGTATAGAGAAGAAAGCGGCAAAAATGGGTTTAGCAGTAAAGGAAGGAAAGACATTCCACTTTGAATTCCCCTAAGAAATGACAGTTCTTCTTCTTTATTTATTGCCCATCGGTTCTTCCTGACTTAAAAAAAAACTACTACTATTTTTATTCTGTTGTAAAGTGGAATGATCATGAAAGATTTTGGACAAATGATGAGTTGCACCACACTTAATTCACCGAGACCTCAGGCTTTGTTATAGTCCACTGCGTTACTCCAATTCAAAAGTGATTACCTATCAAAATGAGCCGATATACGGAGAATACGTTTTAATAATTAATAATAATCACTAAAATGGGTGGGAAAGTGTTAGTTATAATCATAAGTATTTCAGAGAATTTTATAGAATACGGATGTATAACTTAACAACCGTTAACCGTGTTTTAGCGTATTTTAATGAACAATAATTTACAATTTACATAAACAAAATCAACTATGTAATTTAATAAAATTGTTCATGCGAATCAAAATGTCAATTTAAAACTGAAGTTAGAAAACTGCCAAATGTGTTTGAATTGGTGCGGGTTTGTGAAGAGTCGCTTGAAACCAACATTACACAACTGTTTATAAAAGAAATTCAACTCGAGCTCAAACCGAGTTGAAACGTACATGGAAACGTGTTAAAACCAGCCAAGAAGTATGCAACGTAATATTTATTGCTTACTCTAGGATTGAGTCGAAGGAACGAACCGTTACAACAGTTGTCAAGAGTATGTCATCAACTCATCCCTTGAAAAAAAATTAAAAGATCGGACATTTTTATTTGGCAAAACTTGTCGGAGCTCATCAGCGTAAACATTTTATTTGCTTAACACCAAAAAAGCTAAATTGTGGACAGATTAAGCAATTAATCAAGTTAATCAATTATTACATTTTTTACACAAAATTTTAAGCGTAGCATTTTTATTGGTTTTATCTTTGGTTCGTGTATCCTGACGTCATGTATAGAAATAACATGGAAAATAACAATGTAAAATCTATTTGCAAGTATAAAATAATACGTAAAACTTAAGCTTGAATAGTCCGTTATATCAATAACATATATGTATAATAAAAGTGGTAGAATAGAAACATGTTTTCATATTTTTCTGCACTTTTTTTTTCAATGATACCGTTACTCAGATTTTTATCCTTAACCACGCCATATACGTTGTAATTATAGGAAAACTATGGCACCATAATGGGAATGAAATGTCGTCATGAGGCGTACTTGGAAGACGCAAGTACAACACAGGAAGGCGATGAGATTTCAAGATCGTTGAAAATGTTTGCCATGCTCACTGCTTACAAAGCAGGTATGTATCAATTTGACTTGCTTGTTTTTTGTCCATACATATATACATGCACATCTATATATATATATATATATATAAAATACTTTTGGAACGCTTAAGATTTTAGATTTTTTCGTGCTCCAGTAGAAACTCTCGTTTGCTTTTCCCTAAAGAATTCTAATACATTTTTTTTGGAAAGATGCAACTTCACAGTACAAAGTCATAAGGTTTGGTAATAGGTAATGTAATGCATCAAAATGTTGATTTCTCTCAACTGTTGAATATGGAATATATAACAATAATGCAATCAAACTTATACTATTTTTATTTATATAAATCCTCTCAATTTTTCTTACGATATGTATACTGGAAGGTCGCAACTACGCAATTTAAGCATCTAGTTGAGCCTGTGTTGCATTTTACCTAGAGTATGCATCACAGTTAACAGTTTTGTAGCTGTTTCGGTCGTGGGAGGTAGGTGTGAAGGGGAGAGGAATGTAAATAGTGAGGTATCAATATCAGTATCCCACATAGAAAATTTTCGTTGTAGGTATGAGATGCGCACTCTATGTAGTTCTATACTCTTTGATTTCATATAAGCTTTGTTTATTGAGTCTGAGGTGTACAGAAAAGTACAGCTTTTTTGTTTTCCTGTACCTAGGATACCTAACTACTTACTGTACTTATCTGTTTTGACAGTTTAAACTAAGTCTGCTGTTCTCTCTTGTGTTTTAAATTCATCTTCATTAAAAAAAAAGCTATAAAATCTTACTGGTTGTGCATAGAAGTACGTAAACTGGTTGGAAATCGCTAATGTGATCAAAGATCAATAGTTAATACGAGTGTCATACAAACTTATTTTTGGCGAACCGCACTGCCCACCTATAGGGATGCAATTCGTTACGAGGGATATTATTTTCCTTATCTAAATCATAACTCCGTTATTCAATAAAGAAGAGTGTAAGAAAAATTATAAATAAAGACAAATGGTCTTGTTTCTTCTTTTGTTAAGTTGATCGAAATTTAATTTCCATCGCACTATTGCTCCACAACCATATAAATCGGTGAAGGAACCAAGGAACATTTCTATAGCTTATTGTTTTCCATCGACATCACACTTCTTTTCAAGGACATTGATTAAGGACACCAGTATGCATTTTTGCTTTCTGCAAAGCGTAAGCTTATTAGTAATAGGATAAGTTTTTCACAGGAAGCGTACAAATAGCAGAAATATGGGTGCTACGTTCTTGACATAATGTATAAATGGAATGCATTTTTGTTCATTGACTTGCTTCATATACCACTCATTAAAAAAAAAAATCTTTTTATGAGAGATTGTATTGCGAATGTCATCAACTCTACGTTGTTAAACGTAGGTTTCGAAGACCCAAATTTTTAACAAGAGCTTACGCTCAATCATTGTACTCTATTATGAAAATCTTGCTTACAATCGTCTTAAAATACCACCACTAAAAGTTCCCAATAACTATAATTCCATAGGCTGCTGAAAGATATGATTCAACCGATTTCAAGACATAAATTGAAGCAGGCTGGGAGAATTTTTCTCATTTTCTCGCCCCAGTTCACTGTTTTTCATACAAATATTAACTTGCCGTTGAAAACAATCGAC
The DNA here is from genome assembly GCA_949824845.1 of Rhingia rostrata. Classification (NCBI taxonomy): domain Eukaryota; kingdom Metazoa; phylum Arthropoda; class Insecta; order Diptera; family Syrphidae; genus Rhingia; species Rhingia rostrata. The sequence goes on along the minus strand of OX463756.1, from coordinate 86,157,622 downwards.
TACCTACGTCGTTTTAGCAAGCTGTGCATTCCACAACTACCATTGGAGGCTAAAACCAAACTACATCGAAGGATCTGCAATCAAACATCCAAACGAGCGCACAGATCAACTTACATTTTTCCCACATTTGTTTAATTCCTTATTGCTCATTTAATTTATTTTGAATGTCATTTTTCCCGCTTGTTTCAGACTCATTTTGTAAATATTTCTTCTCATATACTCTTCCCAATCCTCGATATTTTTTGTTAGCACACATTTCTTTTTGATTTTGATTTGATTCTGTTCGACTTTTGTCTACTCAATTCATCATTAAATCACTTCAGGTCAGTTTCCTTCAAAGTACTGATTAGATAATCATCGTTTAAAAATACGGTGTTTAAAAGTAGTAATATACCCATATGAGAGAAAGTGAGTGATGTACTCTCATATTTTGTATAATCTTTATTTTTTGTATTTTAAAACGTTTACTTTTCTTACTATTGTCTCTTTATTTTACACATTGGTAATTTAAATAATATTGTCTCATTGTCACTTATTTTTGAATTCTTTTATTACTCACTTCGGTTGACTTTATATTAGTTACAATGTAACCAAGGTAATTTTTTGTATTCTTGAACATATTTCTACCATCTGTTTTTACATACTTACTCACTAAAGTGGCGCTACAGTCCGAAATGAACCTGGGCCTCAACCAACATGCCAGTTGCGCACTCCAAGTAGGTTGAGGTCGGTTTCTACTTGTGCGCGCCACTTAAGGCGAGGCCTTCCTCTACTGCGTAAATATGCACTTTTTAATGTTTCGTATTCATAAGCAAATCTATATTAAAAATTAAAAATCCCCTAATTTGAAAGCATTCACTTAAAAAACTACAAAAACACTTTTTGTTGTATTTTTTTTATATTAATGGATATTAAGATACATACACTTGAGAAATGTAGGTTGGTAACATGCAAACTTCTCACTTTTTCTTTCAAGTCTTCTAATTTAAACTGAACACTGATTTGAACTTGAATTCTTAATGATGTTTAGCGGACGCAGCTTATGGTTAAATGGCTGTACGGATTTACTTCTTGGATTATTGCTCAGAGTGGTTAAATGAAAATCTGTATTTTCTGCCGCATAAACGCCATCACTGATTTGCTTCAAATTTAGTTAATTGAGAGTCCTGCCAATCATATTTCAACGTGGAGCCGGCAATGAGGAAGCACCTACGAACCACCCAGAACCACCCAGTCTTGCACCTACCTCTCGTTTTATACTTACACACCGTTTGAGAAAAAATCTGACAAACATTCATGACTACAAAACTGCCATAGATGCTTCTTAAATTTGCTCTTCGAAATTGTCTTTAAACTGGAGGTCCAGTTTATTGTGGCAAAGATATAGCACACACAATTTAATGGAGAAGGTGTTTATTTTTTAATAAACGTAGCCGTAAAACAAAAATGAGCTTCGTCACTAAAAACAATCTTCCGATAAAAAATTAATCCATTTGAAGCTGTTTCAACCACAAGCCGAAATTAAAACGTAAACCAAAGTCAGTTGGCTTCAATTCTTGAGCGAGCAGTATTTTATACGCATTTAACAAAGATCACGCTTCAAAATACGCCACAAGGTTTTATAAGAGATGCTCAAACCAATAAAACAAAAACAGGCGACAAATTGATTCATCACGAAAAAAAAATGACAAAACAAGCATTCTGAACGTAAACCTCATATTAAAAAGCCAGTTGAGAAATAATAAAAACAACGCTATTGAACGAATTACGTCCATTTATAAGAAAATACGGCTAACCGACATACATTTTGTGCAACTGTGATTAAAATAAATAAAAAACCTAAATTTCATGAATGTCAGTGTAGGCCTTCATAAAGCAAAAAATCGTTATTTTCCAAAACAAAATAGTTGGTAACAAAAATTAGGATAAATTATGAGTAATTGTTACAAACAGATATTAATTTTCTTTCAACATGAATATATCTAATTCACGACCTTTTGCCTGAATACAAAAACAATTGTTTTGTCTATTTAAAAAAAAACGGGTAACCAGTTTGGTTTTAAACATTTTATTCACTTGTCGATATGTCTTCATGGATGATGGTTACATAAATCTTAACTGGCGTGTGTATATTAGGTCGGGTTGATTTAAAAATCGCCTAATTGACAAGGAAAATTGTATTCTAAAGATCTCAATAAGAAACTTTGCCCGTGGAACCATACCTCTAAAACGAATTCTGATTTCCCGAATTCCGACCATTAGGGTCAAATTTTGAAAAATCTCACATTGACCCCAATCGAGTCCATATATATGATCGACCCCCACATACTTTGGAGTGCCGACCCACAAATGCTTGTGGCACACCCCCTGGACCCCCCAGTTCGAAAAATCACAATTTTTGTCACTTTACATCAGAAAATCAGCGAAATAGCGAGGTTTTTTTCTTTTTGTAGTATACCCCCTGCTCCAGAAAAGAATGGATTTTCCACCGAATCGAAGTAGATACGTATAAGACATGACCCATACAATTTCTTGCGGCGTGGTTTTTTTTTAAGAGGTACAAAACTTCAAATTGAAATAAAACACAAGAAAATACTTTTAATGTCCATCAATTTGGCTTAATTGAAAGGATAATTTTATGGCATTAATGTTTAAATATGATTTCGCCGCGGCTGGTTCGAATAAAGCCAAGTCTAGAGGTCCAATTTTCAACCACTTTTTCCAGCATTTGGGGCCGTATGTCGGCAAAACGGCACGAATGATGGCTTCCAAGTCCCCTTACGTTTCTGGTTTGTTGGCGTAGACGAGCGACTTCACATATCCCCAAAGAAAATAATCCAATGGGGTCAAATCACACGAACTTGGTGGCCAATTGACAGGTCCATTCCTCGAAATTATCTCATCCATATACGGGAACAAAATAGTCGGTTATCATGGCTCTATACCGGTCTCCTCTAAATGTAAATGACTCTCCAGCATCTTTTCGGTAGAAGTATGGCCCAATGACTCCACCAGCCCATAGAGCAGTTTTTTTTGGATGTAATGCCGTCTCAAGGGTCTCATGTGGATTCTCTTCACTCCAAATGGGGCAATTTTGCTTGTTGACGTAGCCATTCAACCAAAATTAGCCTCATCACTGACAATTTTGCGATGAAATTCAGCATCGAGATCAATCTCATTTTCGGCCTATACACCAAAATCACGACGCATTGCAAGGTCTCGCGACTTTTATTCTTGCACAAGCTGGATCTTGTAAGGTCGCAAGCCAAGATCTTCCCGCAAAATCTTCCATAAAGTTGATGGACAAAGCGCCAATTGCTTTGCACGGTGGCGAATCGATTCATTCGGGTCCTCTTCAACACTATAGGGGCAATTGTTTCTTCGGTGCGCACTGTCTCTGCGGATGCTTATTATCACATAGAGGAAACATACTGCGAAAACTATCCATGGTTAACCGAATTCCTTGTTCTGATAGACGATTATGTCGACCATAAAATAGACGGATCTTGAGGTTAGCTTCGCGAATTGAACCATTATTTTAGAAATAAATTTGCACGATTTGCAAGCGTTGTTCATTTGTCAACCGGTTACTGATTAAATGGCAAACCAAACTGAACATAAATGACATTATAGTTGCCCGATTTGACCACAACATGTCAGTCATTGACTTCATATATATGTTTTAAGTCAATGATGTCAGTTTTATCTCTATTAGAAAAACCAACCTTCGAAAAAACCCGTTATGTGACAACGGAAAATCTAGATGAAAATTTAAGAATTCTGGTTGAATTCATAATTAAAAGTTATGTGCCAATGTACCTCAATATCAAGTATTACAGCTCTGGCGTGTACAGAAGTGCATTATTTTTCAAGTTCGGCTAAACTGCTGTTTCAGTTCGCTGATTTTTTCATGTAAAGTGTCAAAATGGTGATTGTTTAAAATATTTGTATGGGAAACTCTCCAGGGGTTTCCAGGTGGTGTACCACTGGCATGGGTGGGCCGGCCCTCCAAAGTTAGTGGGGTTCGGTCATACATTTAAACTCGATTGGGGCACTCTAAATGGGTCAAAGTGGGATTTTTCAAAATTTGACCTGACCCTACGAGTCAAAAGTCGGCACATCTGAATTCCTTTTAGAGGTATGGCCTCGGGCAAAGTTTTTTATTTCTTTTTTTTCTTCTATTATATCCCTAGAATACGATTTTCCTTGTCACTTTTTTTGCAATTTTTTTGCCTCCATACAAATCGACCCGCCCTAATGTCTGTTCGTATTTTGCATTAAATATAATGAAGTATAATAAAAACTAAATCGGCTTGAGATGCAAATAGCTTCTTGGTAGATAATATGCTCCGAATATCTCAAAATGACAATTTTTGAACGACGAAGTGCAAGTTAAGACGCGATCAAAATGCTTGGGCTGTATGATATCATCTCGATGATCTTAATGTTTCCAGATGATCCAAGTAAATATAGATCATGGGGTAAAAAAGTATCTAAGCCATAACTACATTATTTTTGCTTTAAACCGATAATACACCAATATACGTTAGATATAAGCACCGTTTTTTTGCGTATTCTTGGTCATTTTTTTTTTGTTTACTAAACATTGAAGCATAATATGTTTTATATTATGTATGTATGGTGTAGTAATTCTATATTTAATAAAATTGAATAAACAATGTACATTAAAACTACATTTCATTTGCAGAGCCATCGCAATCCAACAACCAAGTCGATGCCATTAGACAAGAATTTGCATGCAATGGTTACAGTTGTGATGAACTGAATAAATTTCAAAATCGTAGTAATGAATTAAGCGGCTTCTCTGATATAAATGTCAGAGGAAGCTTGTGGAAGGTGTTACCTTCGCATGCCGCAGAATACAACCGAAAACCAACAGCCCCAAAAAGATACAATAGTGGCATCAGAATTGACAACTACGTGAGTAGAATCAAAATAATATTGTTTCTTCTATACCAATTGACATGCTTCCCTCCTTCAGTCACCAGGAACACGTTGCGTTTTCTGTGAAAATAACAAGGAACCAGAAGCTGTCGTTAAAAGTCATGCTGTGCGCGATGCTCTCAACAGAGTTTTGTGTCCAAAACTACGTACTTATGTATGTCCAATTTGTGGGGCCTCCGGTGATGATGCGCATACCATCAAGTACTGTCCACAAAAGCCAATTATCACAATGGAGGATGCAATTAAAGCGGAATCATCGTTCCGTGTAACAAAAAACACATATTACAAACAACAAATGAAAATCTAAATAACTCCTTCTTATACTAACTGTGCTAGAAGCGCATTCGTATAGATAAATCGTGTTATTGAGAGTACGCTCGTCGAAAGCGTATTTTACATTAAGTGAATTTGATTTAATTTTTCTTACCTTTTGTTAAAAAATAATTTTGTTAAATTCTTAATGAATTTTGCGAACGAAATGCGTTGAACGCATCGTCTCGTAATCAGTTTATTTTTGTTATCTTTTTTAATTGATTTCGTTAAATCATTTTTGTTTCGTTTTTATACTTATTATTCTAAAATTCTCTTAAAAAATATAAATGATTAAATATTTCAATAAATCCATTAAATATAACATTCAATCCATTTTAAAGATAATGACAATAATTTATAAATCTATATATTCGATGTAAGTAAAAAACGTTCGTTGTTTACCAATATGTCTAACAATTCAATTGAGAATTTGAAAAAAGAGTTTATATGAATACACATATTTAATACATGTTTTATTATCGAAATTCATAAATGATCGAAACATTAAACGTATGCAGATGATCAAGCTCACCTAAATTGTTCATTTTTTATTTCCTATATCAGATGTAAATATTGCCCCACATTGCGATTTATCGATTAGATAGTTAGTTAGTTAAGTGGCGCTACAGTCCGGAATGAACCTGTTCCTCCACCAACATGCCTCTCCAGTCTGGCTGGGAATCGAAGACTCTGCGAGCCGGAGTATTGGTGTCCATTCGTTTTACATGTCCTAGGTATCTTAAACGTCCAATGCGGAGTTTTTTGACCAGAGGCATGTCGCTGTACAGGTCGTATAGTTCGTGGTAGAATCTTCGTCTCCATAGCCCGTCAACGCAAACGGGAACGAAGATTTTTCGATGAACTTTCCCATCAAATCGACCAAGGATTTCTTCATCCGCTTTTGAGACGGTCCATGCTTCAGCACCGTAGAGCAGGACTGGGATGATCAGGGTCTTATATAATATCTCCTTAGTAGTTCGAGTGAGGGCTTTCCTACTTAATTGCCTTCTTAGCCCAAAGAAACAGCGGTTGGCAAGAGTATTTTTTGGTTTAATTTGACGAGATGTTGTTGTCAGAGTTAAGAGCGGAGCCGAGATAGACACAGTCCCGTACTACCTCAAAGCTATATATGTATATGTTGATGTTGTGTCCAATTCGTCGATGTTGTGTGTCCTTTCGTGTTGATAGCATATACTTCGTCTTGCCTGCTAAACCCATTTTTCCCGCTTCTTTCTCTATACTAGCAAACGTGGCTATGACATCACGTTGGGTACGACCAATGATGTCAATATCGTCGGTGTATGCTAGTAGTTGGATCAATTTTTAGAAAATTGTGCATCTTTTTTGGTATCGAATGTGTCGGTGAGGTCGTTTCCGACCCTGATGGAGCAGCGAGAATTATCCATCGTCATCCTACACAAACGGACGAGTTTGGGCGGTATACCAAAACTAGACATGTATAGTTCGTCGCTATAAATGCTGTCATATGCGGCTTTGAAATCGATGAATAGGTGGTGGGTATCGATTTGGACATCTTGGGTTTTTTCCAGGATCTGCCGAAGTGTGAAAATTTTATCAGTTGTTGGTATGTATGTATATATTTATATAGTAAAATTTACTATTACAATTCATTTAGATATAAATTAAATTAAATTTAGTATACAAATACATATATTATTAATAATTATACACTTATATTTCTAATATGCTCAATTAACAGTACTTTAAATCTTGATAGAGTATTTTCATTTTTTATTTCTGTAGGCAGTTCATTAAATAATTTAAATCCTCGATATTTAAGCATATTTTGTGTTCTAGAGTCTCTATACGGTTGAAGTCTAAAATTGTCATTCGATCTTAAATTATAAGGTTGACTGCTACCCACATAGGATAAGTTTGTCGTTAAATATTTAGGTACCAGGTTATTTCTCATTTTAAATATGAACATTAAAGTGTTGAACATTTTTCTCTGCTTAATATTTAACCATCTAAGACACGATAGCATCCATACGATTGGTGAATAAAAGTTGCATTTGAGAATGGTTCGCATCGCCTTGTTTTGTAATACTTGCAGTTTATTTATGTGCTCATTATTACCTATAAATAGAATTGTTGAACAAAATTCAAAATGGGGTTTAATATCTGCGCATATTGTGGTTATGTTTTTTCTTATGCGTTTTAGGAATCCAATTTTTTTCGAAACTTTTTTTGCTATATAAACCATATGGCTATTAAAAGATAATCACTCCAGTATCACTCCTAAATATTTTATTTCATTTAATTGTTCAAGTGTTTCACCTTCAATTGATAAAAAATAATCAAATCATTGCTATTAATCACCATGCATTTCGTTTTTTTAACATTGATTTTAAGTCTATTTACATGTAACCATTTACACAAGTGATGTAAATCTTCCTTAATATAGTCTATAAGTTCAAGGATATTTTTACCACTCACGAACATGAGAGCATCATCTGCAAACAGAGATATTTTCGAAATCTTCAAAATGCTGCATATATCATTAATATATATGAGGAACAATAGTGGGCCTAGTATAGTGCCCTGTGGTACACCGAAACGTGTGTTTATTGCACTTGATGTTGAATTATTTACACAAGTCTTTTGAGTTCTTCCAAATAAATATGATTTAAACCAATTAAGTTCAACACCATTAACACCATATTTAAACAATTTTTTTTAAAGTCTAGTGCGATCCACTGTTTCAAATGCTCTTTGAAAGTCCAAAAAAACTGCAATGATTTTGTTGCCACTATGTCTTTCTTCCTTCATAATCATTATTAGCCAATTCAATGACGTTTCACATGAGTGGTTATGTCGAAAGCCTGATTGATTTTCTATTAACAAATTAACATCACACACATATTTATAAAATTGTTCATACGCGCACTTTTCAACTATTTTTTCCATTATTGGCATCATATTTATTGGTCTAAGCTTCGTACAATCATTTGTGCCACTCTCTTTAGGTATTGGGATAACAGTAGATTCCTTAAGGTTGTTTGGAAAAACACCAGTTCTAAAGGACTCATTTACTATTTGTAATATTATTGGGCCGATTACGTCAAAACAATCTATTATAATGTTTATATTAAGATTAAACGCATTTTTAAAGTTAATTTTTTTACATATTATTCTTAGTTCACTGAAATTAATTTCATGGAATTTAAATACATTTTGTGTCTCGGGTAGTTCAATGTTTTGCTGATTATTTTCATTATTATTGATGACGGGTATAGAATTGCTAATTGTATTTATGCTTTTTATAAAATACTCATTGAAATTATTAGCGATTATGGAGTTTTCGGATTCTAATTTATCAAAAAATCGAACTTCGCCGATTTCACTTTGTTTTTTATTTAAAACTAAATTTTTTATGGTTTTCCACATGTTTTTCTGATTTTGACAGCATTGAATTTTATTACATATATAATTCCTTTTTGTTAGATAGAGTTTATTTTTGTATGTATTACGGATATTTCTGTAAGTTATCCAATCTACTGGCCTATTAAATATACTCGCCTTTCGAAAACTGTTTATTTTATTATATTTAAGGGTTCTGAGTTTACCGGTAAACCATTTATTATTATCATGTACTATGGTTGTTTTTGTTTGTTTATTAACACAATATACCTATTAAGTTTTGTTGCAGTGATAATGATAAAACGTTAAAGTCGATATTAAAATGGATCTGTCCGCATTTTTCACTAAGAAGGGCTCTAAATTGATTTTTATTATATTTGAACACCTCAATATATTTCTTCTCGTTATTTTGCTTCTTTATAAGTGGCACTTTTGTTAATATTGCTTCATGATCACTTACTTTCAATTACGGGTCTGTATCTGCAGAAAGATGTTTTTCTCTTGGGCATATAACGAAGTCAATTAAAGTCCTCGTAGTATCTGTAATTCTTGTTGCTTTATTTATCACTTCTTTTAAATTATTTTGTATTAAAATTTCATAGAATGCTTTGGTGTATGTATATTCAATGTCTATTAAAATCACCAAAAATCACTTTATTGGAATTTGAATGAAGTACCATATCAATCCAATTTGAAAAATGTCTGCAAAATTCGCGCTCAGAACTATTTGGAGATCTATAAAAAATAGCAACAGTTTCTCTAAATTCATTAGAAAAGATCTCGTAACACAAACACCTTTTTTGAAATAAAACACTACACCACCTGTGTGACTACTTGTACTATCACATCGTAGGGGGGTACTGTAGTTTTGGAGGTTTATTTCACTATTTTCTATATACTTTGTCAAATGAGTTTCTGAGAAGGCAATTATTTCAAAATTATTATTATTCACTAAGAATTCTATTTCATTGAAGTTGTTTAATAGTCCTTGAACATTAGTATAAAAAAAGTTCAATTGGTTTGGTTGCTAATATTGAGTTCTTTCTTTAACAACCTTTATTTTACGAAGGAATACAGGACAGTTTTTGTCATTCGCTGGATGTTCACAGTTTGCATTCATTCTCAATGCTCTATTTAATTCTGTACAATTAGTACACAAAGCTTCATTATTGGTACAGTTCATAATTTGATGGTCACCACCACATTTCATACACGCAGTTTTGTTTTTACATGTACTTGACTTATGGTTGAATCCTTGACACTTAAAACACCTTGTATTTCCTGGCCTAAAACCACACTGGTAAGGGCCGATCAGGTTGTCGGTAAACGGTTTAAGGCGTTAACATAATATTACGGCAGATAGGATCTTGAAGGCGATGTTGAGGAGACTTATGCCTCTGTAGTTGGCGCAGTTTAGAGAGTCTCCTTTTTTGTGGATCGGACAACGATTCCATTCCATTCTTCAGGCGGTTGACATTTTTCGCTATCGCCAATATTGAATGGTTCGTTCTGCCTGACAGCGGAATGTTGTTCGTCATCGCCGTTTAACAGTCTGCAGAAGTGGTTCTTCCATATCCTCAGTATCGACTGTGTCTCAACTACGATATTTCCTTGTACATCTAGACAGGATTCTGTTCGAGCCTTGTATCCTTGGCTTTGACGTTTTACACTTTGGTAAAACTTGCGAATATCGTTCCTGGAGTGGCACCTCTCTATATCCTCGATCGCGCGATTTTTTTTTCTCTTTTTTCATTTTTCTGAAAAGCCGGTGTTCTTTCCTTCTTCTCTGCCTATAGAGCTCAACGGCATCTCTTGTCTTCACCTGCAGCTTAGCCTTGTAGGCCTTGTTCTTGGCTGCGAGCATCTGTCGGCATTCCTCATCAAACCAGAGGTTTCTTGCTGGTGAGCGCGAGAAACCTTGCACATCAGTTGCGGCTGATCTAATGGCTTGTTGGCATCGTTGCCATTGTTCTTCGACATTCGATGCTGGTGGTAGGGTGTTAAACGAGAGGTTAAGGGATACGTGTTGCGTGAACGTCTTGGCGGTCTCTTGCGATTGCAGTCTGTCAACATAATTTTTTTTCGCAGTATTACTGGATTTTTGTGGCGTGGTGGATATCCGCATTCTAACCTTGGCTGCAACAAATTAGTGATCCGAGTCGAGGTTAGCTCCTCGGAATGTTCGAACATCCAAAATACTGGATGCGTGCCTCTTGTCTATCGCAACCGTGTGCTGTCTATAGTGGCATTCCGTTCTGTAGCGTAGTCAATTAGCCTCAGTCCGTTACCAGATGTGTTGTCGTGTTGGCTATATAGCAAGCCTTAGGTATATCATCTTTTCCTCCGTTGGGGCGTGAGCGCATATAAGGGTTATGTTGGCGAATTTGGCCTTGATGCGGATTGTTACAATGCGTTCGCTATTGTCTTGGAAACATAAGACATCTTGCCTAAGTCTGCCACTTATAATAAATCCGCATCCGAATAGCCGCTGAGTTCTGCTCACTATAACACGGTCCGTATTATCATCATCAATACGGGCCATCCCATCGTATTTCCTGGATGGCAATAATGTCTGCTATATAGCAGTTTAGGACTTCCGCTAGTTGTTCGCTTGCACCTGTTTAATGTTCTCACATTCCAGGTGCAGATACGAACGTCGTTGTCCTTTTTTCGTTTACCCGTGTCGTCAACAATAAAATCAGTCCTTTCCAAGTCTATTGGTTGCTTCGTAACATCTATTTTTTTCCGTGGTTGGGTAGTTAACCCATAGCACAACCCCCAACCTGGAGGGCCAGTTCCGCCACCATCTCTGTTCAAGGGGCCTGACTAACCCTTGAAATTCCTAGACAACCTGTTGTCAGAATATGTCGAAGCAGCCTGTCTATGTTCGCCTGGGACAGCAGGCCTGATATTCATTCCGTGCCATTCTGACCTGGCTGTTTATAGTGTTGCTGTTTTTCGTCGTGTGTCAACACTCGCGCTTATTGTTAAGCAAGTCAAATCCGGTTGGGTGAGACTAGTACCCAATGGTTACCACTTGGAGGTAAAAAATAAGGATTTGATGTGTAGTCAGAGTTACAACCACTGGGCATTGCCAAGTTAAAGCCAATCAGAGTCTACCCTCGTTCTACAACACCCAACCATCAACCTCCACTTCTACAACTTATTAAACATGTTTTTATAATAAAAAAGCTTCAGATTTTTCATCTATCGATTTAATTGTTTCATTAGCCCAAGTTTAATATGTAAAGGTGGTACTAACACATTTTCAGATTCAACAGTAGGCTTACATTATTAATGTTAAGTCTTCCAAGAAGAAATTCCGTTCTTATCGGTGGATGAACATAGTGCTGAGCGGCCGCTACTACTATCCTACAAACAAAAATAACACGGATGTTTTGTGTATTCTCCCTGCAGCCCCATTAAAAACACCAACATTTCAAAATCTTATACTCTCGATATTTTAAAGCTCAGAGTAAAATTTTTAACACTTTCGTAGTTTCCTTTCAGGTGTACAGAATGGGCTACTGGAAGAGATGGAAATTTATTTCCGTTGTGCATTGAAACTGCTTTCAGGCTTTTTGTTGAGCTGTCAATAAAGAACCGCCATTCATTGCACATTTCGATACTCTTCGGCACATTTAATTCTCTAATTAAATCACTCAAATCTTTTCCTGAAATTAGATGGGTTTTTTGTTGTTCCTGTAAAAATTCTTTATCTTTATTATTTTTGTTTGAACTTTGAGATAGCTCGATTTGGTTATGTTTTTGTTGGTTCTGGGATTGGAAATTCTGTGCTATGCAGGATTGGAGCAGAAAAGTAAGATTGTAGTATTCGATTTGCTTAGCCTGTGTGCCACTCCGTCTTTTACGTGGATTTAAAGTGCAATAATAGTAGTCGTTAAAGTGGTCTCTAGGTACTGCGAGCTTCATACTTCTTTTTTCACCTTAGTACCAACCTAAAACAAATGAAAAAATTAAATAAACATTTATATTTTTTCCACTGAAAACTGCTTACTTTCTAAACATTTATTGCATTTACTGCAGGCAACATGTGCAGCCCGTGGCTTGTCTTGAATTAGAATAGGGCATTTAAAAAAGGCTTCATGGAATTTGGAAAGCATTTTACTTCTAACCAACTCAAATTTTACATCCCGAACTTTAATAAATTTTTCAGATTTATAACAAAATGCAACAGCATAATTTTTACACTTTCTTGATGACATTGTCACTGTTTTGAGACCACATTTTACTTTCTTTTGTTGAGTTGTTTTATCGACTCGCTGCGTGTCGATTGATTTTGGAAAAGCCTACGGTAATCGACAGAGATCTTTATTATTGAGAACAAAAAATGGCCGTGTCCCCGATCGCAGATGATGTGGAACGCAAAAACGTTCTTGATAGCAAAGAGTATAGAACTAGGGGAGGCACGCCAACTGTACTGTAGCTTAAAAACTACAAAATATTTAGATATTCTAATATGTAGCCATTTATGTCAGTTTTAGCCTTTATTTTTGCATATCAAATTTAGTTTTTGTGTTTATGGCATAAAATTGTTGGTAGAAAAAACTACAGAGCTATATTGTCTCACTGATGGGACACGTGCACATACAGTGAGACCCTACAGTGAGACATGTGACTGAAATATTATCTTTCTTTGCTGAAAATAAAAATAAATAAATACTTAGCAAAACATAATTTTTTTCAATTTTTTAATGTAAAAAAATGTACAAGCTTATTATATCGGCAACCCGTAAAACCCTTAAAAACTACTTTTTTCATACATATAAAAAAACAGTCAATTCACCCACAGAATCAATCTTCCACTGTTTGTCGGTCTACACTGTCTCACTGGTAATAAATCCTTTAAAAGTTAAAATACCGCCAAAGCTACACTTTGAAACATCTTAAATGCCTTGTACACACACCAAACTAGATCATACAAAACAGCCGGTCTACAATAGGCGCGAACTTGATGAAAAATGATAACACACAGGCACACTTCTTGTTAATACAGAGGGCAACGTGTTTGAAAAAGTCTTTTCGGAGTTATATTGAGTGTCTCATTGTAGGAGTTGTCTCACTGTTGGGGTGTCTACCCTACATAGAGTACGCATCACAGCTAAAAATGTTGTAGCCATTTCAGATGTGGGCGGTAAATTCGAAGGGGAAATTTCGTCGATCGTATGCGTATGCTGTTGTTTGATGCTGGACTAGCCAATGTGAATACAGGGTTATCAATATCTGACCCCACATGGAGAGAGAGATGTGGTGAGATGCTCACTCTACGTAGTTCTATACCACTTAAAAACGGGTAAATTTACTGAAATCAAAAACACTCTCATGACAGGTCATATCTGAGTGTCCATGAGTAAATTTTCAACTTGATTCGTCAGTTATTTTCCCTCCAATGTCAAGTGACAAAAATAGTCGATTTAGAAGTTTATATTTATAAAAGCAAGATTCGTTATATGTTAATGAAAATCGACTACAATCAAGAGCTTTCAGATTGGCTAGCCAGTTTCAATAATCTATGCAGAAAAGCCTTTAAACCATATGCCACAACTGCGAGCGTCGATTAGTTTCTATATTCGATCGTTCATTATTATTTCCGATATCAATGACATCCAATAGACGATCTCTCGACTCTCTTAGGCTCATGTTTAGTATTTACTTCATATACAGAGTTTGTAACATTTAGAAATAATTTTATTTAGCAATGTCGACGTCAGTCTGTATGGCACCAGTATGTTGGTCTGATCTTTTTCTGTAAATGTTGAAGAAATTCAAAAAAAAATGCTAGAAAATGCTTTAATAACATTATTTTACATTTCGTCTGTAGAACATTTTGCCAAGCGGCCACTTTTTGGGGGCGTTTTCCTATAAAAGCGATTTTTATAGCATATGACAAAGCGTATGACGTTATTGGTCAGTACCAAAACGTTGAGCTAGGTTCATGTAGTTTGGTTTATATGTTATATGTTAACAAATTCAGCACAGAGAAACATTTTTTTTAAATCCGACCACGGCCACACCCATTTGAGAATCATTTGATTGTTATTCAAAGTGGTTCGCAATCACCCACACAAAAAAATCCAATTAGACATTATCTCCCCAAAATAATCTCCATTGGACAAAATCTGTTAAATAAACGACTTCTGTCAACAACTCGTCAATTTCGGCTATATTTTGTTTCTCTCTAAAAATACAAGTTTTATTTATGTACACAAGCAAGAATTAAAATATTTGAATTTTTTATAATTAGGATCAACCAACCTAGAACTAAATATATACAAAAAAGGAAGGAACTACACAAACTGTTCTTGACTGTTTGCCGAGAGCTCCAAGAGTCGCCATGCTGCCTTTGGATTGATTTCATTGGGATCTCGACACAACACCCAAACGTAATTCACACGCATTACCTTTTCTGGGTCGCCTTCAACGACTTTGTTGTGTACCTGATCTCGCACGCACATAATCTGTTGTGACTGGAAGGTTACAATGAGGACGGGTCCCTGTTCCATTACTTTCCCCATGACCAAGTCTATGTTTTCAATATCGAGAATCTTTGAATCTAGATAAAGACCGGCTTTCATTGCTTGGTTTATTGGCGTCGCGATAACATTGTAAGTGCTTTCAAAGCACCAGTCCTTGAGAATTTCCAAATTACCGTGCACCATCGCCTCTAGGATGTTGGGAATGATGTCGGTCTCACAATCACGCAGAAATTGCTTCTGCTCAAAATTTGGATCGATCTTACACAATTCGGTGAGGGTTTCAGAGAGTTCTGTTTTTGAGAAAAGATTGCCCATTACATCCGACACTTTGTCTGTTAAAAGGCGGGACGCACGAATCATAGGATTTTCCGATTCTTCGTATTTCATTTTCCAATCGAGAACCTTGTTTACGTAGGAATTGTTGTTTTTAAAATTTTCCCACGATTGATAGAATTTGGAGTCCTTGTGCAGTTCAACACCAGTAGCATCCATATTGGCCTCCACAATCCGATCATCGGCAGCGGTGAGAACCTCTACTCGTTTTCGTAGCTTCTCAGGACTTCTATAGACGCGACCTTGTATGCTTTGCGTCTCCATTTCCTGCTTTATCATCTTCGTTGTGTCAGATATCGTTTGGAATGCACCAGTCTTCCCCAGCTTCCCACTTTTCTCTGATATTGTATCCGAAACTCCCTTTGCCGATTTCGACAGTTCCTCTCCCAATTGACTGGCTTTCTTAGCGATATCAGTTTTACCCGCCTCTTCAATGACGTCGCTAACTTTTTCCTTGATGCTGCCGAGGTGCTCTTTCAGTATGTTGGAGCTTTTGTGCGCCTCCGACTCGACAGCGTTGAATTTTTGCCTCGCTGATTGCAGTGCTTCGGATTGCTCGAGTTTCTGTGCTTCTTCACGGAACTTTTTGATATTATCCTTCATTTCCTTATTCTTATCCATTTCGTTCTTGATGTTATCGATGAATTGTGAAAAGAAACCGGGTCTTCGCGATGAATACCAGTTCTGAAAAGGCGGAATTTATTTGGTATGTGACAAACATGTATAAAATCAACAAACCTGGTGCTGCAGTCCTTGAATATAACATGGTGACGAAAGGCGGCTGCATGTTCCTCTTGTTAGAGCTAATACTTTGTACTAAAAATTAAAGGGAAACATATTAAAATTGATTAAATGTGACCCTCTATAACCTCGAAATTCTACACAAATATGGCTGTTTATTTATGAAGATGATTGAGGTTTATATATTTACATGGAGAAAAGTTTACCATTTCGTTTATATTCGTTTTTTAATAGAATGTCAATGAAAGAAACACGGCTAAATTAACAAGTAAGTTCTGATGAAATTTATGTAATTTTCTTGGGAGAGGAAAAGAGCTATACCACTATCACTCCACTATCACTCCACTATCATGCTGCAGAACTGTCAAAATAGTGACAGTTCAAATGTCACCAATAATAATATATGGTTTTCGTGCAATATATCATGAGCAATTGTAAGATGCAGTAAGGCCATACCTTATACTAGTCATCTGGCCCAGAGATCAATTAAGATCTTATTGCCTGGCCACACGTTCATAGAAATAAAAGTCATCTCCAACAAGATACGCGTATATTTTATGTGAGCCAAAAAGAAAACGTAGGATTACACTGAAAAACCAACGAGAATCCAATTTAAACTGAATTTTCGGTGTAGGCATTCACGTTATACTTTTAAACCATTTCATTTTGACAGAAATTCTCATTTGACATTTTCCTACGCCGGCCGTCTTCAGATCGCAATATCAGAATCAGAGACAAAAAATGAGGTGCAGTTTCAGTTTTCCACGTGTTCCATGTGTAAAAGTCCAGTTATAGCTCTAATTGAACAACTTCTTTGGAACACAACACAACACTTTGGAAATGTCACCCCCATAACTTTTTATAGGAATTATTGAAATTCCGTTTCAGTTCGATGGAATGACAATCATTACTTCATAAACATAAATGTTGATCTGTGAAAAATAAGAAGTGATTTTCTGCGAACAAAAAAACAAGCAATTTAAATATTTTTGGATAATCATGTTCTAAGAATCATAAGCTTTGTTTTGACACCAAAGCTTCATGCTGCATCTTAAAATTACAACATGCGAAAAATTGTAACTTTACGACGACGCACCTTCTTAATTTTGAAAACGAAACTTTTAATATCGCACACGTATTTGGCGTGTAAACTGATATGGTAAATGTTGTAAACTTTTGAAATGCTATTTTGACATTTACTCAGTCAACTTGCACACACTATAACCATATGCGTTAATCTGGAAAAAAAAATTAACGAGGAGGGAAATATGTAAAGCAATTAATACAAAAATTAGCAAAGTAAAAGAGTAAAATAAATAATAGCTTCATGGTTCTGTGAATTATTAACACTTTTATTCTAAGTAAATTGAGATTTTTCGGCATAAAGGTCCTATAAGAAGTTTCATCTATAAGAAGTTTTATTTGTGTCCAATTTTCGGTTAGTTTTCTTTTGTGATTTGCAAATTCATTTTTACTAAATTCTAACAAGCTTTGACCGGAAATTGAAAAAAAAAATAACTCCGTGGCATTAAGCCCTGTCACAAAGAAGCATTAACACTCGCTGTTATTAACATTTGAGGCTTAATTCCTCGGGGCACTGTGCCGAAAAAACTTTATTCACAGCTGATGACAACGGATGATGTACTGATTGTAATAGATTCAGGAATATATTTGTCAATACACGGCAATCAGCTATTACATGGAAATTTATTTTTTATTAAAAAGAAATCGTAATTCATAAATTTTTGTTTAATTCACAGAATAAAGAATTTGTGAATTAGAGGATAGTTACATTTTTTATTAATACCTCTGACAATTTTCGCAGTTTTAAAATCAAGACGAAACAAACATTTGCCTCTGTAACAACTCAAACATATTAGTAATAAGAAAACTACTCAAAGAAGAACAAGAAAGTTTTTATTTATCTTGGGTGACGGAAGGTCTGTGTTGCAAATTTTCAATAAAAAAAGATTTATATTAACCAAAGCTTAAAATGTGCAAATAGTGAAAGTATTTGAAATATATTGCGGTACAACTTTCCAGTAGGTTTTCAAAATGAGTGATTCTGACGAAGGTGTGTTGAAATTGAATTGCAAAATCTTTCCAAAACAAAACCATTTGTCAAAATGTATTGCAATTTCGTTGATGTAAATACAAAGCAATGTGGAGCCAGCAACGTATGTCTTTCCTTGTCTACCAAATTGTCCACAGCCACACTCCACAGTTTCTGCATGAATTTCTTGATCGTTGACCTATTTGTTGTATTGCAATTAATTGGCGTTCACATGCCATATGAATTTAAATTTAAATTCAAATTAGCATATCAATCCCACTTAACACAAGTAGATCATTAGTGAAAACTTTTTTTGTTTATATGGTCATTAAATCAAAAAAACGCAGAGCTGTCAGTTGTGATGTTTTTAAAGTTATACAAAATTATGTATGAAATTATTTAGATGTGAAATTCTGTGTTTAAAGATGATGGTTATTATGTTAATGATGAAAATTAAATGTTTGGCATTACGGCCCATATAGGTCCTCAAATTAAGCATTACCCTTTAACTTGTGTGTACTTCGATACTCATTTAAGTGGTGCTAAAGTCCGAAATGATGCTAGACTACTTACTTACTTAAGTGGCGCTACAGTCCGGTATAAACCTGGGCCTCAACCAAACATGCCTCTCCAATTAGCCCGGTCCTTAGACGTCTGACTGGGAATCGATGACTGCGAGCCGGAGTATTGGTGTCAATTCGTTCTACATGTCCTACCCATCTTAAACGTCCAATGCGGAGTTTTTTGACCAGGGGTTGAATCTTCATCTCCATAGCCCGTCAACGCAAACATAACCGAAGATTTTTCGAAGAATTTTCCTCTCAAATCGACCAAGGATTTCTTCATCCGCTTTTGAGACGGTCCATGCTTCAGCGCCGTAGAGCAGGACTGGGATGATCAGGGTCTTATATAAGATCTCCTTAGTAGTTCGAGTGAGGGCCTTACTACTGAACTGCCTTCTTAGCCCGAAGAAACAGCAGTTGGAAAGAGTAATTCTTCGTTTGATTTCTGACGAGATGTTGTCAGAGTTAATAGTGGAGCCGAGATAGACAAAGTCCCGTACTACATCAAACTTATATCTGTCAATGGTGACGTTCTGTCCAATTTGTCGATGTTGTGTGTCCTTTCGTGTTGACTATACTAGCAAACGTGGTTATAACATCACGCTGGGTCCGACCAATAATGTCAATATCGTCGGCGTATGCTAGTAGTTGAACCGATTTTTGGAAAATCGTGCCTCTGGTGTTGGCTCGTGAGTTTCGCACAATCCTCTCAAGGATCAAATTGAAGAAGTCACATGATAGCGCATCGCCTATCTCCTTTTTTGTGGATGGGACAAACGATGCTGAGGTTCCATTCTTCAGGCATAATTTCTTCCGACCAGATTTGGCTTACGAGTTGGTGGATGTTTCTTACCAAGAAGGCCGTCTTTTCCAGCAGCCTTGTTAAGCTTGAGTTTAGATATTGCTATCCTCACTTTACTCAAGTCAGGTGGTTGGCAGTTTTCGCTGCCTTTGCCAATATTGAATTGTTCGTTCTGCCTGACAGCGGAATGTTGTTCGTCATCGCCGTTTAACAGTCTGCAGAAGTTGTTCTTCCATATCCTCAGCATCGACTGTGTCTCAACTACGATATTTCCTTGTCCATCTTGACAGGATTCTGTTCGAGCCTTGTATCCTTGGCTTTGGCGTTTTACACTTTAGTAAAACTTGCAAACATCGTTCCTGGAGTGGCACTTTATGCTAGATATCAACCAATATTCCTCGCAGCCCGAGTTGGCTGAGGTCGGTTCTGCGTCTAACGCCTGGCGGGGCATCAAAGAACTTGTATTTAACGCCGAATCCGAAAATCAAGAAGAAGCTTCTTATGACAAATCTACTCTTTGATGCTTGTTTTTTGTTGTAACTTTCGAGATTTTAACCAGGAATCTAGCGCTTGGTAGCCCAAGGTACTATCCGCTGCACCCTATAAAAGAATAGTTATCTCTAATTTGCTTTTCGAGCTACGAAATCTTGAATGCAGCATTCTTTAGAAGCAGGTGATTTGACTAGATAGATAGACACATCTAATTTAACCTGACTATAATGTGGTTGAGTTGCTGGGAGTGTTCTTCATTTATATATGCAAACAAGAGTTTTCTTGGGAGTGTGTATCAGCAGGATATCTGTGAACTGCGTTGTCCTTTGTTATTAGGTAGGTTCCTGCACAAATATGGTTTTCTTAAAACAATTCCCGTATGAAATTTTTGCAGGAACTCAACGGTATATATAATTGAGCGTTGAAGCATTCTGAAGCCATAGAACCCTCCAAACATATGTTATTGATGGGAATTATCCATCAATATTCTTTTTTTTACATTGTTTGTATAAACGTTGTTAAATTTTATATAAGCTGAAGTT
Source organism: Rhingia rostrata (assembly GCA_949824845.1). NCBI lineage: Eukaryota > Metazoa > Arthropoda > Insecta > Diptera > Syrphidae > Rhingia > Rhingia rostrata. The sequence continues at coordinate 86,136,941 of OX463756.1, read as the reverse complement.
TTCTTTTTATAAAGTTCATGTTTAAAGGTTTGCATATTTATAATACATAAACATTTTTTAAGTTTTATGTTCAATGTATTTATACTCATATAAGCTAAAAGTTTTCTTGTTTTTGAAAATACAGTCAAAATCTGTTACAACGACCTTCAAGGGACTGACGAATTTGGTCGCTATAAGCGATGGGGTCGCTGTAACCGATATTAAGGTAAATATGTAAATTAATCTTATTTGTCCCGTCCAGAACAGTAATTTGATCCAATTTATTTATTTTAATACATATGTCACATTGCACGCTGTACCCTTATGAAGAACACGCAAAGTCGTTCTATCTCATCTCCTTGGCAGTCATTTACATAAGCTTGCAAATTGGGTCCACAAATGGTTATACCGGAACTTAACTGTGCCTTGAATCATATTGAATGATTGAATCACTTTCAGTAATGTCAGTTTTGGGCCCTCAAATTGTTTTTAAATTTTTTCCTATTATGATAAAACTTAAAAACCTAAAAAAGAGAAACTAATAATAAACGCAAAACAAAAAGACTAACATGTCAACACACAATAGGCTAAATATCCGAATTGGAAAACAACGCAGCCGCACCAACAGCTGAGTCGAACTTAAGGGCCGCCCAGAATGCGTATTTGTAGCTGGTATCTTGTGTCGCTGTCAAAAGAGAGAAGTTGAAGTTGCTCTCAATTCAACTTTAAGCTACAGATTCACGAAGATACACATTTTTTAAGCGCTTACGGGTTGCACTGTCTTTAACTTCTGACTCAGATTCAAGCTTCAGCTACAGATACACATTCTGTAACCTGTTCTATTGTAACCAATGTTTTATTTCAAAAAAATGAGAAAAATATTATTGTGGAGCTCAGCCGGGACCTAAGGATTTGGTCGTTAAAACCGATACGTCGTTTTAACCGATGTCGTTGTAACCGATTTTGACTGTTTTATCTTTATCATATTTTTTATGTATGTATCTGTATCATTACGGTTAAGTAAAGTCGTTGGTTTATATTTATAATTAATTAACTAATAATTGTGTTACACATTTTGACTGCACTGCGTTAAGAATCCAATTTTTTTTATATTTATTTTCATATAATAGTCTATATATGCTGTCGCACATGCTATCGAGGAGAATCGATGCTTTTTTACTAAGTTAACGACCAATCAAAGCAGAGTGTTGAATGGTTTGTGATACGTATAATATATGATCATATTTTTATGGTCTATTAGCGGAAACTGGCACTGGCAGACGTTGCACTTTCTGTATGTTTTTATTTACTGTATCTAATCTTGAACCTACAAGTATTGCGCAGAGTTAAAACAACAGACCAAGAATTGGTTAAATAAGCATCAACATTATGAGCGTTCCGAAGCTCATGTAGTATGTCAAAATGTATTCGTTTTCACAATAAATTTGTAACATAGAAAAATAATTTCGTTTTATATACCTTAAAGTAAAGGGTGTTTTTTCAGAGGTATAGAACTTCGAATTGAAATAAAACACAAGAAAATCGTTTTAATGTTGGTGGACATTAAAACGGCTTTATTGAAAGGATAATTTTATGTCATTAATGTTGAAATATGATTTCGGGCATGTGGCCGCCGCTGCTGGTTCGAATAAAGCCAAGTCTATAGGTCCAATTTTGAACCCCTTTTTCGAGCATTTGGGGCCGGGCCGTAGGAAATAATGAAAATAATCCAATGGTCCAATGGTAATAAATCGATTGTGATGTGCCCTGTGTGGCATGTTGGAACCACATCTCATCCAATTCGGGAACAAAATAGTCGGTTATCATGGCTCTATACCGGTCTCCATTAGCGGTAACTGACTCTCCAGCATCAATTCGGAAGAAGTATGGCCCAATGACTTCACCAGCCCATAGAGCACACCAAACAGGTAGTTTTTGTGGATGTTATGGCGTCTCAAGGGTCTCATTTGGATTCTCTTCACTCGAAATGCGGCAATTTTGCTTGTTGACGTAGCCATTCAACCAAAAACGAGCCTCATCACTGAAACAAATTTTGCGATGAATATCAACATCGAGATCAATCTCATTTTCGGCCCATTCGGAGTTTGCGGTAAACTTCGCGAACTGAACCATTATTTTCGAAATAAATTTGCACGATTTGCAAACGTTGTTCATTTGTCAATCTGTTCATGATGAAATGGCAAATCAAACTGAACATAAATGACATTAGAGTTCCCCGATCTCTATTCGAAAAACCAGCCTCTAAAAAAATCACCCAATATATGGATCAACACAGAATCACTTGTTTTTCTATTAATTCATTAAAGATGGAATGGGATTGGATTTTTGCCTTCTCGTTTCTTAATGGAAAGTGATCAAGATAAAATCTAGATCAAAACTTATGAGAAAGCTACAGTCCCACCCATTTTTGAGTGGCTAAATTTCTTATTTGTGCTACTTCGTCGAACAGACGTGTTTTGTTAATTACATAAAACGAGTATCGTTCTAGGTTTTTCGATACTAATAATTTCTTACGACTGGCATTTGGCAGGTCTTACTCTACTGCGTGCGCCCGTATTAATTAGAACATTGCTGCAGTAGCAGGGACGAAAGACCGTGATAAGTCAATTCGTGGCAGTTCTTAAGGTAACTTTTTGGCGTATTTTGAAGAGTCATCTTGAAGAATTGAAGCCGAAGGACTTTGGTTTATTTTTTTAATTTCGGTTTGAGGGCCTTGGAACAGTATCAAATTTTTTTTTTTTTTTTCATCGAAAAATTGTTTTTTATTTTTAGCGACGAAGCTCATTTATGGTTAAGCAAAATTGCTGATTTTTATTCGTGAACAGCCAAAAATGCACTGTTTGGTGCGGTTAATGGGCAGGCGGAATCATCGGAGCGTATTTCTTAAAAAAAAGGCGAAATGAGTGCATATTACTAGAGATCGTTACAAAGCAATGATCTATTCAAAGATATTGGTGTAGTTGACTTTTAAGTGCATGTCCTTCAGAGCCAACTTCAGTGGGATTTTTTTCTTCTCTGTTAACCCGGGCATTCCTTACCACTCGTTGAATAATTGATAAGCTCGCTTCAACTCCATCATGTGACCTGATCTTTGCGGCCGAGTCATGAGAGCTCGATGTTTTTCGCAAAATAACTGTCTTCTCATCATTTGAGGTTACTATATTTTTATAATTTTGTTTTCATTATTTTTACCATGTGTCAAATTATGACGGTATAACTTTATGACTCTTAACGATTTTTTTTATCTTTCACTCATTGACAGCCTTGACTACTTGTAAGCTTCAATTTTTGATTTCCTTTGAACGGATATGTATTTTTCTTTACCCATATTATTGTCAATAGGTTGTCATACGTCTTCAACCGTTGAAGATAAGCGAAAATGAATTTACAAGTGCTAAACGAAAGATGCATAAATGTATCACTTTTAACACCGTAAATTAAAGAAAATGGCAGAAACCATATAACGGTATCTGCCAGGCGCATAATTTCTTTGATAGTAAAAGATGTGAAAAATTGTAAACAAAAAAGTAGATGCGTTTTAACAACAACAACAAGAAGATCAATTTTGTTAATCTTATTGGGCCTCCCCACACGGCATTAATATTTTGGTATGAAACCGAGTTTGTACGGTAGTACAAGGTTGAAAACCAACGCAAACACATTTTTCACCATTTAAGGTCTAAAAATTTGTTTTTGTCGTTTGGCCCTCATAGATGACAAACTTCTAAATATTCTCAAAACAGCTTTGACGTCGGTAGTTTAAAAAAAAGGTGTTTCTAGTATTTCAGCAAGAAAATATAATATTGGTCGATTTTCCTACATACTTTGAGATGTAGGAAAATCGTGTCTGTAATGCCTCACAATTATTGGCGTTATTTTTATACCCGATCCGATAAGGGTATATATATATATATTTTTTTTTTTTTGAGCATAGCATAGAGAAACAATTTAGCTAGATATACCTTAAACTACATGGATTGACTCAGAATTGCTACCTGAGTCAATCTAGCTATGTATGTCTGTCAATCTGTGCGAAACCTAGAATGCACTGTAGCCTCCTTTTAAAACATAGGGGGCTTTCATAACGTCTTAACTGGAGCTATTCTTGAATCTCTGACCGTGCTACACTTAAATATAGCCACTTAACCAAATTTTTCCAAAGAGGAATGCAACAGGTTGGCGCCATCTCTCATCTACTCTGGCTAATGGTTACGAACAAAATTCTAGTTAAATTAGACGAGGAACCGCTCAAAGTTGTAGGGTATGCGGATGACGTGGTGATACTAGTATCAGGTAAATTCCACCCCGTGATAATTAAAATTATGGGGACAGGGTTAGCACCTGTGCTGCAAGTTGTGGCCTCGGCGTAAACCCGAGCAAAACGGAATTGGTAACAGTCACTACCAAAACCAAAATACCCGACTTCATGCTCCCCCGTCTTAATGGCCAACCACTCACACTATCTTCCAGTGCTATAAAGAAGGCGTGTGTTGCCTTCAATGCCTTGTGGATGTACACAGCAATACGTCCAACAAAACAAAAAGGCTGCAAAGAACAGCCAGTATAGGCACCGCGGGTGCACTGAGGTTGGCATTAACGGAGGACCTCTCGACCTACATATTAAAGATACCGCTTTATGCAGCTCAGTAAGACTTAAGGAGTCAGGAATGCAAGAATGAACTTGCCCACCTTGGCGGACGCTGCAGGGTCTGGGTTCCAGGGCACAGTGACATTGAAAGAAACGAGCGTACAGACGAGCTAGCCAGGCAAGGCTTAGCTCTTCACGGATCACTTGCGACACGGTCCGTATCCCTCTGGGCGCGGATAAACGACAAATGCACTCAAACTTCAAAATTGAGAGGGTTAACAAATTGCGGTATATCGAGGACGATATGGCCCTCCTACAACAGGAGCAGAATAAACGATCTACTAAATAGAACCCGCCAAAATATCGCAAGAATAGCGGCGATAGTCACGTTGCACAGACCAATAGGAACCCATGCGGCCAAACTAGGGACTCCGTACAACATCTATACAAAACTTAATCCGTTTTCTAAACCTCACAGGCTGGATTTAGAGACCGCCTGTATCACATCCACAACAACAATCATAATAAAGGTCACACGAGTCGTGGTAACAAAAAGGCACATAAGTGCTGCTTGGGTTCATGCCGATCCGCCTCTTCTACCTACCTTCCTACCTATAATTAAAAAAAACCGAAAAAAACGTTTGATGAAAATGTTTCGAGAATAATAGTACGAAAATTTCGTCTATAGATTATTTTAACTAACGCACAATTTTTGCCTGCTTCCACGTAAGTACAATTCAAACCATTGTAACAGCAACAATTTTGGTTTTTTTGATTGATTTTTCCAATCTGCAATCATCAGGTGTCATAAGGCAATGCCTATCTCTGAACCCAGATTCGGGTTTTTTTTTTGGGAAATCCTTCTTGAATGGAATTATTATTGTTAATTGCCATGTTCTTTTTGGATCTTTCTTATTTTTCATACATTTTGAAAAACCTTTTATTAGATGTCTTAAATCGCTGCTATACCTACTTTTTAAATAAAGTTTACATACGAAAAATTCATATAATTGTATGCCAACGTCAAGCGCAAGAACATTTTTTTTTAGCTGACCATATCGACCATATCGAAAAACCGGTTATAACGGGTGGTTAAATTTTAAAGGCCGATGTTGAATGTGAACCACGCCTAACCGTCAAGTTTTTTTCTGCATTTCATTTGACATTTCCCGATTTCAGACGAATTCAATTTGAACCATGGAAAGAAACACAATCGATCAACGCGATTAAGTTATTCAGGCTTATTATGAAAATTCGCGTTGAAATCAAAATGCATATTGTGCACAATCTACCGGGTCTACAGGGGATGGGAAAACACCAGTGCATGTTCGTACAGCTCGTACTGCAGAAATTATTGTTGCTGTTCGCGATAGTGTGGCTGAAGAGACGTCCACCTCAACTCGTCGTCGTGCCCAACAATTGCACCTCTCACGCTCGTCGTTGATGAACATTATGCATAAAGTCTTGCATTTATACGCTTACAAGGTGCAATTGACACAAGAACTAAAGCCTCTTGACCATTTCAAGCGTTGTCAATGGTTAGAATGGTGGCAAGAAATGGCAACAGAATAATTTCCATTTTCGAAGAAAATCATCTTCATTGGTGAGGCACATTTTCACCTCAGTGGATTCGACAATAAGCAGAATTGCCGCATTTGGGCAAACGATAATGCAATCCAACAAAACAATGGCTCTTTTGCCCGACAAATTCAATGGCCATGTTATCTCACGTGGTGGCGATGTCAATTGGCTGCCAAGATCATGTGATTTGACATCGATGGACTTCTTTCTTTGGGGTTATTTGAAAGAAGAGGTGTACGTCGATAAGCCAGCAACAGTTAAAGAGCTAAAGGATGAGATATTTCGGTACATTAACGGCATAGAACCTCAATTATGCCTTAGCGTCATCGAAAATTTGGACCATCGGATGGAGGTGTGCCGCCAAGGTCGCGGCGGCCATTTGGCCAATATTTTGTTCCATCCATAATTGAACTATACCAATATAATCATCATAAAAATAAATTACAGTAATTTCCTAAATACTTTGTGTTTTATTCAAAATCAACATCGGCCCTTAAAATGTAACCACCCTTTATTAGTTTTCACCTGAAATCAATCCTATCCTCAATCAATCCTCAATTGCTCTCAATAATTATTGCGAATGATTTTTCTCCTTCAACTTTATTGAAAACCACCTGTTGCTTCATCTGCTACTGTAAAACTACCTTTCATCGAATGATGTCAATTGTACCATTCAACGCAGCATAACCCTCAATTAATCCATAATCTATTTTGCAACATTACATGATATCTCTATGCTAGCTAGTAACTGTATCATTGTAACCGCAAATATACGCAACTAATACCGTATAAACTGCTTAACAAAAATCCACACCCAAGATCTATCTATCCTGATCACCAAACAAAGTCACAGACGCTTTTTATAATCCAAAGTTATTACTTGGCGCCTACCGCAAATAACTTTATTACAGATACCCACCGCATCAATTCAATCCAAGTCACTCGCTTTCCTCCCTCTTCCTAAATGGATGACTCTCATTAATCACGTGCGTTGGTTCATTCGTTTTTTTTTTGCAACCCTCACATCGCCTCTGCGCATTAGTAGATATACAAATCCGATGAATGAATGAAACTGAGAAACGCGTCCTGTATGCGGCTGACTAGAGCCAGACTATCGATTTTTACTACCACTGTTTGGCTGTGGAACAGTCTAAAACTGCCAGCGAGTCGGAATAGTTCGAAGAAACGAAGAAGTGCATACAAATTCGTTGCAAAGGAACAGTTTTTGTTGTTTTTTTTCTTAGAAGTCTGACTGTTGTGCTAATCCGAAATGAGTGTTTTCACAATCATATCACTTTCAATCAATATAACTCGTTAATATACCAAAAGTAAATATCCATCGACCAAACTACCCCTGACCCTTTTCGCCCAATTTGTTGTCCATTATGGAATGGAATTTCGGTGACAGGCCAAAAGCGGGCACGGAGACCGCATTGGATGCATGTGATTATTTCGTAGATGAGGTCATTGAAATTACAAGCTGCATGGGTAATTGTCAAAAAAAAAAAAAAAATCGTACGAATCGAACTGAATAACGCGCACTAATGATACTTTTGTTTTGTTTTATATTGACAGCTGCTCGTGAGCAAGTGCGTCGGATTAAGCATAAGGAATTACGACAAGCTGTGGTTGGCGGGGACGAGAGGACCGTAAGGGTGCTGTTGGAAGCCTTAGGAAATGAGCGTGAGATAATTGTTAACATGGCTCCGGCTAGAGCAAATACATTGCTATTTCTGTAAGTACTCGTATACCGATCAAAGAATATCATACATTGCATTCAGCTACAAGAGGGAAATCATAAGTGTGTGTGCACGTTGTATTACCATCAGTGACTTACGAATTATTTTATTGGGGTATGAGCTAGAGCTATCCGGCAGGGTAATGAACTTTTGTACAATGCAATCACTTCTCACAGAGTGGAGAGTGAAGGATTGAGTTTGCCTAAGTGAGCTTGTTTTACATTCCATTTAAATACTATAAAATGAAAAGATCCCTTAGTTTTTGTTTGCAGTGACATAATTTAATGGACACGTTTGGAAGAAATTATTGTTTGCAATGACTAAAGAACTATTGTTTTAATAAAACTTAGATCTTAGAATCGAACCATGTTTGTAAAATAAATTGGCGCATATTACTACTGGCTTTTTGTGATCAAAACCTTTCGACCATATCTAGGCCATATAAAGTAAAAATGTCTCAATTCAAAAAAATGTAGCCCAACTACTTGGCTGAATCTCTAGGTACTTGTCTTCCTATAATATCTAATTTGTCGTAGATGTAACTTGTTGTTGAGATAATACATTTAAACCAATCGTGGTGTCTAGAAGATGCATTGATGGTTCTAATTGAACGACTGTGTTCTTGATTTTGATTTACGGAGCTGACGGATTATCCTTTCTTGCAAATTTATTTATTTATTTCTCTACGATTTACATCAACAGATTTGAAAATAATTTATAAAACATTGATACTTTATATAATATCGTTAATTAATATTAGTATTAAATTTATGCATTAAATATGCTAACAATAGTTTGTTTAATCATCACGAGAGGAGGGCCAGTGAAAAATCATTTAGGTGTTGTTACGGCTGGGAATCGAACCCAGACCTTCTGCGTGGCAGTTCATCGCACTAACCATCGCGCCACTGAGCCCGTCCAAGCCAAATAATTTACTGCAATGACTTAAAGGTTCTCGTAAACCATAATTAGCTGTATCTAAAACTTCAAATAATAAAGACCTCGAAAAGAAGCATAATCAAAATCAAGCTAGAGAAAGCAATATACTTACTTACTTACTTAAATGACGCTACAGTTCGGAATGAACCTGGGCCTCAACCAACATGCTTCTCCAATTAGCCCGGTCCTTAGCTAACTGCCTCCAGAAGCGCACCCCAAGTTGGTTGCGGTCGGTTTCTACTTGTGCGCGCCACTTAAGGCGAGTGGTTCCTCTATTGTTTCCGACGTCAAGCTATAAATCGAAGACTCTGCGAGCCGGAGTATTGGTGTCCATTCGTTCTACATGTCCTAGCCATCTTAAACGTCCAATGCGGAGTTTTTTTTGACCAGGGGCACAGCTCCTATAGTTCTTGGTTGAATCTTCGTCTTCATAGCCCGTCAACGCAAACGGGACCGAAGACTTTTCGAAGAATTTTCCTCTCAAATGGACCAAGGATTTCTTCATCCGCTTTTGAGACGGTCCATGCTTCAGCGTCGTAGAACAGGACTGGGATGATCAGGGTCTTATATAAGATCTCCTTAGTAGTTCGAGTGAGGGCTTTACTTCTGAATTGCCCTCTTAGCGCGAAGAAACAGCGGTTGGTAAGAGTAATTCTTCGTTTAATTTCTGATTAGATGTTGTTGTCAGAGTTAATAGCGGACCCGAGATAGATAAAGTCCCTTACTACCTTAAAGTTATATCTGTCAATGGTGACGTTCTGTCCAATTTGTTGATGTTGTGTGTCCTTTCGTGTTGACAGCATATACTTCGTCTTGCCCTCATTTACTGCTAAACCCATTTTGCCGCTTCCTTCTCTATACTAGCAAAAGTGGCTATGACATCACGCTGGGTCCTACCAATGATGTCAATATCTTCGGCGTAGTATGCTAGTAGTTGTATAGATTTTTGGAAAATTGTGCCTCTGGTGTTGTCTCGTCAGTTCAGTGTCGGTGAGGTCCTTTCCGACCCTGATGGAGCAGCGAGAATTCTCCATCGTCATCCTACACAAACGGACGAGTTTGGGCGGTGTACCAAAACTAGACATGGCTCTGTATAGTTCGTCTCTATAAATGCTGTCGTATGCGGCTTTGAAATCGATAAATAGGTAGTGGGTATCTATTTGAACTTCTTGGGTTTTTTCCAGGATTTGCCGAATTGTGAACATTTGATCGGTTGTGAACTTTCCTGGCCTAAAACCACACTGATAAGGGCCGATCAGGTTGTTGGTAAACGATTTCAGGCGTTCATACATTACGGCAGATAGGATTTTGTAGACGATGTTGAGAAGACTTATGCCTCTATAGTTGGCGCAGTTTAGAGGGTCTCCTTTTTTGTGGATGGGGTGCTGAGATTCCATTCTTTAGGCATACTTTCTTCCGACCAGATTTGGCTTATGAGTTGGTGGATGTTTCTTACCAAGTCATCTCTGCGGCTTTAAAAAGCTCAGCGGGAAGAACGTCATTTCCGGTAGGCTTTTTAAGCTTGAGCTTAGATATAGCTATCCTCACTTCACTCAGGTCGGGTGGTTGGCAGTTTTCGCTGTCGTTGCCAATATTGAATGGTTCGTTCTGCCTGACAGCGGAATGTTGGTAGTCATCGCCGTTTAATAGTCTGCAGAAGTCGTTCTTCCATATCCTCAGTATCGACTGTGTCTCAACTACGTAATTTTCTTGTTCATCTCGACAGGATTCTGTTCGAGCCTTGTATCCTTGGCTTTGACGTTTTACACTTTGGTAAAACTTGCGAACATCTTTCCTGGAGTGGCACCTGTCTATATGCTCGAATGCGCGCTTTGCTTCCCTTCTTCTCTGCCTATAGAGCTCAAGTAATATAACTACACAAAATATCCCAAACAAGCATTATACTTTTTCAAGCTTAATTATATCACTTTGAGTTTATGGCTTCCATATAACATTAGCGTATTCCAAAGAAGGTGTTACAATGCTATAATATAGTGATTTTAAAGTGTAAGGATCAAAGAATTAAGAATAATTTCTTTCAAGAATCTTAACAGACAATTAGTTATACAAAGAACAGTTAAGACATACTGGTGTATTTTTTAGATTGAGTTTCAAATAACCAGTTAACAAACCAATTAAGATCGTTTTACAAAAGCAAACAATCAGCGGAATGACTGCTAGGAACTTGATATCATTTGCACATATGAGACATTTCAACATTTCAGGTTGACTCTCTTCAGGAACTCCTGAGGTGACACATATTTCCTTACAGCATTTTCACCAACTCAATAAAGGGTAAACATTCCATCGCGTTCAAGTTTTTTAAGAAGAATTATTAGGTTTACTCTGCTAAATGCCTTCGTAAAATCAGTATAAATTACATTAATTTGCCTATTTTTTGTTCAAAGCATTTATTGAAAAGTTTGTAAAGTCAACCAGATACCTTAGACTTACATTTCCAAAATGCTGTATACTGCGTTTTCTTTTATTAGATGTGAACTCTATCAATACCGAGTTTAGTAACCCAAACCACTAATCCACTGTACCCACATGGCCTTCAATATTCGCTGATTGTAAGGTATCCTTGATAATACATTTTCTTGTGTTCCTACATGCTTATATTTTGTTTGCAACAATAAGCAATGCAGTATACTTATGCCGCGGTTACAACCAACGCTATAAAGCGTTGGAGCTAGTTCGCGGTAGTGCGCTAGTAAATCTAATGTATAATCGCGCTATGTTTGTAATTATAAAAATCGAAACTCATGTGAACAATCGTCCACGGTTTTTTTACTGGCACATTAACGCGGACTGTCGGACTAGCATGAACTAGAGCAGCTTATTAACCGTGAACCGAACCCTTAGGTATTAGTAACATTCTCAAAATTCATAAGCCGTTCACCAGTACCCAGCAGAGGATAGACATATATTAAGTATATTAAATATTAAAATTTTCAGTGCTGCACAGTCGGGGTTCGAAAACATAACAATTCGACTACTAGAGGCTGGTTCTGATGGTCGATCACAGACATTAACAAAGTACTCCCCGCTCTATGCAGCTGTCCATCAGGGTCACTACAATATATCGAAACTACTATTAGATAAGTTCCCCGACTTGGTTAAGGTTCGTCAATGATCATCTAAAATAAAATCCTCTCAGAATTAATATGATTATTTATTATGTGTAGCAAGCGACAATAGAAAGATGGTTGCCACTACATGCGGCCTGCATTAACGGTCACATAAATCTTGTTGATCTTTTGATAAACTACCAATACCCTGAGTATTTGTACAGCACGTACAGAGATGAAGAAGGCATTTGGGAATGGCGCTTGCCATTCGATCCAAATCAACAGGATGTCACGGGGCAGACAAGTCTGTACATTGCCAGTATTTTAGGCAATAAATCGCTTGTCAATATGATGCTTAATTGGATGGTCAAGTGCAGAAAGACTCTTAACGACAGTCCTCAGAGCACACCGATAACACCAACACGAAAGAGAATATCATTTGGTATACAGGCAATTATGTCGAAATTGAGTATATCCGGAGAAGGAGATAGTCTTGTAAAGGTGAGTAACAATTCGAAATGTTGTCATTTTAACATATAGGTGCATTTCGTAGGAGGACACCGAATGCAACAAGTGTCCTTTGAATTTGGACTTACTCTGTGGTGCTGTTCGGGAAACTGCTCTTTTGGCAGCTGTTCGTGGGGGTTTCTTAGATGTTGTTACATTGCTACTACAGCATGGTGCAAATCCAAATATTGTGGCGAAACCAGTGGAGGACCAAAATGATCCAAAGTAATACAATGAACTAGTATAACTATAATTATTGGCGACTACATGTTTAATTCATTCCAGGTGCAGTGAGGAAATCTACGGACTTTGCAACGTGCCGATAGCCGAAGCCTGTAAACAGGGATCCCTTCCCATGTTGGAACTGTTACTCAAGTAGGTCTCTTGCACTTAGATGATTGTGGCCATTTTGTTCTATTTAATACATTCCAGACATGGTGCTCGTGATGAACTTGGTTCTGCCCTAAATGTAGCAGTTAGCAATAGCGATGATGCTATTTTAAATAGCTTACTAGCAAAGCGTGTGCATCCCGATTCGGACTACAAGATTAATAAAAAGGGCCTGCCCACACCAGTGGAAGTAAGTGTTTTTACACCATCAGCGACGAACATGACATACAGTACTATGTTTCCAAATGTGCCTACCATCATTGATTGGCATAATAATAATAATGTGCAGTTACCCCTTATTAGGTTTGATTTTCGAGAGTAATCGATAACTTTAAAGATATTTAATTATCGTACTTTATAGAGTAAGTTGGATGGTGAATGGCGTGTTGCAGCTAAATCCCAAGCTGCAGGGTCATCCGAAAATAAACGAAGTTGCACTTACGGCCATCACAAGAATTGATTTCTCACACAATGATCTTACGAGTTTGCCGTTGGAGATATTTTCGTTAGTTAGTTTGAAGTAATTAATTCTTTTCATTTATTCGCACAAGCAAAGCTAATTCTAATAAACACATTCCAACACTTTTTTAAAGATATCTTAATGTAGCTCAGAATAAACTTACATCACTTCCTGTACATCCTGAAGGCGGTAAAACGGCATACTCTTGCCCAATGCTTGATGAGATATTTTTACAAGACAACCGCTTGTTTACTTTACCATCGGAGATTTTTAGTTTACCATCATTGACAATATTGGATATTTCCAATAATAAATTACAAGAACTCCCTTTCGATATGTGGAAAGCACCAAAACTCCGAGAACTAAACATTGCATTTAATCTTCTTAAAGATCTACCGATTCCTCCAATGCAGGTACAAATTAGTCCGTACGTTTGTAAGTCCTTACATGTATGCATTGTTTTTACTTTCAGCCATCTGCATCCCAAATAAGCTTAGACAAAATTGAATGTGAACCATTTGCACATTTGGAATCATCCGACTCACAAAAAAACAATCCTCGAACATTGAGTTTTCATCAGTTGATTCATCGAAACATATGGTCTGGTACTTTGGAGGTAACTGACAATGATCTTAAATGGAATGAAACAAAGAAAGAAGAAGGAGTTTCTCAGCTAAACAGCCTCAATATTGCCAATAATTTATTTACAAGTATACCAGCAGCTTTACCATGTCTTGCCGTAAATCTAACACGGTTAAATATGTCATACAATAGCTTAAGGTGAGTACTAAGAAAATTTTGATAAAGTAATAACCAACTTATTAAATGCTTTCATTTCAGATCAATGGGACATGTCACCAGTTACCCGTCAACTTTAAAACAATTGGATTTGAGTCATAATGAAATTTCATGCTGGCCAAGTCTTCCCAGAATAACCGATAGTGATCCACATTTGCTGTGCTACAGCTATGTAGAGAAGTCGCAAAGAGATGTTGGTTTGATTGATGTAGAACAGAGTCCATTTTCAAAGCCAGGTGCTAACACAAAACCTTCGTCGTTCCGCAACACGATATTGAAGTGTGTGTGTCGTCATAGACGGCATTTAAGGTAGTGTATTATCGAAAGTGTAAGCAGAGAATGAATTAAACTTTTGTTCATCTTTTTAGACTGGAATCACTGCGAACACTTATTCTTGCTGATAATCTATTGACCCGAATTCAGCTTTCTACTGATGATGTGACAACGTTATTTAATGAATCTGATGACTCTGACTGGAGCGTGGTGGGAGTGACGAAGTCAAAATTGATATTTCCAAATCTATCTATGTTGGATATAAGCAACAATTGTCTGAAGGTATTTCTTTTTTTTTATTTCTTATTGAGTTCAATTGAGTAACTGAGAAACAGTCTGGTTTACGATGAAGCGCAGACAATAATATATCGGTCAAAGTGGCAATATTGTGGGGGGCTACCCGTTATTTCTGTAAACTGGCTTTTATATAAACAACTAAGTCTAGAAAAACAGTTTCACTTCAAATTAGTAATGAATGCTTAATTTCAAATTTCATTAACTGCTGCAGTAGCTGCAAATGCTAATTTTGCAAGCACAACTACTTTCGGAAGCATAAGTTGGATAAATGCTAAAATTAAGAATCAAAGCAAAAAGTGAATGCCTACATGTTGGAGTTTCACAACTTTCGTTCAGCTGAATACATGTGGATAATTTTCTAGTGTCCTAGAAATTTATTTATCTTGAGAAGCAATATTGGGGTTTCTTGGGGTTTTTAACTTAGAACTCAAACTTTTCTGGACAAAATCAAAACTGGAGGAAATGCTTTTAAATGTTTACAAAAAAGCAAGCAAACTGATAAAAAAAATAACAATAGCAAACTCTATAGTTTCGATTAGACACCGACACTGTTTCCTTCTTAGACATAGAGATAGCTTTTAACAACGTGCTCACTGCAGCTATTCTTGAATCTCTGATCGAGCTGGGTGTAGAGGAATCCCTTAGCCAATGTATAGGCTCTATGCTTAGAACAAGAATTATTCAGGCAACATGGCAACAGCCATTTAACCAGATTTTCCCATAGAGGAACGCCACGGGACGGCTTCATCTCACCTCTACTCTAATGGTTATGAATAAAATTCTTAACTAGACAAAGAACGGGTCAAAGTTGTCGCGGATGCGGATGACGTGGTGATGTTAGAAGAAGTGGTGATGCTAGAGTCAGGAAAATTCTCCTTAGTGATAAACGAAACCATGGGCGCTGCTCTATACTATACAAGCACCTGGGCGCAAGTTGTGGCCTCGGTGTATATCCGAGCCAAAAAGGAATTGGCGTTTTTACCACCAGAACCAAAATACTTGATTTTAACCTCCCCACTTCTAAATGACCAACCACTAACTCTATCTTCCAGCGCTAGGTATTTGGATATCATGCTTGACACAAAACTCAACTGTAAACACAACATCAAACACAGAGTATGGAAGGCGTGTGCTGCCTTTAGAAAGAAGTGGGAACTGCAACCAAAGATGACCTTGTGGATGTATTGTAGTACCTCCAATTCTCACATATGGCTCACTAGTATGGCGGCCCCAAAGGATGTCATTACTGTGCTAATGCACCTCTTGCCTCTCTACGTACATATTAAAGATAACGCACTATGCAGCACAGTAAGACTCAAGGAGCCAGGATGCTTGACTGCAAGATCGTATGGCCGCAGTAATATTCTGAACTTGTTACCAAACATGGTCACGTTTCCAACTGACTACATCACACAAGGCTTCCACGTTGGCTTTCCTACCATATAAACTATGGTGTTGGGTCCGGTCTCTACTCAGAATCACCGAAAATATCAGTTTTACACCACTTACCGGATTTTGCCAGCGTATTCCAGGCGGACACTACACAAAAGCAAAATATTGCTACCTCATAAATAGTCAAGCTGCCATTAAGGCCATCAACTCGGCTACCATATCCTCCGAGCTGGTACAGGAATCCCCGAACGAACTTGCCTGCACAAAGCGAACGCTTCAGGATCACACTTCTCTGAGTCCCAGGGCAAAGTGACATTGAAGGAAACGAGCCCGCAGATGAGCTGGCCAGGCTAGGCTCAGCTCTACACGGCTCACTTGCGGCAGGGGTCAATACCCCGCTGGGTGCGTTTAGGGACAAATCCACTCACACTTTCTAAAGAAGGTCTACTCCAAATGAAGAAGGTTAAAAAATTATGTCATATCGAGGAAGATATGGCCTACCTTCGACAAAAGCAAAACAAACGACCTACTGATTAGAACCCGTTCAGATATCGCAAGAATTACGGCGATAGTCACGGGAATTCCGTACAACCCCCAATGTCGCATTTGCGGAAACGCAAATGAGAAAGAAACCCTATCCCATTTTATCCTTAAAAGTCCGGCACTTACCTCGGGTAAAAGGATACAAGATCATATCCGTTTTCTGAACCCCACAGGCTGAATCTAGATGCGGATTGTCTCAACAATCATCATAAAAAAGGTCATACGAGTCGTGGTAACAAAAAGGCACATCAGTGCTACTTGGGTTCATGCTGAAACGCCACCTACACTGTCTTAAAGCTACTGTAAGACAAAAGCTCAAATAAGATTGCAAGATGGATTCCTCCTCGACGAGTTATGATTTGGCAAAATAAGTAGTAGAGATATTGAAAAAAGTATAACTACCAGAAACCATAACACCTACAACGTCGTTCAAGCATTTTAATTAGAAGGGTTTACTGGGAAAAAATATCCAATCAAATGTTATGTTTTAAGATATTGAGGCGACTGTATGATTGCGTTATGATGGTCAAGTTGTGGGGGTTGTTGAAACTACGCCACATAGATCCGATAATGATCAAGAATGGTATATTTAAAACTAACGTGCCGTATCACTTTTTTTCTATTTACCAATCTTCTTAATTCCTACGCCGGCGTGCATAGGGCAGCAAGTCAAACTGGGAATTAAAAATGATATTATTTTTTGCAGGGGGTTTCCAGCTTGTGTCCACCGCCATTACTCCCTCTTGTTGTGTTTCTATGATTTTCTTTCTTAACTGCATCATGCAAAAAGTAATTTCACCTAACGTTCATTAAGTTTGAGATGCAAACTCTCCCTGTAAAAGAAATAAAATGAAATGATGAAATTATTATATGTAAATATCTATATAGAATCTATTCATTACTAACGTTCCTTTCTCAAGTCGTAATTTATCTATGCAATCTTCAACAGGAAATCCCAACATCACTTCACGAATTGAGTAGCTTGAGTGTTCTCAATATCAGTGGGAATGTTGATATTACTGATCTACCTCCACATCTTGGGCTTTTGTCCAGACTTTGGAATCTTAATACTCGAGGTTGCCTTCTACAGGACCCTTTAAAATCTATGATCGAAAGTAAGAAGTACAAAACAATGGACATTATTGGTTACCTAAAGTCTATTTACGAGGATGCACAACCCTATGCCCGAATGAAACTAATGGTCGTCGGAGTTCAGGGCATCGGCAAAACGACCCTTCTTGATCTTTTAAGGCAAGGTGGTTCGCAAAGAGGACGTTCATCCGAGAATCATTGGGCAAAACGCATGGGTCACACAAAGAATATTTCGAAGACTCATCGTGGGGCTAATATCTCAACAGTAGGCGTTGATATTGGTACATGGATATGTGAGAAGCGTAAGAAGGGTCCAGGATCCCATGGTCCGGTTGTCTTTCGTACCTGGGATTTTGGTGGTCAAAAGGAGTGAGTGTTGTCTAAATTTGGGTTCAGCAACATTTTATTTGTATCTCCGCTAGGTATTATGCAACTCATCAGTACTTTTTGTCGAAGAGGAGTTTATATCTAGTTCTATGGAAAATAACCGATGGACATAAGGGTTTGGCGGAGATTCTTCAATGGCTGGGAAATATTCAGGTATACTTATATCATTATTGTGCTTGTAATACTTTATTGAATTATTATTTTATAGGCACGAGCTCCAAACTCTCCAGTCATAATTGTTGGCACGCATTTCGATACTGTTGGCGAAAGCTTTTCTCCTCAAAAAGCCGAAGAATTGCAGCAAATTATTCGAGAAAAGTTTATCGCTATACCAGATGCGGAGAAAATTGGACTTCCTCGTGTGATTGACTCCATTGAAATTAGTTGTCGGACTTTGCACAATATCCGTCTGCTTTCCAATATCATTTACGATACAGCCTTCATGATTCGCTCACCTGGATCGAAGGAACCACTTCTGCTGCAGAAGATTCCCGCCAGCTATATTGCTTTGGAGGATATCGTCAATTTAATATCGTGCAATTTGAGAGCTATAGGAATGGATCCAGTGTTAGACGCAGAACGTTACAGAAAGATTGTCACCGAAGAAATGCGGTTACACAATTATAAGAGTTTTAGGTAAGAATAATCCTTAAGTGTTGTCTCATTGTTAATTGAAAATTTTCAGAGATGTCGCGGAATTGAATCAGGCCACAATGTTCCTACATGATAATGGAGTTGTTTTACATTATGACGATGCTACGCTGCGCGATTTTTATTTCCTTGATCCACAGTGGCTGTGTGATATGCTGGCGCATGTTGTGACAGTTCGCGAAATAAATCCTTTCGCTAGGACTGGAGTTATGAAATTAGAGGACTTGCAATTGTTATTTAGAAATACAAATTCTTCGGCGAATAATAACAGAAGGTAATTGAAAGTCTGTGCTAACTAGTTATTTTATTTTTAATTTGTCTAAAGTTAGTTAAAATATGAAGTTAGCCTAAGGATACCAGTTGCGCCTAACAAATTGCATGGTGTCAGTTTTTACTTACTTACAATTAAGTGTTGTGGGTTTTTAGTGCGTCTACAATCTGATCGGAAATTGAAGACTGAGGACCGTTATATTGATACCCATTCGCAGTCTCACTCGTTCACTGGTGGTAGAAGAACTTTCGAAGAATTTTTCACCCCAAACGATAAAGGATTTTTTCATCCGCTTTTAGTATGGGCCTTGCTTTGCCGCGTTAAGCAAGACTGAGTTGTTCGTCGTCGTATACAAATCTTCTTTGTAGTTCGAGTAAGGCCCTTCTTAAATAATTGTTTTCTTAGTCAACAAAAAAGAATTAATTATTGGCCTGAGTGTTTTTCTATTGATATATGAGTAGGTAAGTGTCGTTAGAAATCAACATTGTCTCCGCTTTTTGGTACCGAATCTTTCCCGGTAAAGTTTCCAAAGAAACTGCTAATCTTCTTCATCATCAACCTGCACGGACAAATTTGGGCACGTAACATCATTTGATTTGGCTATGCATAATTTGATACTATAAATGGCACCTAAAATAACACAGTATTCCGATATTGCGATTTTTTTTTTATTAATTCAATAAATATTTACTAAATTTTCAGTTATATTGTGAACTTGCTTAACAAATTCGAAGTCGCCCTGACTTGGGATTCTAGGACACTTTTGATACCATCGCTTTTACCACTTAACGAAGATGTAACCCCGAATGCAGGTACAACAGTCAAGGTATGACATAATCTTTTAACTCCACCAATCTGTTACATTTCAAAAATCGGTTAGATCTCACAAAGAACCCGAGGACGAAATATTAACCTTGGGTGTTCCGTTTCCAACGAAATCAATTTGAACAACCTAATATACGAACCATTTCCAAGGGACAATGAGTGCGGTATACGACGAATACTTCTGATGACATATTTTCCATCAGGATTTTGGTCTCGACTACTAACACGACTTCTAGCGGATGAACAAATAATGGAAGCCATCAAAATTGCTTACAATGCTGTGAACGAGGTTTGTATCTCAAAACGTTTTTTTTCTATTAGATAATATTAGCTGATTGTGTTTGTCTAACAGAACTCTCATGATTTCGATCTGAAAACCTGTCTGGAGCAGGAAACCCAATGGAATCTCTGGCAAAACGGCGTTGCCTTATATTTTGGAAATGTTTTGTTAATGAAAATCTGTGAAGTGCCATTTGCAAACAATTCGGTACTTCGAAGTCCTTGCAATCGTTTCAAACTTAAATTAGATGGTGTTTGGAACGATGTAAGCATAGCTACCTCTAGTATACTCGAGATCTTCTTCCCACTACTGAGCGTTAACATTAGCCAAGAGCTAGACAATAATACTAAGCAAATGGTAGCTTCAGTCGAGCCAAACTTGCCAACGATTTCAAAATTGTTAGCTCTATCAGTGGATCATATAGACCTGCTCCTAGAGGATTGGTATCCCTCATTGGGTACACGTTTTGTACACACTTCTGAGGGACGTTTTCTGATTACACGTTTGGTTCTCTGTCCGAAATGTTTGAGGAAAATCAACGATAATAGCATGTTGATGGATGGGAATCAGGATAATATGGTTCGGGGTCGAAATAGTTGTGGGTTTAGTAGAAGAAGTCCAGCGGCAGGAATTGTGGATCCGGATTACTTTAGCTCCCGAAGGGATAGACGGTCAGAGGTGAGTTAATATATTGAATTTGAACTTATAAACTTAAGAAATGCATATTGTTAGGACTCGCTGTGTTTATCCGATGCTGATTCCGGTGTTGGACCAGATTCAGCGGGATCTTCTAGAAATACATCTGTCGATGGACATCCACTGTATAATGTGCCAGATATTTCAAATGTATGCTATACATGGATGATTGAGGAATGTATACTTTCGGTGTATAATCAAACCAAAATCTCCTGTCCGCTGCATTTAGAAGTCAATATGCTGAAGATCGCTCCAGATGTAGTGTTTGCTGATATCCCCGAAAAATATAGTATTAACCCGGAAAGTATAGTAAAAGGATCATTACTGGGACGAGGTGCTTTTGGGTTCGTCTTCAAGGCAACGTGTAAAGTTAAAGGATCGCGTTCATTTAAGTCGGTTGCAATGAAGATGTTGCAGCCGGTACCACCCGGTCCAAGGGCGAAAGATGTATGTTTTTCGATGGTGTATAAAGGCGATAAAGTAATTTCAGTGCGTTGCTTATTTTTAGAGTGCGCTCATGGCTTACAAGGTCGCTCTGGGGAAATGGGATCGTGATCCTTTACAGCACTCTTGCAAGGCCTACTGTACTGCGCGACAGGAACTTGCTGTTCTTCTCACCCTAAAGCATCCGAATATAGTTCCTCTTGTTGGTATCTGTATAAAACCTCTAGCTTTAGTTTTGGATCTAGCCCCAATGGTATGTTTTCACATTTGATTATATAACATAAGATGTAAACTCGGTTCGTAGGGTGGTTTGGATTCAATACTTCGGCAATACCGTCGAAGTGGGGCACACATTGGACCGCATACATTCCAAATTCTAGTCCTTCAGGCTGCACGTGCCATTGAGTATCTTCATCGCAGGAGAATCATCTATCGCGATTTGAAATCTGAAAATGTTTTAGTCTGGGACTTTCCCCTTCCTCATTGGTAAATGATTCGCTTGTCTCATAAAAGTCTTTTTTCCACACATCTCCGTTGCTCTTTCTAGTGAGGATACTCCAAGAAGCAATATTCACATAAAAATTGCTGACTATGGTATAAGCAGGATGACAGCACCCAGTGGCTCCAAAGGATTCGGTGGCACCGAAGGTTTTATGGCTCCGGAGATAATTCGCTACAATGGAGAGGAGGAGTACACTGAAAAGGTAGAATGATTCAACACTGAAAAGCCATTTTACGCAGAACTTTGTTCCAGGTTGACTGCTTTTCATTTGGAATGTTCATCTATGAGAACATAAGTCTACGGCAGCCTTTCGAGGGACAAGAATCGATAAAAGAATGCATATTGGAGGGTAGCCGTCCGCAATTGACGCAGCGCGAAACTCAATTTCCAACATATTGCCTAGATCTGATGGTTTTGTGTTGGGACGAGTTGCCGAAGGTAGGTTGGAGGTGGATTTTGCTGATGAATCTTGTGTAATTTCCTTACTCATTTGCAGAAACGACCATCGGCTAGTCAAATCGTTTCGATTCTTACCGCACCGGAGTGTATACATCTACTGGATGTGATTGCCTTGTCGCATAGTGAGAAGGTCGTGTGTGGGGCGTTTAATACGCTGCTTTCAAGTGAAGGTTGGTGAAGTGCATTTTTTATTTCTATTCTACTTTAACAGCGATTTTATCATCGTGGTTAAAGGAGATTATAATACTCAAAATATACTTTCTTTTGTGGGTACGGTGGTTTGACCACAAAAAAGTCGGTATTTGCATTTTCAATTTGTGTGCGCATTTGTACTTCTTGTATGATGGATGGACTTTAACTTTTATGGCGTATCCGAAGGGATGAGTTCAGACAAGTTTGTATTAACAATTTATACTACCCCCTTCACTGATTTAAAAATTACAATCAACAAGAAAAAACCTGATATCAAGCCACCCTTTTCCAGAACCAAGAAGTTAACTTATATGTTTCAATCGTTTTTAGCTTTTTGGAATATAAAACCAATTTCATTCCTTCGGATACTTTTTACTTGCTGTGAGCAATTCTTGGAAGGTTTTGTCGAAGAAGATATTTCCTAGAATAACCGACCCTAAAAGCCATATGTTTGAATTTGGATTCACTGCTAATGCATTGCCTGTATTCCAATTCGGAAGGAACGTTATCCAGACATATCTAGCAGAGATTTATTTAACTTGTGCACCCATATGCAGAGGTGCAGTTATGGAGATAATTGAAATTTCCGTCAGGTGAGTGGTGATTACATCGCACATGATTACTCTGCAAGACTTTCCGAAAGTCTTTCAAATAGTGGTAACCAATTTGGAAAACAATCAAGGTTTGGACTTAGGATTCCTTTGAGGGGTTCATAGTCTTTGTTTGGCATTTAAACATGTGGGAGCGTTAGGTTGCTTGCCCTTGCATCAGCATTTGTTGCCATTGGTTAAATATTTTTATTCGAGTCTTGCATGGCATTGTTGTTATAAATAATTAACTAAAATTCACCCAAAATTAAATGTTGATAGAGAGCGTAGGTTTTTAATTAATGTTGGTAAGACGGGCTCAGTGGCGCGATGGTTAGTGCGATGAACTGCCGTGCAGAAGGTCTGGGTTTGATTCCCAGCCGTAGCAACACCTAAATGATTTTTCACTGGCCCTCCTCTCGTGATGATCTGACAAATCATCCGAGTAGTATCAATTGTCATGAAAAGCTTATCTCAACTTAGCCGTTCGGATTCGGCATAAAACAGGAGGTCCCGCCATCGTGCTAAGAAGTACACACGCACACATGAATGGTTGAAAAAGCTAGGCCCTGGGTACTAACGAGCCTGTTGCGCAATAAATGTATTTATTTTTTTAAGACGGATAATTATAAGACCAGGGCTGTATGGCGTGAGACACCGCCTTGTTGAAATCATATCTTTGTCCTCATCGGCAATTTAGCCACGAAAAAAACAGATTTATCATGTATTTATATCGAGAATTATTACTAGTATGTACTCGCATTTTCATTTTCAAACATAGATATTTCTATGATGCTTCCTGCCGAATAGCTAATAACTAATTCGTTAAAAAAAAATTCGTTCGATTTCAAAGACGCATAGGACAGCATTTATAAAGACGCACTATACAGAGTCATCTGATTTGGGCAGAACGTCAGCATTGACTGATATAATTTTGAGGTAGTACGGACTTCGTCTACTATTATTCACTCTGACAACAATATCTTGCCAGAAATTAAACGAAGAATTAATTTAGTAGTAAAGCCCTCACTCAAACTATTAAGGAAATCCTATACAATACCCTGTTATGTCCAGTCCTGCTGTACGGCTTGAATTGCGCAACTGTTGGCAGTCATTTAGGACCGGTCTAATTGGAAAAGCAGTAGTTGGATGTTTAGTACGCCATATTAGGGTTTTAGCATTTTCCACTTTGTCAATATGTAGCATTCCCGTACATTGAAGGGATTGACTTGCTGCTTCATTGCCTGCGTAGGTCACTGGAATGCTTGAGTGCATTAGAAATCAATATAGATGCTGAGATACTACGGGCCTGATAGTAATTAGCTTGGCTATCAGCTGAGTTGTATATATTTTTGTTGGTGACACTATCACAATCTAATAAACAATGATAATGTTCTGTTATGTTTAAACTATGCTCCAAATACTCTAGAGCGATTTTTCTATTTTTACAGATGACACAAATGGCTTCGAACTTTGGCTTCCTACAAACAACTCCCGAATAGATATCTTAGACACATCTTCTTTTGGAAATTACCTGCAGTATAGCAGTATTCTCTGTGAGAATAGAATCACTTTGGACGCATCACGAGATCACGCAAAGCGAAAGTCACATAAATTAAACATGCTTTGTTGTTGCATTATCGATGATCGTTTCTGGACTGGAGATTCCGCTGGTAATTTGCATGTATATAGGTGAGTTGAGGACTAATTATCGTTAATTTATAAAATTCCAAATGCAAAGTGCTTATATTTTATTTTTCCAATAGCACAACCAATTATACACACGTTTTCTCCTATATGTTCGATCCTTCCATAAAGAGTCCTATCATCAGCCTGGTGTACTTGAAAACCATTGAGCGCGTCGCTGTAGGTCTGCACAATGGTAGAGTATTCCTAGTCGATTCGACAAAAGTTCCCATAAACTGTGCATTTGCCGAGGGTTCGTTTGTTCTAACAGAAATTTGTTCTGGCTTAATCCTACATAGCGCTGTTGCTGTTATGTTAGATGCGTGAGTTTTGCATTTTAATTGCATTTTAAGGTTGTCTTTGATATTCGTTTATTGGTTTTTTCTTTAGAACTTACGAACTGTGGTGCGGTGAAACAGGTGGTAAGATCAACATTTTTCCTTTGGGGAAGTCAGGGGTATCTGGCCATCAAGCCGTATGTCATAGTGAGGAACCTTCTATTATCGAGGATGTAAAAGTAGCAAGACTCTGTTCCAATGATAATTATGTCTATTCGTGTCTTTATCCTGGATTCATGGTCTACCAATGGAACATAATAACAAAAGTTATTGAGAATAAATTGGACTGTTCCAAGTTGCTGCCATGCTCGGAAAGTCTTAAGAGCATATCTATTGATGAGCATCTTAGTTTGATAAAATGTCAGGTAAACGTTTTATTAAAATTAGGCTTTTTACTTTCTACTAAAACTTCGTTCAGCTAGGAAAACCGAAGGATTTTCCTTGCAGCAAATTTCTTTTATTAATATACAAGATAACAATCACGATGATAAAAATGTTCTCTTCAATGTCCATATTTTTCTTACCTAGATATCTGCTTTAGCAGCTCATGGCGATGAGTTATACGTTGGCACTACTTGGGGTTGTTTAATCGTAGCTGAGGTAAATACCTTACGTCCCATTACGGTGTTTCGTCCTTACGAAAATGAGGTATGATTAAAATTTAATAATTTTATGTATTTATGTTTAAAGATTTTGGTTTCTTATAGATTAAAGCCATAGTCCCTGTGCCTAGTAAAACTACACCTCTCATCGCCACCATAGGACGGCGTTATAGGTCACTCATATCTCGCTACATGGACAATGTAGAGACTTTCCGCCATCCGAGCGTATCTCATTTTGAGCAGCAAAGTCCAAAGATCCTGCCCCCAGATGTAGAGAATAACATTCATTGTTTGTTGTGGCGCGCAAAGAATTGGACATAACATTAATTGGTTGTATCAGTTGTTTATTTTATTTATTCGTTTTATAGTGTGTTCGATGGTAACTGTTGATATATTTTTTCTCGAATAAAAAGTTTTCCTAATTTTTCTGCAACTATATCATTTTGTTAACTGTTTAATGTGTTTGCGGTGCAGTAATAACAACCATTTCTACTTTAGGAAAAAACATAAATTATTTATATGATTATTGCTTTAATTACTTTTTATATTCATTTCAATTACCAAGACTGTTAAGTCAAACGCTTAGGTTTCATTTTCTTCAGACTCGATGGATCCCATCCTAATAGACGAATTTCTCGAATACACCGAACCAGTAGAATGAACTATTCTTATATTATTGGAGAAGTTTACCACAATTGCCAATTCTTCCTTGAATGCTGCTAAAAAAGGAACCTGCAAAGAAAAAAATAGACTTTAAGGTACAAAAAAAAAAAAAGTATGATTTGCAAAAAAGTTTGTTTCGAAAATGTTGTTTTTAAATTCATTTCAAACATAGAAAAAACATAATAATCAAAACGATTGGAATATGTATATCCGAGTAGAAAAATATTTTTTCTAACATCTTATCTTATTTTTAAACATTTCGGTTAATGAGTTAATAACGTTATCGCTCGAACTTCTAAAATTTCCATGTTAGAAAGGTTTAGGTAATGGGGTTGGATGGCATTCATTTGATTAACTATCCAAATAAACCAAATTGATATTATACCAACCAATTTCATCGTAAAAGAATTACGAGTTAACAAACAAAATTGCAACTCCTTTTGAACTTAGACGGCTAATTTAAGCCTACAAGATCCTATTTGCCTTAATGTGTGAAATCCTGAAACCGTTTACCAATAACCTGATCGGCCCTTAGAGTGGTTTTAAGCCAGGAAAATCCACAACCGATCAAATTTTCACACTTCGGCAGATCCTGGAAAAAACCCAAGATGTCCAAATCGATATCCACCACCTATTCATCAATTTCAAGCCGCATACGACAGCATTTATAGAGACGAGCTATACAGAGCCATGTCTAGTTTTGGTATACCGCCCAAACTCTACCGTTTGTGTAGGATGACGATGGAGAATTTTCGCTGCTCTATCAGGGTCGGAAACGACCTCACCGACACATTCGATACCAAAAAAAGATCTAGGCAAGGCGATGCGATTCTTGAGAGGATTGTGCAAAACTCACGAGCCAACACCAGAGGCACAATTTTCCAAAAATCGGGGTTGAACTACTAGCATACGCCGACGATATTGACATCATTGATCGGACCCAACGTGATGTCATAGTCACGTTTGCTAGTATAGTGAAGGAAGCGGCAAAAATGGGTTAAGCAGTAATTGAGGGCAAGACGAACTTTATGCTGTCAACACGAAAGGACAAACAACATCGACGTATTGGACAGAAAGTCAACATTCACAGATAAACCTTTGAGGTAGTACGGGTCTACTAAGGAGATCCTATACCTGACCTGATCATCCCAGTCCTGCTCTACGGCGCTGAAGCATGGACCATCTCAAAAGCGGATGAAGAAATCCTTAGTCGATTTGAGGGGAAAATTCTTCGAACAATCTTCGGTCCCGTTTGCGTTAACGGGATATGGAAACAAAGATTCAACCATGAACTACACGAGCTGTACAGCGACATGCCCCTTTTCAAAAAAAATCTGCATTGGACGTTTAAGAAGGCTAGGACATGTAGAACGAATGGACACCAATACTCCGGCTCGCAGAGACGTCGGATGGAGTAGAGGAAGACCTCGCCTTAAGTAACGCTGACAAGTAGAAACCGACCTCAACCAACTTGGAGTGCGCAACTGGAGGCAGTTAGCTAAGGACTGGTCTAATTGGAGAGCCATGGCGGTTGGGGCCCAGGTTCATTCCGGACTGTAGAGTCAATTAAGAAAGTAAGCTAAATTTACGAAGCTTCTCATGACAGTTGTATACTCTAGGATATTGGTCAGACTTGCGCAAAAGGGGGTCACTGAAAAAATCGTAGGTGCTTTCACTTTCTGCAATTGAACCGGAGATTGTGCTTAGTAATCCAATTTACTAACTATCCACTAAGAACATACATTGTTTGACACAAAAGACCCCCTCTGTGTTCCACTAACGATAATAATTTAGAAACAAAAACTGCCACACCCATTTGTAAAAGATATTTAGATAATGAATTTGTCTATAAATACATATAAGTTTTTAACGACGCCAACTTTTTTCTAAAAAAAATAAAAGGTCTGGCACAACTCGGGAAAATTTCCTCAGGGTGGGAAGCCAATTGTATTTGATGTGGAGTTTGAACAAATCCACTTTATATATTATTAAATTATTTTGGCGTAACAGTCTCGTTAGTACCTAGGGCCTAGCATTTTTCTTACAACCATTCAAGTTTGCATTCTTGCACGATAGCGAACCTCCTGTTTTATGCCGAATACGAAAGGCAAAGTTGAGATAAGCTTGACAATTGATACTACTCGCATGATTTGTCAGATCATCACGAGAGCAGGGCCAGTAAAAAAAATATTTGGGTGGCAATTCATAGCACTAACTATAGCGCCACTGAGTCCGTACGTACACTTCTTGAAGTATATATATTCAATAATCCACTTTTATTCACAGAATAATTGAAAGCATCTGACTTATAACGTGTTGATAATCGATAGACTCCCATAATAGTGGCATTATATGTATTTACGAGCAAGTGTATCTTGAACGTGAAATATTACTTATGCAAGGTGTAACCAAGGAAAGTTTACATTTGTTTAGCTTACTGCGTGAAGGCAGTAGCGCTTTTTAACGTTTACATATTTCTTATTTTTGGATGAGAATAATTTTCACTATAATAGGCAGAACTGACGCTACTGGAGTGCAGCGAATCTAACATGCAAGATTGAGAATTCCAGCATTACGTAGCAACGGCATACGTCTTTGCCACGAGTTCATGAAACTTTTCCTGCGAACCGATCTCTATGAGAGGTGTGTTATATTGGTCCGCACGCAGCCCTAATTTAACGAATATAGACTTCTTACTGTGGAGTGTGGAGTTTTGACAAATTGAAAGTTTACCTTAATAAATCGACTTCTCTGGCGCATTTGAATGCAAATATTCATCACGAAATGCCAGGCTTCACGGAGTCTACGTGTCTAGCAGTAATATAACATTTTACTATTTGACTAGATAAGGACGATATTATCTTTAGACATAATTTCCGAAATTGTGTGCATTCATAACAAGTAAACATTTTTTCAGTAGATGATTTCATTTTTCTCAATTCGATCCACTAAACATAAAGTTTCTTTTGAGACACCTTAAATAATTGCACTATTTATTGTTTTCAAAATTTTTATTAAATTTTGTTTTGTTTAAATCGTTGTATCCAATCAACTTTTCGGTTTCTATTCAAAAACAGTAACTTGCAAAATATTTGGCCCTTTACGTTTACTTATATACCAAAAAGATATTTGCAACTTGTTAAAATTTTGTGAAATATCGCTTTTTGCTGATGACACTCTTATGTAAATAAGTTAATGTAATTGAAGAAATGCTAAAAAAATTATTAAAATAATGTTTCAAAAACAAAATGAATGGTAGGTATTAAACAGGGATTAGCATTTTAATATTGAAATTGAAAACAAACAAATTGAACAACTGAATAAAATAAAGTTCGTAGGTACTATAATGGACAGTAAACTAAATTTCAAAAGTCATCGTAGTCAAAATTTAAAAAAAGTGTTTTGTATTTGAAAGAGTCAGGAAAAATATAACAGCAATTAGTGCTGTAAACAAACATATATATTATGTATAATTATAAAACCGCATTTTAATTTTTTCTCATTTATTTTGTTCCTACGTTGAAAATAAACATCCAGACAACACATTTTTAAAAACAAGGGCATGGGATTATTAACAATGAGTTGCTTTTGCGCCAGGCAGTGCATTGCGTTAAAAGTTTTGGCGTTTATTTTCAAAATGAAGCAAAAGATGTTACCATAATATCTTAACGCAAATTTACAACACGTCGAAGACGTCCGACCATATTTGTATAGAGGATCTAGAACACAAAACGTGATTTTTCATAAAAGTTCAAAATTGTTTAATGATCTTGCAAGCCATTTAAGAAATGAACCAAATTTGAAAAGATTTAAAAAAGAACTAATTACTATACTAAATAAATAATAACACTACTACTAGATCTTGTTAAAAGATTTCTAGTTGAGTGGCAGATCGCCAATATCTTTCGATATTCCATGACCATCCCTGGTTGCACGTTCACCTCAATGACCTCAATTATAATAACAAATAAGTATCATTGGAAGTTTTTGCAAATGGAAAACCCCAAAATCTTAAAGAACGCTCTTATATTTTCGTGTCTTTGGTGAAGTGAAGGCATATATTAAATGATGATTTCTAAGAAATGGAATGGTTGGAAAGAGTGCCGTTATATAAGGCCATATGAATTTAAGACCATATGTTTATTTTTTTTACTTTTCAAATAACGAAAACCAGATTTGACGTTTAGGAATATTTAGATGAATGACTCTGACCACTGGTAATTGCATGTAACGAATTTGCGAATTCAAAAGTGAACCAAAGCAGGGAGCAGCATGCCCTCCCACAATTTTTCAAACATGGCAAACACACAAACGCATTTGAGTTGGGTGCGAAAGTGGATGCATATTTTGAATATGAGTTTTGGGCGAGGGGGAAATAATCAGTGTATTCCATGAACTTTTCTGTACGTATTCATGGTGAATCACTGTATATTCAAACGTATTCAACCGTATTCGCATGTATTCTCACGTATTCATATGTACTTACGTGTATTCACACGTAGATATTCACATGTATTTAAGCGTATTCAAATGTATTCACATGTATTCACGCGTATTCAATATGAAGCCAGCGTATATTCAGCGTAATCACGTATTCACATATTCATTTTTATGTCTCTTTATTAAGGTCGCAATGACGGCAGACCTGTGCATTCGTATTATTATCGTACTTGCTTTCTTGCATAACGATTGTCGTTGACGTATATGTCATTTTCTTAAACCATATACATGTAACCAAATGTCAGGTATATTCCCGCCATTGACTTGTTATATATGGACCCTGTTCCAAAACAGCACAGGCGCCACTGTTTCACTGCGGATTAACAAAGTAACAATTTGCACCGTCAAGCTGAAATTACCATAAAAACATGTTACAAAAGATCAACATCTTGTGCAAAGAACATCGGACGTCATCTATTCAAAAGATGGAAAACTACAAAATTCTGCAATACCAATACATTTCTTTACTTATTGACCCATAAACTGAACAAGTCTTGTAAATTTATTTCTAAGTAATGTTTAATGATCATTTACAGTGAAACAGGGACGTGTATGTAGTTTTGGAACATACGTGAATTTGGCTACTAGCAGTCCATATATAATAAGTCAATGATTCCCGCTTGTTGCGACAATGATTTTTACAAGGAATTAATGACGTTTGCCAGTGGTAAATCTCGATATTGATCTGAAATTTGATGTTTTTTGTTACCAATGGAAAACGATTTCAGATTGATTTTTTTGTCTTTGTATTGTTGTAATTTCGTGTCTGTGAAGTTATTGTCGGTGTAGCTGTCAAGTTTCCAGTAACACAGGTTGTTCGTTTTTTTAATTTAATTTATATTTCACATCGAACTGCTAAAGTTTCAATAGTTATTATTATTAATAGTTTTTCACAAATGAAATTATATTAAATCAAAACGAAAATAACTCTAGCCAAACTGACAGCTACCATTTGTATCAGTGTTAGTGCAAGGAGGGGTTAATCTGCCGAAAAATCCAAATCTGCAAAATTGATTTGAGATAAAAAAAAAAAATACATATTTATCTAATGGAACACACCAGCTGTCAAAATCGATCTTTTGACAGATCTAAATAAAAAAAAGAATGATTTTCTACCAACAGAAAGTGCCATTAATAAATATGATTTGTGGCTTGTAATAAAAATTCGTAAGTAATCTCGGTGATACAAACTGGAAAAGAAATAAAGAAAACGTCTGGGATGACATTGAAAAAAAGATTGGGTGTGTACCAGAAAGCATTAAATTAATTAAAAAAATAATGGTTTTGAAAGCATAACTTCAATCGCACAAATTACATTCGAAGACGTAAACGAGATGAAAAACTCGGTGCACACTGTATTTCGGACCATTCTTTCTTAGGAAGAATATTCTGTTTGTGTAGGAGCGTTTATAACTAAACCTGAAATGTAAGTTTATGCCGTTAATGATGCAAGTTTTTCCATATTCAGTTAATTTACAAGTTTCGATTCTTCCCCGGACAAAAGAAGTTTATACCTAGTGCAAGTGCTTGCTGTCAGGCAATCATTGAACACCGAGAAAACTCGGACTAAAAATTCGTTGGTTTTAAAAAGCACATGCTAGATATACCCCCTTGTTCCACTGCCGCTAATTCCGAGACCAAGTCGGAAAATATGCGTTTTATATCCAACAATAAAATAAGCGGATTTGATTTCCCATTTTTTTACAGTTTATGTTGTCTGTACGCCACACATATCGCATCAAGTTTTGCTGACGATTGATAAACGATCTTTTGCATTAACTATTTAGCTTGACAACTGGATAACCGATATGCATTGCTAAAAAATGAAAATTTCAATAAAAGTGTATTAAAATTTGTGCATATGTATTCAAGTGTAGTCACGTGTATTCACGTGTATTCTGCCTTATTCAAATTAATTTATTAAATCAATTAATTTATGCGAGTATGCGTGCAACCATACTTACTTTCTTTGTATCCATATCTATATATATATATATTTGTATCGAAATAATGTCAAATTGGATTTGTATCGTTTTTTTTTTAGAGCGAAATAAGGCCGAACTAGAAATTATGTCGCTTTTTGAAAGCGAAATATGGCATTATGACCATTTGTGAAAGCGTCATAAGGCCATATTTCAAAATATGGCCTTTTATCACGCAATGTTTGAAGGTACAATATTCATGCCAATACCGAGAATTCTGTTTGAAATGACTTCTCGGTGGATAACATAAAATTTACCTATCTCGGTAACAACTTTTATTTCAACGAAGGTGTTCAATAAGGGAGTTGATTGGGCGCAAGACGATACAATATTCGCCAGGTTTTGTTTCGCTAGCAATAAATAAATGAATACAATTATGGTTAACAACGCAGGTAGACAGTTATAACTATCATTGAAAACTATCATTTGAAATTTTCTTTACTTCCGGCGGCTTTTTTATAAATTCAATCAAAACATTTTGACGTCAAAATGAAGCTTTTTAGTTTTGTTTCGGATTTGTTTTTCAATGATCAAGATTTATTTTTCTGATGTAATGATTGTCATTCCACCAAGATGAAACAAAATTTTTCAATGACACCTATAAACAGCTATGGAGGTTAAATTTCAATTCATCATGTTTTGTGTTCCAATGATGAAATGATGGACCCCTAGGGTTCAGTTATATTTTTGGATAATCATATTTTACATTTCACAAGCTTTGTTTTGACACCAACTCACTTATGATTGTATTTCTAAAAAACCGCAAGAAGTAAGAAATTTTCCAAAGGGTGCTTTCAATGATAACTGGACCCTAAAAGACATTTTTAATGTCGCAACAGACTTGTTATTAACCATGACTTAAGCTTTTTCTTACAACCATTCATGCGTGCGTGTGTACTTCTTTGCACCATGGCGATACCTCCTGTTTAATGCCGACTCCGAACGGCTAAGTTGAGATAAGCCTTTCTCGACAATTGATACTACTCGGATGATTCGTGAGATCATCACGAGAGGAGGGACAGTGAAAAAAGATTTAGGTGTTGTTATGGCTGAGAATTGAACCCCGACGGTAGTCTTTCTGTGCTGCAGTTCATAACCACCTTCAAGGATAAGAAATTGTCAATCATTTGTTGGTGCCTTACTGTAAAAAGGGTGGTTAAATCTAGATTTGTTATAAATGTTTTGTAAAGTTTATAATCACATTTTAAATTAGTAACATAGGCACTATACTGATATACTCACGTTGAAATGTCTTGCTTTTCTAAAAACAAATAACAGCCAATCCAAAATTCCACAAATAACAGCCATTACACTGCCCGCCAATAAGACAAGGTACACACCTAGCAAATTGTCCATAGTCAATCCAGATGTTACAGCTTGATCTTGCTTACTCTACGAAAAATTAAGAAGATTTTGGACATTATTACGATAAGTTAAAATCACATGTTCTTACTGTGCAACCTCCTGATCCCACTTCGTTCCACCACTTCGATTTCATTTTCGTCAAGACCCCTGACTCCTGGAGCTCAAGAAGAGCAATATTTAGTTTTTCTCGATAAGGCCAATCTATGGGTAACAACTATTGAATAGAAACCCATTTGCGCTACTAACTGTTAGTGACCTACTTTTTCTCATCGCTATTCCATAACCTTTTTCATCCAACAAGGAACCAATTTGTGTGAGATTACATTTTCGGGCCACATTATATTCGATAGAGGTTGATTCCATAAGGAATGCATAGTTATCGTTCAAAACCATTTCGACACCTTTGTCATTTGTATCGGTGAGTAGTTCCGGGTGTCTATTCATGTACCTGTTCATCTTCTTGTAGGTTTCATCATCGGAAGTCTACCAAAACAAGTATAAATTAATGAGTTAAATCATACAAATTTCAAATCTGTATTTTACCTGAAAAAAACTCCTTGTACTCCCTTTTGCCTTGGCGCCAAATTTGACAGGACTGTTTTCAGCAACCAAATCATGAACGCTGTTAATCGCACTACTTGCTTTGACTACAGTCAGGAAAGCAGCCAAGTTCGCAGTATAAGATGCGACAATAATGAGAGTAAAAAACCACCAAATAGATGCTACAGTTCTTGTTGATGGTGCTCTTTAGAAGATACATATTTATGAGTTTGACAATATTGAAAGACTTTTCTTAATAATACTTCGGTGCAATTTCGGAACCCTGCTGCAATAGAGAACCTGTTGCAAACCAAATGGCATTGCTCATGCTGAATTGGTTTTCCAATTCAGTTGGTTCTTCAATACACGGATAAGGACAATCCCACTCGACCGGTGATATCCGCCCGAGAATGAACAGACTCAAGGATACACCAAGATACGACAGCCCCAAATAAACCCAAACTTCTCCAGAAAACGGGTCCATAAAAGATAACGTTGATGGTTCAGCCTTAGTTGGTTTTTTATATAAAATCGATATTCCTAGAGATAAAGAGCAATATGTTGAGTACATTAGAAGGATCTGGTATTTCGCTTTACCTAGATTCATGAATGGAATTGTAAAGTCAACGCCGGCTTCACGTTCAGATGTAATAGTCAAATCAGTAACACCCAAATCAGCTCTCTGTTAAAAAAAGAATCCAACGTATTTGTTACAAATTTATTTTAAATTTATCAACAATTTTCACGAAACCGATATCTTTCTTTGTTCAGAAATAGTTAATATTTTGTTTTTAATAGTTTCACTAATAATATAAAAATTAAACGCTTATAATTAAACACATTTAAGTCGTGAAACAACTCCTAGTGTTTTGTTTGCTTAAATCAATAACTAAATAAAAACATACGAGAAGGCTACACTCCACTATGTGGATCGTTTTGTACGCTATCCCATCTCATCCTTAAAATTAATATCCCTAAAATGTGCGATTTATGGCCATGAAATATAGCAAATGTCATCATTGTCACAGCATATTGTTCAGATAGTTTATCGAAATTTTGTATGGTTCGACCAAAAACAACATTTTTCGACTGGTTATGCTATGAAGACCTTCGCGCAACGCGTATCCCTAAACCTCTCGATTAACACAGCATCGAATGTCGAAGAAATGGCAACGATGCCCACAAGAAAAGATCAGCCGCAACTGATGTGCTAGGTTTCTCGCGCACACCAGCAAAAAATCCCTGGTTTGATGAGGAATGCCGACAGATGCTCGCAACCAAAAACGAGGCCTACAAGGGTAAGCTGCAGGTGAAGACTAGAGCTGCCCTTGAGGTCTTTAGGTAGAAAAGAAGGGAAGAACACCGGCTTTTCAGAAAGAAGAAAAAAGAGCAAGAAAAGAGCGCGATCGAGGATATAGAGAGGTGCCACTCCAGAAACGATGTTCGCAAGTTTTACCAAAGTATAAAATGTCAAAGACAAGGATACTGTTGAGATGATCAAGGAAATATCGTAGTTGAGACACAGTCGATGCTGAGGATATCGAAGAACCACTTCTGCAGAATGTTAAACGGCGATGACGAACAACATTCCGCTGTCAGG
This sequence comes from Rhingia rostrata, assembly GCA_949824845.1. Classification (NCBI taxonomy): domain Eukaryota; kingdom Metazoa; phylum Arthropoda; class Insecta; order Diptera; family Syrphidae; genus Rhingia; species Rhingia rostrata. Next base: position 86,100,701 of record OX463756.1, on the reverse strand, counting down.
CAGAACGAAGCATTCAATATTGGCAGAAAGACAGCGAAAACTGCCAACCAACTGACCTGAGTGAAGTGAGGATATAATATAATTAATAATTAATAATACTTCGGTGCAATTTCGGAACCCTGCTGCAATAGAGAACCTGTTGCAAACCAAATGGCATTGCTCATGCTGAATTGGTTTTCCAATTCAGTTGGTTCTTCAATACACGGATAAGGACAATCCCACTCGACCGGTGATATCCACCCGAGAATGAATAGACTCAAGGATACACCAAGATACGACAGCCCCAAATAAACCCAAACTTCTCCAGAAAACGGGTCCATAAAAGATAACGTTGATGGTTCAGCTTTAGTTGGTTTTTTATATAAAATCGATATTCCTAGAGATAAAGAGCAATACCTAGATTCATGAATGGAATTGTAAAGTCAACCCCGGCTGATATACAATGGAACAAAGCCAGAAAACAGTGCACGGGTGCATGTCTGGTTGATTTAGAGAAGGCTTTTGACACCGTATGGTTAGAGGGCCTCTATCTAAAGCTGACCAGACTTGGCATAAGTAAACCACTGCTATATATGCTTCATGACATGCTGACTGGTAGAACGTTTGTTGTCAAAAGTGGCAATGTAACTTCTACCACAGAATTTTTCATTAAGAATGGTCTGCAACAGGGAGCGGTAAACTCGCCGATTCTCTTCAGCATTTACACCAGTGATATGATAGGTAGTCTTACTCAGGCAATTGCGTATGCGGACGATCTTATCGCGTACAGAACAGCCTCTACTGTCGAAGTCATTCGAACTCTTTTGCAGCGGGACATCGACAAGATCCAGAGATATTGTTATGACTGGAAGTTGAAAATCAACTTTCAGAAATCAGAAACTATCCTGTTTAGGACACCGTTGTCTAGGGCCTCTAGGGATACGAGAAAGAACTGGCGAAAGCTGGTGATCGTTGGACCAAACGGACAACCACTGGCGAGTAAAGGTGTAGTAAAGTACCTTGGCATCTGGTTAGATCAGTATCAATATTTCGGTAGACATGTAGATGCTGCTCTGGCTAGAGCTAGGGGAGCATTTGCCCTGACAAGATGATTGTTTAATAGCAGTCGTCTTGACAGCAGGGTGAAGGTGATTTGCTACATGGCCCTCATTAGGCCGATGATTGCCTATGGGTGCCCGGTGTGGTTCAACGTTGCCCCATCTCAAATGGAAAAGATACGGGTGTTTGAGAGGCAGTGTCTGAGGAGCTGCCTTGGACTTCACAGAACACCTGTATCTGACTACACAAAATACTATTCAAACCAGGTCCTATACAACGGGGCCAACATAAACAGAATAGACAATTTTCTGGTGAAACTCATTCGGTTTCACGCTGCAAGAGCGATGGCTTCGAACAATAGTCTCATCTTTGGGGCCTTCTATCCCAATGATGAATATTTTGAGAGTGCGCGTTTAAGCGGACTTATTCCGCCCGAAGCTTTCCTATATTTGGATAGTCGAGGGCTGATACAGGATAGATCGGCGGTTCCGCTTATCTACCACGTCTTCCGACGAACTGTGGACAGGCGGCTCCTATACGACCGAGACGTCGTCGCTCAGGGCGGAGGAGAGCGCCTGCGGTTCAGCAGGAGTGTGTCCGATTGGGACCGTCGGAGTAGGTCACAACAGGAGAACCTGTTGTGGTGGTTGAATGATAGATAAAAGATAGTTGACTTAAAATTGTTATTTTATGGCCGACTTACATAGTTTTAGTCTTAGGTTTAGGTGCAAAGCAGTCATGGTGGCAAAAAAAAAAACGCTTGCTGTGGCTGTTCTAGTTTTTAAGTTATTTTTAGGTAGTTTTAATTAATTTTAAGTAGTTTAAGCTAGTCGATAAGTAGTTTTAAATTAGCATGTAAGTTTAAATAAAATAAAAAAAAACAAGGAACCAAGTTTTTCAAAGTTTTCTAAGTAAAAATGTTGTTACTTTTATATTTATATCTTAGATAATAGGCCGAAAGGCATTAGAAGTAAGTTATCGAGTAATTAAGGGCGCCCGCATAGAGCAAGTAAGTTAGTTAAGTAGTTGATAAGTAGGCTAGTTTTTTTATTTTTTAAGAAATATAAAATAAAAATGAATTAAAAAAAAAAAAAAAAACCCGGCTTCACGTTCAGATGTAATAGTCAAATCAGTAACACCCAAATCAGCTCTCTGTTAAAAAAAGAATCCAACGTATTTGTTACAAATTTATTTTAAATTTATCAATAATTTTCACGAAACCGATATCTTTCTTTGTTCAGAAATAGTTAATATTTTGTTTTTAATAGTTTCACTAATAATATAAAAATTAAATGCTTATAATTAAACACATTTAAGTCGTGAAACAACTCCTAGTGTTTTGTTTGCTTAAATCAATAACTAAATAAAAACATACGAGAAGGCTACACTCCATTATGTGGATCGTTTTGTACGCTATCCCATCCCATCCTTAAAATTAATATCCCTAAAATGTGCGATTTATGGCGATGAAATATAGCAAATGTCATTGTCACAGCATATTGTTCTGACGGTTTATCGAAATTTTGAATGGTTCGACCAAAAATAACATTTTTCGACTGGTTATGCTATGAAGACCTTCGCGCAACGCGTATCCCTAAACCTCTCGATTAACACAGCATCGAATGTCGAAGAAATGGCAACGATGTCAACAAGCAAAAGATCAGCCGCAACTAATGTGCTAGGTTTCTCGTGCCCACCAGCAAGAAATCCCTGGTTTGATGAGGAATGCCGACAGATGCTCGCAACCAAGAACGAGGCTTACAAGGGTAAGCTGCAGGTGAAGACAAGAGCAGCCGTTGAGCTCTTTAGGTAGAAGAGAAGGGAAGAACACCGGCTTTTCACAAAGAAGAAAACAGAGCAAGAAAAGAGCGCGATCGAGGATAGAGAGAGGTGCCACTCCAGAAACGATGTTCGCAAGTTTTACCAAAGTATAAAAGTCAAAGACAAGGATACAAGGCTCGAACAGAATCCTGTCGAGATGAACAAGGAAATATCGTAGTTGAGACACAGTCGATGCTGAGGATATGGAAGAACCACTTCTGCAGAATGCCTGAAGGATGGAACCTCAGCAGCGATTGCCCGATCCACAAAAAAGGAGACCCTCTAAACTGCGCTAACTATAGAGGCATAAGTCTCCTCAACATCGCCTACAAAATCCTATCTGCCGTAATATGTGAACGCTTGAAACCGTTTACCAACAACCTGATCGGCCCTTATCAGTTTGGTTTTAGGCCAGAAGAGTCCACAACCGATCAAATCTTCACACTTCGGCAGATCCTGGAATAAAAACCCAAGAAGTCCAAATAGATACCCACCACCTATTCATCGATTTCAAAGCCGCATAGGACAGCGTTTATAGAGACGAAGTATATAGATCCATGTCTAGTTTTTGTATACCGCCCAAACTCGTCCGTTTGTGTAGGATGACGATGGAGAATTGTCGCTTCTCCATCAAGGCCGGAAACGACCTCACCGACACATTCTATCATGTGGCTTCTTCAATCTGATTCTTGAGAGGATTGTGCAAAACTCACGAGCCAACACCAGAGGCACAATTTTCCAAAAACCTGTACAACTACTAGCATACGCCGACGATATTGACGGCATTGGTAGGACCCAACGTGATGTCTCAAAAGCGGATGTAGAAATCTTTGGTCGATTTGAGAGAAAAATTCCCGTTTGCGTTGACGGGCTATGGAGACGAAGTTTTAACCAAGAACTATACGAGCTGTACAGCGACATGCCCTGGTCAAAAAACTCCGCATTGGACGTTTAAGATGGCTAGGAAATGTAGAACGAATGGAAACCAGTACTCCGGCTCGCAGAATCTTAGATTCCCAGCCAGACGTCGGACGCAATAGAGTAAGACCTCGCCTTAAGTGGCGCGCACAAGTAGAAACCGATCTCAACCAACTTGGAGTGGAGGTTCATTCCGGACTGCAGCGCCACTGAGGTATGTAAGTATGCTATGAAGTAGTGTAGCCTCTATAAAGTGAGTGTGGGTTAAAATGATATTTGGAAGAAATGTTTATACTATTTTGCATATTTGCATACTATTTAAATTTATTCGAAAAGTTTAAAATTTTACCAAAAAAAGTTTTTTACTGAAAACGCCCTCAAAAAATGGGCGTGGCAAAAAACTTTATACTGACAAATAATATTGGTATTCAAGTTGACTGCATACACTTTTTCAAAATTCCCTACTGTTTGGCCAAAGCTTAAGACCCAAAAACCGGTTACCTACAGACGGACGGACGGAAGGACCATATGCTGGAGAAAAACTTTGTTTTTTTCGAACCATACAAGATTTTGATAAACTTTCTGAAAAATATGCTGTGTCATTTGAAATATTAGGCTGCCATAACGCCCACATTTTAGGGATATTAATTTAAAGGATTGGGATGGGATAGGGTATTAAGCGATCCGCACAGAGGATTGTAGCCTATTCATATGTTATTTTTATTAAATGACACAAAATTCAAATTCTTGTACCTCCGTTAAAACCAAACGTCTACTCATGCGACTTCTTCCATACACATCCATATTGCTTAAAGCCATTAAAAAATATTAATTCATTATCACTATCGACGAAGGTATATTAAATTAACGTCCAAACTCTCCACACAATTTGTCGAGTTATACCTAACATCTAACTAACCTAAAACCTGCAGTATTGACAAAATTAAAAAAAGGTACCAACTCTTTATTAGATACCGGAAGGATAAGATGATGTCGCCCTATCTAAGATATAGATAAGGCGCATTGGCCAAGCCATAGTTAAAAGTTATTTATAAAAATATTATAAGATAAAAAAAAACTTACCCCCTCCATAATTTCGTGTACCATTCCGGTGGAAATGTTAGTTTCTTTATTGAAGGAGCCGTAGTTATCATCAACGTGAATTTTAAATGTGTAGTTGAATCCAAGCTTTTCAGCTAACCGCTGAATCAATTCGATTCCAAATCCTTCGTAGCGATTATTTCCAATGAGCGTCGCAGTGGACTGCTTGAGCATTGTATGTGGTGCGTTCTAGAAAAAAAAAATTAATTCGATACTTCATTAAATAAATTGATATTGCTTACCATGGCCAAGAGAACAGTAAATGATTTGTTGACCAATGAAAGTTCACCTACGTCCAATATAGGACTCGCTGGTGTGTATCGACTTATGGTCAATCCATCTTTTGGATGCCAACTACCAACCTTTGCTAGGCCAGACGGTGTTAATTCCACAATTTCAAGATCGTAATCTGAGCGCACCCCCGCTTCAAGTAGAATTTTTCCTGTCAGACCCTGGGCAACACTCTAGAAGAGAATTGATAATTCGACTTATTGTGAACATCCAATCAGAATCTTAAGCATACAGTTGACAAGTAGTTTCCAAACGTGTAACCTCTGTCCCAGACACTATCTTCGGAGCAATTTAATGGAACTGGACGAAATTTTAACGATTTGGAGGTTTCTCCATAAAGCTGAACAGCATCGTACAGTAAAGCCATTTCCATTGTGATTGGACAGGTAACTGTAAAGTTAAGTTAGATACGACTTCTCGTTATAGATGTAAGATTTTCGTACTATTCCTCTCAACGTCGTCCTCTGGGTATCCCAAAGATATTATCGCGTCTTTTACATCTGGATTGTCCGGGGAAAACATTCGAATACCTGTGATATTAGCTTCACTGTGTCTAAATATCTCCAAATCGATAGTCTGTAAATCTAAGTTTCCAATTATATACTTGTAGTCCTCGGTGATGATGCCAACTTGTTGAGCCTGTCATGATATTAAGCATAAGCATACAAGTCTTAATTAATTACACAACTGGCTTTGAAAAAAGGGAAATATGAAATCGGACACAGGTTGTTTCTAAGGGAAAAGCTGAGGCTCTAAACAAAGACTTGAAAACGTCGGCTCTAAACGCTCATTCATGCGGGAAAGGTGGGTGTATCGTTTTTTGAAGTAGGGCGTGCTTACACGTTATTTTGACCTCAGCTTACCTGTACTATACCGAATGATTTTTACATTGCTGAAATTTAAATATACGTTTATTCAAAAAATATGAAGACACACATTATTGTTTTGTAAGTAGAAAATTTTTGACAGCAGCTTTTGAAAATAAAAAAATTCTCATAAAATTGAATTATAAATTGGATTTAATTGAAATGGAATCTGAATATATGATTATTTACAAGCATTGCAACTTGAAAACAAATTTCAAAGATCTCGAAAACAGTTGTTAAAAGTTTTGTCTGTATATAAACATGAACTTGGGACACTAGCCATAAAAAAAAATCAGAAAAGTGCGTGATCTATCAGTTCTGTTATTCGGAAAAACTAGGTATGCTGTTTTGTTTCAAAGATTATCATTAATTTGCGCGTTATTTTATTTATTATTATTTAAATAATTTCGATTTTACCAAAACCTGTGTATGGGAGATACCGTTAATAATACCTATATGGACAACTTAAAAAAACTCCTTGTGTTCCACGAACGTCGTATATTGAATTTAAAGAAAATTCGTCCAGCGTTTGGTGCTCCATTTAAATAATACCTATTACCACCTGTTTTAAATAAAGGCGACAATCCACACAGTGTCTCATATGTTTTTTCTGTCGGATTATTTACGAAGAAAAAAAGGGATAAGCTACAACGCATTCCACTAACAAAATGGAAACGTAAATGTCGTGAATCTTTCGGTCAAAATAATGCGTTTTCTCGCAATACATTAATCCTGTTTACGTAGAAATTTGCTGCAACAAAGTTATTTAATACAGATGACGAGTTGTTTTTTTCGTTCCATCAACATGTAGGTGCCAGGAACTACTCGTGATCTTATTTATACGCATGTAGGGAGTAGCCTATTAAATGCATGGGATTCTGGTCAACACTTAGCATTCCAAGCAGAATATATCTTACAACAACAATGCGATTTTTTTTTTAAAGAACATTTCTTCGATGGATGGTTGGGTATTGTAGAACGATGGTAGACTCTGATTGGCTTTCACATTTGCAATGCCCAGTGGTTGTAAATCTGACATCAAGTGCTTATTTTTATCCTCCAAGTGGTTACTATCGGGTACTCGTCTCATCCAACCGGATTTGACTTGCTAAACGATAAGCGCGAGTGTTGATAACACGACGCAAAACAGCCAGGTCAGAACGGCACGGAATAGATACTCGGCCTGCTGTCCCAGGCGAACCTAGACAAGCTACAACAGGTTGTCTAGGAATTTCAAGGGTTAGTCAGCCCCCTTGGACATGGAGGAAAAATATGATATAGCCAAGGATTGCTTCTGTTATCTCCTTGACAAAATCTATGAGCGACTACCGAAGTACGATGGTAAAATCGTGCTGGGAGATTTTAACGCAAAGGTAGGAAGAGAAGACATCTTTAGCAGTATTGTCGGAAAACATAGCCTACACGACAACACGTCTGGACTTAGGCTAATTGACTTCGCTACGGAACGAAATGCCACTATAGCCAGCACACGGTTTCCTCACCTCGATATCCATAAGGGGACATGGATGTCCGAACATTCCGAGGAGCTTACATGGACTCGGACCATCACCTTGTTGCAGCCAAGGTAAGAATGCGGATATCCAACGTGCACAACAGTCAAGAAATACTGTAAAAAAATGTATTTTCGAAGGCCTGCAATCGCAAGAGACCGCCAAGACTTTCGCGCAACGCCTATCGCTAAACATTTCGATTAACACCATACCACCAGCATCGAATGTCAAAGAACAAAGGCAACGATGCCAATAAACCATTAGATCAGCTGCAACTGATGTGCTAGATTTCTCGCACCCACCAGCAAGAAACCCCTGGTTTGGTGAGGAATGCCGACAGATGCTCGCAGCCAAGAACAGGCCTACAAGGCTAAGCTGCAGGTGAAGACGCAAGCTGCTGTTTTGGCAGAGAAGAAGGCAGAGAAGAAGGAAAAAACACTGGCTTTTTAAAAAAAAGAAAAAAGAAAAGCACGCGATCGAGGACATAGAGAGGTGCCACTCCAGGAACGATGTTCGCAAGTTTTGCCAAAGTCTTAAACGTCAAAGCCAAGCATACAAGGCTCGAGCAGAATCCTGTCGAGATGAACAAGGTAATATACTAGATGACGCTGAGGATGTGGAAGAACCACTTATGCAGACTGTTAAACGGCGATGACTACCAACATTCCGCTGTCAGGCAGAACGAACCATTCAATATTGGTAACGACAGCGAAAACTGCCAACCACCCGACCTGAGTGAAGTAAGGATAGCTATATCTAAGCTCAAGCTCAATAAGGCGGCCGAGAATGACGGCCTTCCCGCTGAGCTTTATAAAGCCGGCGGAGATGACTTGGTACATAACAACCAACTCATAAACCAAATATAGTCGAAAGAGAGTATGCCTGAAAAATGGAACCTCAGAATCGTTTGCCCGATCCACAAAAAAAGAAAACCCTCTAAACTGCGCTAACTACAGAGGCATAAGCCTCCTCAACTTCGCCTATTAGATTACATCTACCGTAATATGTGAACGCCTAAAACCGTTTACCAACAACATGATCGGCCCTTATAAGTGTGGTTTTAGGTCAGGAAAGTCCACAACCGATCAAATTTTCACACTTCTGCAGATCCTGGAAAAATACTAAGATGTCCAAATCGATACCCATCACCTAATTATCGATTTCAAAGCTGCATACGAAACCAATTTAAGAGACGAACTATACAGAGCCATGTCTAGTTTTTGTATACCGCCCAAACTCGTCCGTTTGGTTAGGATGACGATGGAGAATTCTCTCTGCTACATCAGGGTCGACAATGACCTTACCGACACATTCGACACCATAAAAAGATTTAGGCAAGGCGATGCGCTGTCAGCTGACTTCTTCAATTTGATTCTGGCGAGGATTGTACAAAACAACAATTTTCCAAAAATCGGTACAACTACTAGCATACGCCGACGATATTGACATCATTGGTAGGACTCAACGTGATGTCATACCACGTTTGCTAGTATAGAGAAGGAAGCGGCGGAAATGGGTTTAGCAGTAAATGAGGACAAGACGAAGTATATGCTGTCAATACGAAAGGACACAAAACATCGACGAATTAGATACCATTGACAGATATAACTTTGAGGTAGTACGAGTACATCTCGTCAGAAATTAAACGAAGAATTACTCTGGACAACCGCTTTTTCTTCGGGCTAGGAAGGCAATTCATTAGTAAAGCCCTCACTCGAACTACTAACGAGATCCTATATATGACCCTGATCATCCCAGTCCTTCTCTACGGTTGATAGAGTTTGCGTTGACGGGCTATGGAGACGAAGATTCAACCAAGAACTATACGAGCTGTACAGCGACATGAACCTGGTCAAAAAACTCCGCCTTGGACGTTTAAGATGGCTAGGACATGTAGAACGTATGGACACCAATACTCCGGCTCGCAAAGTCTTCGAATCCCAGCCAGACGTCGGACGCAGAAGAGGAAGACCTCGCCTTAAGTGGCGCGGGCAAGTAGAAACCGACCTCAATCAACTTGGAGTGCACAACTGGAGGCAGTTAGTTAAGACCGGGCTAATTGGAGAGGCATGTTGGTTGAGGTCCAGATTCGTTCCGGACTATAGCGCCAGTAGGACTGTAGGACAGCTAACAAAACAAAAAAATTGTTGAAAACGGAATAAGAAAATGCCATCAAGATCAAACTTAAGATTAATTCTCGAACAGTAAGACATGCAAGATGATGGACCATCAATGTGGAAAATTGACGTCAAAAAACCAACAGGTCGTAACTCCCACGAGGCTATTTATATTATGTTGTTATTTATACCCAACCTCAATATTTACATTCTTATTAAAATAATAACATCGGAACTTTTCAATTATTGGAGCCAATATAAAGACGTGGAAGCCACATTAAAAACAGTTTTTCCCATAATTCAAATCTGTCACAGCGAAGACTTGTAGGATATCTGTCTCTTTTTTACAGATATTATAATAGCAGATGTTTCGAGGAGCTTGGGAAAAATATCTCTTGGCTCGTTGGATTTCAACGACACACAAGACACGAAGTTTCAGCTCAGACACGCTGTCCATCTAACAACGACACGCACATTGTTGTACAGAAATAATTTTTTCTACAGAACATGCATATAATGGAAGGAACTCCCAGAAGACGTATTTTCATCAACATACAAACTACATATGCATTTTCTTGCGTCATCCCAGGGCATTCCTGAAGCGATATAGGTTCGCCACAAATGAGAAAAGTTTATATAAATAAAACCAGTGGTGGGTGCACGACTGGGTCGTACGCAACTTTTTCTTTCACTGCGAGTTAATTTGACGTTTTTATTAATTTGGCAAAAATGCACAATAATATTTATTTTGATTAATGATGTCAAAAATGATATAAATAATGTCGAAATGTGGTTATACGAACGTTTATTCCGTAATTGAAAGTAATCGGTGTCCATGTGAAAAAAATGATTTTCCGTTATTGGCCAAAATTAAAGTTCATTCAATCTGCCAAAATAGTTGCGAGAAATTGACAAATTTGGGTATGCAGTTTTGTTGGAACTAATATGCTTACAGTATATATGAAGTTTCATCAAAATCGTTAGAGCCGTTTTCGAGAAAATTGAGGTTTTGTATGATTTTTATATGACTGGTACCAGTTAATAACATGGCTATTAGCAAAAAAAAAAAAAATGGCCAAACGGACCGACGGACTGAATTCCAAAAACAACTTTTTTGGGTTCCGCTATCATCGTAATGTTAGAATCAATCAAAATCTATAGGTCGAAAATTTTGAAGAAAACAATACCTTTCTCTTTGTAAGTTAAAAACATACATTTTCTCATATTTTATACAGGCGGTCTTTATCACCGTAACACAAATTATAAAATGATACACTACCCGGTTGAAATTTCAAATTATTCTTGTATAAGCAGACTTACCTGTACCAGAACTTCAGCCAAAGTTTCTGTTGATCCCACAATGACAATCTTATCGTCAGGTGATTTTCTCACCCTTCGCAGTACACTTCTGTAGTTTCCGTTCAATTGTAAATCGTATCGTCTAACAGTTATGAATGGACCCCCGTTTGCATATAAATCCATTAGCGCATTTAGAATAATTAAATCCTCGCCTGAAAATAGGAAAAGTTCATCATAAATCGATGTCAATTATATATATAGGTCTTTCGCTCGAACTAGATTCGTAGAGGAATGTTAGATTTATCCACTCAAAGGCATCGATTAGATCATGTATCACTTTAGCAATGTCCTGCGCACGAGGATGTAAATTGACGACTGATTTTCCAGAATCAAAGTCCATGTGTGAATATATATAAGGAATCTCTTTGCTATCGCATATAGTCATTAAATGCAATGCTGAGTTTTTAGCCGATGGTCCGAAAACCCCCCCAACACCAGTCTGCAAGTTGAAGTTCGGTTAATAAGAATTTCATAAAAAAAAACACTTTATCTAACCATCAACATGTTGCAAAGCGAATTGTATGCCTCAAATGCGTTACCGTAAGTTACCTCCGCCCGTGTCGGCCTTAAAGGTATTTCGAGTTCATCGTTTGCTCTAATTATCGAACGCTCAAAAATCATTGACATCTGTTGATCATTATTGTCAGAAATTAAACCTGAAGAAAAGACATTACATCAAAGATGAGTAGTTGCACTAAACGGTTTCTACGAAAGACGATGAGACAGAAAACATGCACACAAGTAATCGAAACATCAACAAACACAAACTTGCACGCCCACTCTCTGTCTGAGATGTTTCGTGAAAGTTGACGTTTTCGGTTTATTTTTAACATTTTACTGTCAGCTACGAGGAGACCACGCCACACTGATTTCGGGCGAATTTCGAAATTTATGGAATTTTCGGAACGTATGGATCTAGCACTTTACCTATTCGAATACCATCCGATGGGTAGGGCGAGTACATTAAGCCCAATGGTAGGATTGCCAAAAGAATTACAGCGGCACTTTTATATTGCATTATGAATAATTTTTAACAAGTAACGGAAGTGCATTTGATTTTTATTATATTTTTGAAAACATAAAAAAAATTAACTAGTTTTTGAAAATCTATTTTTAAATAAACAATTGAGGAACGCACAACGGACGTGTTTAAGTAGATCGAACTTATTCGGCCGAATGGAGAAAAACGACTGAGAGGTGGTGTTCTCTTTTATCTGTCGCATGGAAGAATTTCGAAACACGAAATATTTTAAAAACTTTTCCAAATGATGGTATGCTATAATAAATGAGAACAATTTTAATTACTATTGAATAATAAAGGAGTTTTTCGTTATGCAAATAAATAAAGACATGAGGAAAGGATTTTAAACCGTAAAAATAAAAGCATACGCTATTGATATGTTCATAGTGTGAGATTTTGCAAATTAATAAAAAGATCTTGTAGAAGTGGGTAGTACCATTGTAAGTTATATTAAACTGAAACCGACAGAAAAGTCAAACTCATTTCGAATATGTATTTGCCAGTTGTCAGTCAAAACTAATTATACCTTATCTTATAACGTTTTTTCTAAAAAGTGGGTGAATTTTGAAAATGTTTACACATGTTCGAACAGCACGTAATATAATCGCATATACTTAATTTCATTATCTTAGCTTCAAATTTAATTCCGAAATCCGGTGACCTACAAATGTACGGACGGACAGAGAGACATTGTTATGCGTTCGTATCTGCACCTGGGATGTGATACCAATAAACAGGAGGTGTGCAGGGTGAGAAGCGGATCTTACTGCCATCTAGGAAATACGTTGGGATGGCCGGGCAAAAAGAGGATGAATAACTGTGACATCTACTACAGACCGTAACTCAATATAACATTCAGCAGAAACATCGATTATTTGGATGCCGATTTGTTATTAGTGCCAAAAATGCGTAAGCAGTCTTATGATTTCAAAAATCAAATAAGACAATGCATTGTAACAATTCGGAGGAAAAAGATGATATAGCGAAAGAGTGCTTCTGCGAGCTCCTTGACAAAACCTATGAGCGAATTACTGAAGTACAGTGTTAAAATCGTGCTGGGAGATTTCAACGCAAGGGTAGGAAGAGAAGATATCTCTAACAGCCTACATGTAAACACGACTGGCAACGGACATTCCGAGGGGCTAACATCATTTAGCGCCACTAACTTTTGCAGCCAAGGTAAGAATGCGGATATCAACCACACCTAAATAAACCAGAAATACTGCGAAAGAATGTAATTATAAAGGACAAGAGATCGATAAGGCCGCCGCGGAACGCGACTTTTCAATTTTTTGTTTTCCCTGGACTGGTAAAAATCTCAAAAGACACGATGAGCACGTGCCCAAAGTAGTGTGGGACTTAAACCCTAACTAAAACCACCCCCTTTTTGTATTTGTATTGCAACTAAATATGCGACTTATCTAGCAATCACGAGTAATGAATGTTTGCAGGTAACTTTCCTGTGAGAGTTCTTCATTCCTTTATATACTATGGCGGATTGAAGAATGATCTTAACATTTTGTTTTCAAAAGTTTGAAAAATATTTAGATTCGTTTCACTGGTACAACACCATAGTTGTATACCATATGTCCAGACCGGCTTTATCAATTGCTTATATAATAGAAGCTTGTTATCAAGATTAAGCTTCGAATATTTCCCTAGTAACCAGTACAGTTCTTTGTATTTATTTTTAAGTTATTCGCATTTGAATCGATTTCCTCTTGTTGAGTGCAATCTGCCAGGATTTGTCCATTCATCAACCTCGTTAAGAGCGTTTTGCAATTTCATATTTGTTTCCTCTATTGTTGTGCCAACTGCTAGTATAGCAGTATCGTCATCAAACGTGGCAACTATTGTACCGTTTGTTTGTGGGATATCATGTGTAAATAGGAGGTACACGAGTGGTCCAAGGACGCTTCCTTTGGGTACCCCTGCCAATATTTCTTTGAACTCTGAATATTCGTTTCCAAGATAAGATTTTATTTCATTCGGTGATTTTCCTGGTTCGAGAACCATAATCACTTCTGCGACTTCCCACTGTCTTGGTATGTATTCTAATCTAATTGCTGCATTTACAATGCAGATGAGTTTAGTTAATGCCTTTCGGGGCAACATTTTAAAAAGTTCTCCTGTAATGAGGTCATAACCCGGAGCTTTTTTAGGCTTTAATTTCTGTATTGCCCGCTTAAGTTCGGCAAAATTGCATATCTAACTAAATTACTATCAGTTGTAGTCTCGAATAAATTAATGTTTTCTGGACCATCAAATGGTTTAAATGTTTCCTCAAGATGTGCGGCAAAAACGTCTGCTTTCCCTTATCGCTTTTTGCCCAAACGTCTTGAGTTACCTTGATTGGTGGCACAGCGCTATTTGGCCGTTTTATGACTTTAATTGCTTTCCAAAGTGAATAATTCGATTCTTTTCCAGCGGTTAGGCTTTGCAGATAAGTTTCTACTGCATGGGTTTAAAGTTTTTAATTGAATTTGATAGCATGGGCACGAGTGTGGTGACATCTTTTTCGAGCTTTTCTTTTTTGTCTAACCAAATATTTTATTTCCCATGGGTACTTGATATTACTATAGCTCTCTATTTTGCGTTGTTACTTACTTATTTAAGTGGCGCCACAGTCCGGAATGAACCTGGGCCTCAACCAACATGCCTCTCCAATTAGCCCGGCCCTTAGCTGACTGCCTCCAGTTGCGCACTCCAAATTGGTTGAGGTCGGTTTCTACTTGTGCGCGCCACTTAAAGCGAGGTCTTCCTCTACTGCGTCCGAAGTCTGGCTGGGAATCGAAGACTCTGCGAGCCGGAGTATTGGTGTCCGTTCGTTCTTCCTGTCCTAGCCATCTTAAACGTCCAATGCGGAGTTTTCTGACCAGGTTCATGTCGCTGTACAGCTCGTATAGTTCTTGGTTGAATCTTCGTCTCCATATCCCGTCAACGCAAACGGGACCGAAGATTTTTCGAAGAATTTTCCTCTCAAATCGACCAAGGATTTCTTCATCCGCTTTTGAGACGGTCCATGCCTCAGCGCCTGGGATGTTCAGGGTCTTATATAATATCTCCTTAGTAGTTCGAATGAAAGCTTCACTACTGAATTGCCTTCTTACCCGAAGAAACAGCGGTTGGCAAGAGTAATTCTTCGTTTAATTTCTGACGAGATGTTGTTGTACTAAACTCATTTTTGCCGCTTCCTTCTTTATACTTGGAAACATGGCTATGACATCATGTTGGGTCCTACCAATGATGTCAATATCGTCGGCGTATGCTAGTAGTTGTACAGATTTTTGGAAAATTGTTGCTCTGGTGTTAGCTTGTGAGTTTTGCACAATCGTTTCAAGAATCAGATTGAAGAAATCCCATGACAGCGCATCGCCTTGCCTAAATCCGTTTTTAGTATCGAATGTGTCGGTGAGGTCGTTTCCGACCCTGATGGAGCAGCGAGAATTCTCCATCGTCATCCTACACAAACGGACGAGTTTGGGCGGTATACCAAAACTAGACATGGCTCTATATAATTCGTCTCTATAAATGCTGTCGTATGCGGCTTTCAATTAATGAATAGGTGGTGGGTATCGATTTGGACTTCTTGGGTTTTTTTCCAGCATCTGCCGAAGTGTGAAGCTTTGATCGGTTCGATTCGGATCGATTGGCCTAAAACCACATTGATAAGGGCCAATCAGATCCTATCAGGCAGATAGGATCTTGTAGGCGATGTTGAGGAGACTTATGCCTCTGTAGTTGGCGCAGGTAAGAGGGTCTCCTTTTTGTCTTCAGTCATACTTTCTTCCGACCAGATTCGGCTTATGAAATGGTGGATGTTACTGACCAAGTCATTTCCGGCAGCCTTATTAAGCTTCAGCTTAGATATTGCTATCCTCACTTCACTCAGGTCGGGTGGTTGACAGTTTTCGCAGTCGTTGTCAATATTGAATGGTTCGTTCTGACTGACAGCGAAATGTTGGTAGTCATCGCCGTTTAACGGTCTGCAGAAGTGGTTCTTCCAAGGATTCTATTCGAGCGTTGTATCCTTGGCTTTTACGTTTTACACTTTGGTAAAACTTTCGAACATTGTTCCATATACTAAGCATCGACTGTGTCTCAACTACGATATTTCCTTGTTCATCTCGACAGGATTCTATTCGAGAGTTGTATCCTTGGCTTTCACGTTTTACACTTTGGTAAAACTTTCGAACATTGTTCCTGGAGCGGCACATCTCTATATCCTCGATCACGCGCTTTTCTTGCTCTTTTTTCTTCTTTCTGAAAAGCCGGCGTTCTTCCCTTCTTCTCTGCCTATAGAGCTCAACGGAAGCTCTCGTCTTCACCTGCAGCTTAGCCTTGTAGGTATCGTTCTTGGCTACGAGCATCT
Organism: Rhingia rostrata; assembly: GCA_949824845.1. Taxonomy (NCBI): domain Eukaryota; kingdom Metazoa; phylum Arthropoda; class Insecta; order Diptera; family Syrphidae; genus Rhingia; species Rhingia rostrata. Next base: position 86,084,286 of record OX463756.1, on the reverse strand, counting down.
TTCTGCATTCCTCATCAAACCAGGTGTTTCTAGCTTGTGGGCGTGAGAAACCTTGCCCACCAGTTGCGGCTGTTCTAATGGCTTGTTGGCATCGTTGCCATTGTTCTTCGACATTCGATGCTGGTGGTATGGTGTTAATCGAGAGGTTTAGAGATACTCGTTGCGCGAAGTTCTTGGCGGTCTCTTGCGATTGCATTCTTTCGACATTAAATTTGTTCACAGTATTTCTGGATTGTTGTGGCGTGGTGGATATCCGCAATCTAACCTTGGCTGCAACAAGGTAGTGGTCCGAGTCGATGTTAGGTCAATTTGGTTGACCGTTCCTTGATCTGGAGACTGCTAATGTCTTGGAAACATAAGACTTATTGCCTTAATCTGGCACTTATAACAAATCCGCATCCTAATAGTCGCTGTTCCTGCTTACTTTTTTCCACAGTTTTTCATCCTCCATTTGCCCGGCCGACCCATCGTATTTCCTGGATGGCAGTAATACCTGCTTTGTAGAAGTTTAGGGCTTCCGCTAGTTGTTCGCTTGCACCTCTCTTGTTTAATGTTTTCACATTCCAGGTGCAGATACGAATGTCGTTGTCCTTTTTTCGTTTAGCCGTGTCATCAACAATAAAACTAGTCTTTTCCGAGGCTATTATTTGCTTCGTAACATAGAGTTTTTTTCATGGTTAGGTAGTTAGCCCAAAGCACAACCCCCAACCTGGAGGGCCAGTTCCAATTTATTAGATACCCCTAGGACATGGGGCCATCCGTATCCACTACGGGATTGAGCGCTGCCGTTGGCCTTTTGGTTCATCCACCATCTATATTCAAGGGCCCTGACTAACTCTTGAGATTCCTAGACGACCTGTTATCCGAATAAGTCGAAGCAACTTGTCTAGGTTTGCCTGGGACAGCAGGCCGGGTATTAATTCCGTGCCATTCTGACCTGGCTGTTTATAGTGTTGCTGTTTTTCGTCGCGTTACTATCGCTCGCGCTTATCGATTAGCAAGTCAGATCCGGTTGGATGAGACCAGTACCCGATGGTTACCACTTGTAGGTAAAAAATAAGCACTTGATGTGTAGTCAGAGTTACAACACTGGGCATTGCCAAGTTAAGGCCAATCAGAATCTACCCTCGTTCTACAACACCCAACCATTTTGCGTTGTTGAGGAGTATTATTCCATGCTGCTTTTTGAACGGTATCGATAAAGGAGTCAACCGCATCTTCAAATTCCAATGGGGATCTAAGCGATACACCCAGTAAAATATTATTTTCAATATCGTTTTTGAAGCCTTCCCAATTGGTTTTCCCGTTTGTTAGTCTGGGTGGGTTTCATTTATAATGATTGACTCGCTCGTTGTTAGAATGACCGAAGAATGATCAGCAAAAAGATCAAAGCATTCGTCAACTTTGATTCGGTTGGACGGCACACCTTTTACTATGAAAAAATTGATCAAATCTGGTATTTTTGTAACATCATTTGGCCAGTAAGTTGGTTTGCCCGTAGAATGAAATTCGTTGTTGTACTTTCTACCAACTTCATAAATCATCCTACCTTTCTGTGATATGCATCTATTTCCCCAGAATGTATGTTTTGCATTAAAGTCCCCTCCAATGACAAAATGCTGTCAAAGGGAATTAAGCAAGTTTTCAAAGTCAATTTTCTTAATCTTGCATCTTGGTGGGCAGTAAACAGAAGATATCTTCAGAGGGGATTGTCTGCTTCTGACTTGTATCGAGCTAACTTGCATTGTTTCGATTTCTATTTTTAGATCAATCGAATGTTCGATACACTCTTTTATATATAGTGAGGCTCCACCTCAAGCCTCATTCGATGGATGAGGAGCATGATATCTGAGGTAACCTTTAATCTTTAATTTCGAATCACTCTTTGCGTGAGTTTCGGATATTAAACAGATGTCCATATCTTTTTCTTGCATATGCCAAAGCCAAAGCCATTGGCATTCCACGTAAGAATTTTGAGAAATCTATTCATGTCGAAGGTGGGGTACGTTTGTTGCGAATACTATTTTCGAGCTTAACTAGCCTGACAAAATTAAGTTTATTTGTTTTACTTTGTTTCTCATGTTTTGAAACAACAATCGAAAATACATTTGTAACTTTGTCAGGTGAGTTATTTATTTACAGGATTCGAACGGATTTCTGATGGCCGCGTAGTTTGTGAAAATGTGGGTTTTTCAATTATAGCCTGCTTTGGCTTCGACGCATTTTTAATCGGAGTTTTAGGCATTTTCTTTTAACACCATACAGGGAGTGTCGAAGACCAATGGCAACGATGCCAACAAGCCATTAGATCAGCCGCAACTAAAGTGCTCGGCTTCTCGCGCTCACCAGCTAGCAACTCTTTGTTTAATGAGGAATGGGGACAGATGCTCGCTGCATGCGGAAACGATAGCTGCCATTGAGCTCTAAGGAGCGAAGAACACTGGCCTTTCAGAAAAAAACATATTTTTGCACTTTTGACAATTATTCTTTACTTTTCTTAACATCACTCTCTAAAGTATTAAACGTAATATTTTTACATAAATAAAACAGTAGTATTTTCTTGATGAAGGTATCGAATTTAAAATTGGGTTATCATTAGGTTATTATTAGGTTATTTTATTATTTGCAAAACATTTATGACTTTATTCTCGTTTAACAATTTAATTACACTTATTTGAAATCAAATTCCAACGATTTACTTCGGGCACTGTTATCACTTTCAAAAATTCACTTAAGTAATTCACTCAATAACACTAATCAAATCACTTTTGTCGCGGATCTTACTGCCATCTAGGAAATACGTTGGGATGGCCGGGCAAAAAGAGGATGAATAACTGTGACATCTACTACAGACCGTAACTCAATATAACATTCAGCAGAAACATCGATTATTTGGATGCCGATTTGTTATTAGTGCCAAAAATGCGTAAGCAGTCTTATGATTTCAAAAATCAAATAAGACAATGCATTGTAACAATTCGGAGGAAAAAGATGATATAGCGAAAGAGTGCTTCTGCGAGCTCCTTGACAAAACCTATGAGCGAATTACTGAAGTACAGTGTTAAAATCGTGCTGGGAGATTTCAACGCAAGGGTAGGAAGAGAAGATATCTCTAACAGCCTACATGTAAACACGACTGGCAACGGACATTCCGAGGGGCTAACATCATTTAGCGCCACTAACTTTTGCAGCCAAGGTAAGAATGCGGATATCAACCACACCTAAATAAACCAGAAATACTGCGAAAGAATGTAATTATAAAGGACAAGAGATCGATAAGGCCGCCGCGGAACGCGACTTTTCAATTTTTTGTTTTCCCTGGACTGGTAAAAATCTCAAAAGACACGATGAGCACGTGCCCAAAGTAGTGTGGGACTTAAACCCTAACTAAAACCACCCCCTTTTTGTATTTGTATTGCAACTAAATATGCGACTTATCTAGCAATCACGAGTAATGAATGTTTGCAGGTAACTTTCCTGTGAGAGTTCTTCATTCCTTTATATACTATGGCGGATTGAAGAATGATCTTAACATTTTGTTTTCAAAAGTTTGTAAAATATTTAGATTCGTTTCACTGGTACAACACCATAGTTGTATACCATATGTCCAGACCGGCTTTATCAATTGCTTATATAATAGAAGCTTGTTATCAAGATTAAGCTTCGAATATTTCCCTAGTAACCAGTACAGTTCTTTGTATTTATTTTTAAGTTATTCGCATTTGAATCGATTTCCTCTTGTTAAGTGCAATCTGCCAGGATTTGTCCATTCATCAACCTCGTTAAGAGCGTTTTGCAATTTCATATTTGTTTCCTCTATTGTTGTGCCAACTGCTAGTATAGCAGTATCGTCATCAAACGTGGCAACTATTGTACCGTTTGTTTGTGGGATATCATGTGTAAATAGGAGGTACACGAGTGGTCCAAGGACGCTTCCTTTGGGTACCCCTGCCAATATTTCTTTGAACTCTGAATATTCGTTTCCAAGATAATATTTTATTTCATTCGGTGATTTTCCTGGTTCGAGAACCATAATCACTTCTGCGACTTCCCACTGTCTTGGTATGTATTCTAATCTAATTGCTGCATTTACAATGAGATGAGTTTAGTTAATGCCTTTCGGGGCAACATTTTAAGAAGTTCTCCTGTAATTAGGTCATAACCCGGAGCTTTTTTAGGCCTTAATTTCTGTATTGGCAAAATTGCATATCTAACTAAATTACTATCAGTTGTAGTCTCGAATAAATTAATGTTTTCTGGACCATCAAATGGTTTAAATGTTTCCTCAAGATGTGCGGCAAAAACGTCTGCTTTCCCTTATCGCTTTTTGCCCAAACGTCTTGAGTTACCTTGATTGGTGGCACAGCGCTATTTGGCCGTTTTATGACTTTAATTGCTTTCCAAAGTGAATAATTCGATTCTTTTTCAGCGGTTAGGCTTTGCAGATAAGTTTCTACTGCATGGGTTTAAAGTTTTTAATTGAATTTGATAGCATGGGCACGAGTGTGGTGACATCTTTTTCGAGCTTTTCTTTTTTGTCTAACCAAATATTTTATTTCCCATGGGTACTTGATATTACTATAGCTCTCTATTTTGCGTTGTTACTTACTTATTTAAGTGGCGCCACAGTCCGGAATGAACCTGGGCCTCAACCAACATGCCTCTCCAATTAGCCCGGCCCTTAGCTGACTGCCTCCAGTTGCGCACTCCAAATTGGTTGAGGTCGGTTTCTACTTGTGCGCGCCACTTAAAGCGAGGTCTTCCTCTACTGCGTCCGAAGTCTGGCTGGGAATCGAAGACTCTGCGAGCCGGAGTATTGGTGTCCGTTCGTTCTTCCTGTCCTAGCCATCTTAAACGTCCAATGCGGAGTTTTCTGACCAGGTTCATGTCGCTGTACAGCTCGTATAGTTCTTGGTTGAATCTTCGTCTCCATATCCCGTCAACGCAAACGGGACCGAAGATTTTTCGAAGAATTTTCCTCTCAAATCGACCAAGGATTTCTTCATCCGCTTTTGAGACGGTCCATGCCTCAGCGCCTGGGATGTTCAGGGTCTTATATAATATCTCCTTAGTAGTTCGAATGAAAGCTTCACTACTGAATTGCCTTCTTACCCGAAGAAACAGCGGTTGGCAAGAGTAATTCTTCGTTTAATTTCTGACGAGATGTTGTTGTACTAAACTCATTTTTGCCGCTTCCTTCTTTATACTTGGAAACATGGCTATGACATCATGTTGGGTCCTACCAATGATGTCAATATCGTCGGCGTATGCTAGTAGTTGTACAGATTTTTGGAAAATTGTTGCTCTGGTGTTAGCTTGTGAGTTTTGCACAATCGTTTCAAGAATCAGATTGAAGAAATCCCATGACAGCGCATCGCCTTGCCTAAATCCGTTTTTAGTATCGAATGTGTCGGTGAGGTCGTTTCCGACCCTGATGGAGCAGCGAGAATTCTCCATCGTCATCCTACACAAACGGACGAGTTTGGGCGGTATACCAAAACTAGACATGGCTCTATATAATTCGTCTCTATAAATGCTGTCGTATGCGGCTTTCAATTAATGAATAGGTGGTGGGTATCGATTTGGACTTCTTGGGTTTTTTTCCAGCATCTGCCGAAGTGTGAAGCTTTGATCGGTTCGATTCGGATCGATTGGCCTAAAACCACATTGATAAGGGCCAATCAGATCCTATCAGGCAGATAGGATCTTGTAGGCGATGTTGAGGAGACTTATGCCTCTGTAGTTGGCGCAGGTAAGAGGGTCTCCTTTTTGTCTTCAGTCATACTTTCTTCCGACCAGATTCGGCTTATGAAATGGTGGATGTTACTGACCAAGTCATTTCCGGCAGCCTTATTAAGCTTCAGCTTAGATATTGCTATCCTCACTTCACTCAGGTCGGGTGGTTGACAGTTTTCGCAGTCGTTGTCAATATTGAATGGTTCGTTCTGACTGACAGCGAAATGTTGGTAGTCATCGCCGTTTAACGGTCTGCAGAAGTGGTTCTTCCAAGGATTCTATTCGAGCGTTGTATCCTTGGCTTTTACGTTTTACACTTTGGTAAAACTTTCGAACATTGTTCCATATACTAAGCATCGACTGTGTCTCAACTACGATATTTCCTTGTTCATCTCGACAGGATTCTATTCGAGAGTTGTATCCTTGGCTTTCACGTTTTACACTTTGGTAAAACTTTCGAACATTGTTCCTGGAGCGGCACATCTCTATATCCTCGATCACGCGCTTTTCTTGCTCTTTTTTCTTCTTTCTGAAAAGCCGGCGTTCTTCCCTTCTTCTCTGCCTATAGAGCTCAACGGAAGCTCTCGTCTTCACCTGCAGCTTAGCCTTGTAGGTATCGTTCTTGGCTACGAGCATCTTTCTGCATTCCTCATCAAACCAGGTGTTTCTAGCTTGTGGGCGTGAGAAACCTTGCCCACCAGTTGCGGCTGTTCTAATGGCTTGTTGGCATCGTTGCCATTGTTCTTCGACATTCGATGCTGGTGGTATGGTGTTAATCGAGAGGTTTAGAGATACTCGTTGCGCGAAGTTCTTGGCGGTCTCTTGCGATTGCATTCTTTCGACATTAAATTTGTTCACAGTATTTCTGGATTGTTGTGGCGTGGTGGATATCCGCAATCTAACCTTGGCTGCAACAAGGTAGTGGTCCGAGTCGATGTTAGGTCAATTTGGTTGACCGTTCCTTGATCTGGAGACTGCTAATGTCTTGGAAACATAAGACTTATTGCCTTAATCTGGCACTTATAACAAATCCGCATCCTAATAGTCGCTGTTCCTGCTTACTTTTTTCCACAGTTTTTCATCCTCCATTTGCCCGGCCGACCCATCGTATTTCCTGGATGGCAGTAATACCTGCTTTGTAGAAGTTTAGGGCTTCCGCTAGTTGTTCGCTTGCACCTCTCTTGTTTAATGTTTTCACATTCCAGGTGCAGATACGAATGTCGTTGTCCTTTTTTCGTTTAGCCGTGTCATCAACAATAAAACTAGTCTTTTCCGAGGCTATTATTTGCTTCGTAACATAGAGTTTTTTTCATGGTTAGGTAGTTAGCCCAAAGCACAACCCCCAACCTGGAGGGCCAGTTCCAATTTATTAGATACCCCTAGGACATGGGGCCATCCGTATCCACTACGGGATTGAGCGCTGCCGTTGGCCTTTTGGTTCATCCACCATCTATATTCAAGGGCCCTGACTAACTCTTGAAATTCCTAGACGACCTGTTATCCGAATAAGTCGAAGCAACTTGTCTAGGTTTGCCTGGGACAGCAGGCCGGGTATTAATTCCGTGCCATTCTGACCTGGCTGTTTATAGTGTTGCTGTTTTTCGTCGCGTTACTATCGCTCGCGCTTATCGATTAGCAAGTCAGATCCGGTTGGATGAGACCAGTACCCGATGGTTACCACTTGTAGGTAAAAAATAAGCACTTGATGTGTAGTCAGAGTTACAACACTGGGCATTGCCAAGTTAAGGCCAATCAGAGTCTACCCTCGTTCTACAACACCCAACCATTTTGCGTTGTTGAGGAGTATTATTCCATGCTGCTTTTTGAACGGTATCGATAAAGGAGTCAACCGCATCTTCAAATTCCAATGGGGATCTAAGCGATACACCCAGTAAAATATTATTTTCAATATCGTTTTTGAAGCCTTCCCAATTGGTTTTCCCGTTTGTTAGTCTGGGTGGGTTTCATTTATAATGATTGACTCGCTCGTTGTTAGAATGACCGAAGAATGATCAGCGAAAAGATCAAAGCATTCGTCAACTTTGATTCGGTTGGACGGCACACCTTTTACTATGAAAAAATTGATCAAATCTGGTATTTTTGTAACATCATTTGGCCAGTAAGTTGGTTTGCCCGTAGAATGAAATTCGTTGTTGTACTTTCTACCAACTTCATAAATCATCCTACCTTTCTGTGATATGCATCTATTTCCCCAGAATGTATGTTTTGCATTTAAGTCCCCTCCAATGACAAAATGCTGTCAAAGGGAATTAAGCAAGTTTTCAAAGTCGATTTTCTTAATCTTGCATCTTGGTGGGCAGTAAACAGAAGATATCTTCAGAGGGGATTGTCTGCTTCTGACTTGTATCGAGCTAACTTGCATTGTTTCGATTTCTATTTTTAGATCAATCGAATGTTCGATACACTCTTTTATATATAGTGAGGCTCCACCTCAAGCCTCATTCGATGGATGAGGAGCATGATATCTGAGGTAACCTTTAATCTTTAATTTCGAATCACTCTTTGCGTGAGTTTCGGATATTAAACAGATGTCCATATCTTTTTCTTGCATATGCCAAAGCCAAAGCCATTGGCATTCCACGTAAGAATTTTGAGAAATCTATTCATGTCGAAGGTGGGGTACGTTTGTTGCGAATACTATTTTCGAGCTTAACTAGCCTGACAAAATTAAGTTTATTTGTTTTACTTTGTTTCTCATGTTTTGAAACAACAATCGAAAATACATTTGTAACTTTGTCAGGTGAGTTATTTATTTACAGGATTCGAACGGATTTCTGATGGCCGCGTAGTTTGTGAAAATGTGGGTTTTTCAATTATAGCCTGCTTTGGCTTCGACGCATTTTTAATCGGAGTTTTAGGCATTTTCTTTTAACACCATACAGGGAGTGTCGAAGACCAATGGCAACGATGCCAACAAGCCATTAGATCAGCCGCAACTAAAGTGCTCGGCTTCTCGCGCTCACCAGCTAGCAACTCTTTGTTTAATGAGGAATGGGGACAGATGCTCGCTGCATGCGGAAACGATAGCTGCCATTGAGCTCTAAGGAGCGAAGAACACTGGCCTTTCAGAAAAAAACATATTTTTGCACTTTTGACAATTATTCTTTACTTTTCTTAACATCACTCTCTAAAGTATTAAACGTAATATTTTTACATAAATAAAACAGTAGTATTTTCTTGATGAAGGTATCGAATTTAAAATTGGGTTATCATTAGGTTATTATTAGGTTATTTTATTATTTGCAAAACATTTATGACTTTATTCTCGTTTAACAATTTAATTACACTTATTTGAAATCAAATTCCAACGATTTACTTCGGGCACTGTTATCACTTTCAAAAATTCACTTAAGTAATTCACTCAATAACACTAATCAAATCACTTTTGTCGCTTCACTTCTATTTATACCACTCCACATACTGATCTAGAAACAGATGGCATATTCTCGGAGAAACTGCGGAAACAGTTTCTCGATTGTTCGTGAGGTGGTTTTGACAGATACCACTACTCCAATTTACAATTTGGCTTCGTTTGCTATTGTATCAACGCTGCCAACATAATGTTTGTTGGTAATCGCATCTACTGCTCTTGGATACCATCTCTTGGCATTTCGAGTTTTACATTTTGCGCACAACTGGGAGAGCGTGTAGCTCCGAATATCAGGACCTGTATAGCAATACATTCGCCTTGATTTGTTTTCGGATATTTCCAGAATAAACGCTGAGCTGACTGAATATCTCTTTGATGTCTCCACACAAAGCCACCTTTCTTTCTCGGAATTTGTATAATACCAAATTTAGTGCTGGTAATGTGTCCGGCCGACGCATAAACATGAAATTGAAGGAAACCCCATGTGTTTTGGCTGCTGCATCCCACACAATTCTCACTTTATTCAAAACTGCAAAATTCGGGAGTTCAGTTAATGACGTGAATAACCTATTCTTTTATGATCTCTTATTTGTTTGTCTAAAATCTACTTTAATTTAATTCAAGTCGTCGCTCTGCTGCATCTCCGTTGCTTAATATCTTTCGGTCCTTACGCAGAACCCTCTTTTATCGTCATGGAACTGATAAGCTGAAGTGTTCTAAGCCAAACAAAACACATAGCACATTATTTTTATACGATGAACCCGGTACTCCTTCTAGACAAGGTATTGCTCACATAGCTTTTCGAATTTGAGCGTTTGGAATGATAAGTCTAACGATCTTACGATTTACTTGAATGACTTTCGAATTTGATTGCTTGCATTATTGCGCAGATGTTTTGAACCGATATCTGATCTTTGCCAATGGTGACGCTATGAATTTGTCAGGCTTCCCAAACAGCACTCTTAGGGTTACAATAATATTCGGAACTAGTTGTGGGAATATAAGGCGAAAACGTTCTGCTTTTAATGCTTTGCCTTTAAGACATCTTAGAAATTTAATGAGGTTCTTATCATTACTCATTTGTTTATGTGGAACACAAATTATTATTAACTTAAAATTACCCCTTTGGGTTAGGGGTTAGAATATACCCGAGGTAAGGCATGTCTGTCGTAGAAGGCGACTAAAATCCACTCTCGTATACAGAGTTTAAAGTGTGTACAAAAAACCAAAAAAAAAAAAATGCAAATACGAAAAGATGTAATACCTCAGGTGGCAATCTAGTTTCACTGGAAAATCCACCCTCTGGGGAAGTCGGTTCTACGGATTCTGGGGAGAGCCAACTATTGCAATTTTTTAAACCTTTCGGAAAAAGTTCAAGGGTACCTTCATCACCTACATCAGAACTTCAAAATATTATATGCATCTCCAGGAGCTCGACAACGCCAGAAGTGTCGGCTCACGAAGAACGAGACTCAGTGATAATTAAAAGCCTAGAGGACGAAAACGACGTTCTTCGAACTAGGCTAACCAAAGTCGAACTGCTCTGCGAAGAGCTTCGGAAAGAAATTCTCCACTTTAAGGATGAAAACATGAGCCTAAAGAGTTCATTTAAATTAAGTAATAAACCAAAACCGAGTGCAAACTGCCCAGTTGTTTCAGAATATCATACCGACGAAGAAGAACTCAGTCACGAAACTGACTGGATTCTAAAGAAAAGACCGGTGAAAAAAGGAAAGCTATATCCGCACCTGAATTAATAAACCACGACAGTATACTAAAAAAGCGAAACAGCTAAAACAACGGCCCCCACCGCCAGGTAATGTGATCGGTATAGGCGACTATAACAAGTTGCATACCTTGATGAAATCGTTACCATTATCACGGAAAGTCTGCGTAAAAGATGCAGTAAGTTACCGTCTATTATCTCGGAAGCTAAATACCGATAAAATTGAATATTTTTCAATTGAGAATAAATATGAAAGGCCCTTACGCGTTGTAGCCAGATGGTTACACGCGTCGTGCTTAAAGGATGACATTGTTAGCGATCTGAAAAACAGACAATATAAAGTTAAAGATGCCGTTAACATTGTCGAGCGAAACAAACAGCAAAAATTGGGTGATAAAACACAAAGTCTGAAAAAATTTATTAGATAAAAACAACTCTTAATATTGTTGTAAAAATCAAGCCATGCGTAAGGATTCAAAATTAGTTCCTCAGTGCAAGCCAAGGATATAATCATACGCAAACCTATTGTCAAACAGAGCCGCGCTGTGTAAAATGTGCCGGAAAGCATCTGACGATAGATTGTAGGTCAGATAAGAAAACTCCTGCTATTTGCATTAATTGTAAAGGCGATAATTCCGCAAGTAACAGCGGCTGCTGTAGCTAAAGAGTTGCAAAAAAGGCGTATGAAGTTGTCTAATAAAATTGTACAGAAATTAAATTTAACTAAGAAAAAGCCTCAAATTTCACCTGAACTCAACTCAAAACCAAAGCAGGCAACAATCGAAAAACAAAAAAATTAAACATATACCTCGGTCAACAGAAATACGATCGGATCTTGTACATCCAAAACCAAATGTACAAACTTATGCCCAAGCTATAGTACCCAACATTTTTTCGATTATTCTTCCAAAACTTGAGGAACAAAGCGAAACGAATAAACTTATTTTCGACAGGCTAGTAAAGCTTGAAAATAGTATTCGCAGACGTAACCTACCTTCAACATGAAAAGATTTCTTAAAATTCTTACGTGGAACGCCAATGGCCTTTGGCAGAAACTTGGAGAGCTTGAATTGTATATGCAGGAAAAGATATCGACGTCTGTTTAATATCCGAAACTCACGGATTTGATCGATTTTTTCATAGTAATAGGTATGCCGTCCAATCGGATAAAAGTTGAAGAATGCTTTGTTCTTTGCTCTGATTATTCTCCGGTCATGCTTACAACGAGCGAGTCAATCATTTGAAATGAAAACCGACCGAAACTAACAAACGGAAAAACCTACTGGGAAGGCTTCAAAAACGATATTTAAAATAATATTCGACCGAGTGTATCGCTTAGATCCCTATTAGAACTCGAAGTCGCGGTTGACTCCTTTATCGATAACGTTCAGAAAGCAGAATGGAATAATACTCCTTAGCAACGCAAAATAGAGAGCTATAGTACTATCAAGTATCCATGGGAAATAAAAGATTTGGTTAGACAAAAAAAAACCTCGAAACAGTTGGCACCAAACTCGTGCCCCTCAATATAAAACACATCTCAATCGGTTGAGTAACATGCTATCAAATTTGGTTAAGAACTTTAAGAACCATGCTGTAGAAACTTATCTGCAAACCTAACCGCTGGAAAAGTATCGAATTATTCACTTTGGAAAGCAATTAAAGTCATAAAACGACCAAAAAAGCTGTGCCACCAATTAGGGTAACTCAAGACGTTTGAGAAAAAGCGATAAGGAATAAGGAGACGTTTTTGCCGCACATCTTGAGGAAACATATAAACCATTTGGTGGTCCAGAAAAAATTTATTTATTCGAGACTGCAACCGATAGTAATCTAGTTACATATGCAAGTATTGCCGAGCTGAAACGGGAAATACAGAAATTAAAGCCTAAAAAAGGTCCGTGTTATGACCTAATTACCGGAGAACTTCTTAAAATGTTGCCCGTAAAAGCATTAACTAAACTCCTCTACTATGTAAATGCAGCAATTGGATTAGAATACATACCAAGGCAGTGGAAAGTCGCAAAAGTGATTATGGTTCTCAAACCAGGAAAATCACCGAATGAAATAAAATCTTACGGGATTATTTCACTCACTCACAATTTCAAAAGTTTGAAATCTTGACGTGTCGCAAGCTTTTCACAAGGTTAAGCATAAGGCCTTCAATGCAAGCTAAGACAAGCTCTGCCTGAAAAATTATATCAAATCCTCGTTTCGTATAGACCCTTCCGTGTGAAACTTGGAAACGAATCTTCAGATTTCAAAGAAATATTGGCAGGAGTACCTCAAGGAATCATGTAGATTTTTCGTATAAACGGAAAAACAATTTGATAGTATTTCTCAATACGGTTCGAGTCCCTTTTGCAAATGAAGCGAAACATCTCGGAATGGCACTCGATGCAAAATTGAAATGCAAGTCAAAAGAAATGCAATGAACTTAAAAATGAATACAGAGACTGTACTTGTTACTCGGAAAATATTCGAAGTTTAACCTTGGTAACAAGCTGCTATTGTACAAGCAAGTGCTAAAACCGCTCTCGACCATATACAATTTTGGGGTTGTACGAATCTAAATATTTTACAAACTTTTGAAAGCAAAATGTTAATGTCTACGCAGAGATATGGATGGATATTCCCGCGGTTAAAGATGAAACGAATTTTGCGCGCAAACATAAAAACCGTTTATTGGGACACGTTGACACAACGGTACTCCAAATTCTTGACGAAACATTTAATGCGGCGTCTTCAAAGAACTAAGCTCTTAGATTTGGCCCGATAATAACAAACCGCGCTATAAATTGCGGAAAAAGCTGAAACTCTCACAGGAAAGTTACCTGCCAAACATTTATTACTCGTGATAAAAAAATTGCTAAATAAGTCGCATACTTAGTTGCAATACAAATACAAAAAGGGCGGTGGTTTTAGTTAGGATTAAAGTCCCGCACTACTTTGGGCACGTGCTCATCGTGTCTTTTGAGATTTCCACTAGCCCATGGAAATTTTTTTTTTAAAAATACAAGGTGATTGTGTTATATCATAAAATTGATATAAAAGGAGTGGAATTCATGACCAGTATCATTGCAAATGTGAATATAAATGCAATTTCAATAAGAAAAAGAAAAAGTAATCTGTGCAAAAGTTTGTGTAAGATTTTGATTTCAAACAGATGATGTCAGTTTGTCATTTGACAGTTTGACACATGTTGCTTGCCTCCAATCTGCTGCTTGGAAGTGCTCCAGCCCAAGAAAAAATCATTTAGTTAGTTTTCTTTATTAATTAAGTTTTTATAATAAACTGTTATAATTTATAATTATATTTACAAACGAAAGAAATGAAAAAAAAATGGTTTTGTATCTCAAAAAAGTAGGATACTCAATCGGTGCGTTCCGGATTTCAGATTTGCCAAGTTAACTTTGGCATTGGTCAACTCTTATTTCTCTTATTGGTCAACCGGCCATTTTAGTCACCTGACATTTGAGGGGAAATCACTGACGAAACGAGTTGAAAATATAAGTTAATAAAAGATCTGCACAAGAACTTAAAAAAAAATTTTTTTCAGAGCAGGTTGCTCTGACCTTTATTCATTGGCGAGTCGATTAAAACTAAACTTTTACATGTTCAACTTAAATAACGAAAGCTTGCATTTCTATTCACAATGTGAACTTCCCTGGAAATTTGGTTCGTTGCTCCAGACGTTTGATCAGCACTTCTTTTGCGCATGCAAGTAGTCATGTGAATTTCCCTGGAAATTTGGTTCGTTGCTCCAGACGTTTGGTCAGCATTTTCTTTCGCGCGTGTAAGTTGTCTGTCGGTGTTAAGTCTTCCCCTTTTAAGTTCGATTGTCCTCAATCGTTAAAAATACGGTATATTGTTGAATCTTTGGTGTGGCATCTCAAGATCTTGAAGGGCATTGGGTGATGCGATTGTTCCTGGATTGGGATGTTCTTCCTGTACCTTTTCCTTTGGGATTTGGATGGTTACCTTAGTATTGTTTTGTTTAGGTAAAAGCTTCAGAATCGTGGCTATTATGGCAAGTGTTCCAAGACAGGCGATCAGTGAGTAGGTGGTTATCTGATGAATGTTGTTCTCTGTTCGTAATAGTCGAATTTCATTGGTGTTGTTGATGTGAAGATCTTTCATCATTTCTAGAGATAGGATTTCTTTGCATTTTTTTTTTCCTTTTGGACTGGTTTGCAGTATTGCTGGTTATGCTTTAACCATTGATATTTCTTTGGAAATAAATAGCTGTCCATCGATATTTATAGTTGTATTGTGGAATTTTATGAGGAATGTTCCATTGAGGCTGTGGGTAGTGTTTTCTACTTGTATTGTTCCGGGAAATTGGTTAAGCAATACATT
This sequence comes from Rhingia rostrata, assembly GCA_949824845.1. Lineage (NCBI taxonomy): Eukaryota > Metazoa > Arthropoda > Insecta > Diptera > Syrphidae > Rhingia > Rhingia rostrata. Next base: position 86,069,074 of record OX463756.1, on the reverse strand, counting down.
GCCTGTTGAGATCTCGTCTACGGTTGGGATATGCTGACTATTGACGGTGTTGCAGACAGCTGGGAGACTGTTGAGCAAGCTAGGGATACATGCATCGTTTCTAATATTGACAATGTCTTTTAAATTACAAATGGATAAGGAGTTATAATTTTTACATTTTTTTACAGTTCCAAACATTTTTTCGTTATTCTTAAGAATTACATCATACAAAATTTCTGTTACAATATTATTTTTCTTTATTGGTTTTATTACAAGGCTTTCATAGGTTTCATTTGTAGTTAGTGGAATATTTATAATATTGAGCATTATTGAACTATTGCTTATAACTTTTATTTCTGAGAAATCTAAAGCTTCTTCTATTGTATTGTATAGTAGCTGCTGTTTACTTAAAATATTTGTAGCAAGTTCTATTTCTTTTTTTGACAAAATAAATGAATTGATCATGCCTAATCTAGCCCAATGAATGGCATAGTTAATATTTTCTATTTCCTCCTTTACAAGTTTAATTTTGTATTGCACATTTGCTATTACCTCGAAGCTTAATTTATTGTCTTCTTTTAACAATTTCTGTATTTCATTTTGAATTTTAGTTATATTATTAATCCTCTCATTGTATAATTGATTTATGACAACTTGCTTGTTGTTATTCTTTAATACGTCTGTGACTTTTTCTTTGGTGGTGACAAAGTCGTCATGGTCTGGATTCCCGGCAATCCATTTCCATGCGCTACCAATAAAATCTAAAGAACGTTTTGTTAATCGCGGTTTCAAGTTATGCAAAAGATTTTTTATTTGTTGCAACTCGTGTGATAGCAAAGGGAATATGGTATGGTTTTGGGTTGATTCAAGTTTAAGGATAGGGGTTATTGCAGATATGAATTGGTCGTATTGGTCTAAGTCGATAACATGTATTAGTTTAAAGTATCCGTCTTGTATCTTCGTCTGTCCAACGTGAAAGGTTACTATTTGTGCGTTTGAAAAGTCCAATATTTGCATGGTTGCCTGGCAAGTGCATAGCGCACATCTGGAAAGATAAAGTTTAATTTCTGATGTTACTTTTATGAACTACTTTGCCGGATTCGGTTATGACAGTAGAGTTCTTATTTACCTTAACTATTTCTTGCCCGTATCTGCCGGTTAGTTTCGAACCTAGCCGTTTATTATTTTTAATATAAATAGATTGTCCTATTTGATAATCTTTGATCGGTTTCCTTTTCTTGTTGTGGTATTTAGTATCATTCTCTTGTTTAATTCTAAGTCTTTCGATATAAGTCAACCGTGTTTTTTCGAACTGTTCGGGATTTAGTCTAGGTATTCGCCCGTAAAATAGTTCTATTGGTTTCTTACCTGTCGTTGAGTGGATGGTGAAATTATATTCGTTCACAGCTCGTTCCAAGAGTTCTTCAAAAGACCGTGCAGGTCCGTCTGATTTTAAACATCTCATGATTTCAGCTAAAGTGGAGTGAAAACGTTCAACTTGACCGTTCACTTCGCTTTTGTATGGCGGTGTTTTAAAAATCTTTACTTGAAGGTCGTCTTCCAGCATCGATGTAATTGAAGCTGAATTTAGAGCCTTTTCGTTGTCTATTACGACAGCTTCGGGGACGCAGAAGAAAAATAAAATATCTCTTAATGGTCGTTTAATATCTTCGATTGATCGTGATGAAATAATTCTGGTTTGAGCGAATTTTGTGAATTTATCGACGGCTGTTAAGACAAGTTGTTTTTCGGTAGAAAAGATATCGATATGAATGGTGTGTCCCGGATAATTAGGGATGGGTGTAGGACTCAAATGCGGCTTATTAGGGTGTCTGTAGTATTTATTTTCTTTACAGGTTATGCAACGTTTTACTAGGTTTTTAATTTTTGAAGACATTTTAGGGAAATAGAAGTTTTCTAGCAACTGAACTCGGTTTTCTTCGGCGTTGCGATGGGCTCTACGATGTACCTTTAGAATTTTTTCTTCTTGCTCTACTTGTTTTGGTACGTCTTCAACCATTTTCTGGGTGAAACGAATACGGCAGTCTTTGAAGTGTAAAGGATAAATTTCCTATACTCATCCCATCGTCCTTTCGTCTGTGAGGAGTCCGTTTATAATATTTGGATTGAGATATCTTTTGAAGATATCAATGATGTCGTTTTCTAAGTAGTCCTGTCGTATCAAAGTATGTCTTGTATAGTTATCGAAGGGGTTCTGAATTTGATAACTATTTTCGTCTCCTATTTTGAGTAAAATTTGGTTTCGGAAAACGTTTATGGGGGTCTCTACGGATGGTATGAGGTTTTGCGCTGAGCTATCTGTACTATGTTCGGTTGGGGTCATTGAGTGAATTTCAGTTATTTGGGGAGGCCTTGAAAGGGAATCAGCAACCACATTTTCCTTTCCTGGTTTGTATTTTAATTCGTAATTATACTCCTCCAATATGGCTTTCCACCGTTTTATTTTGGAGTTTGTATTTTTATTGCTCAAGGCATAGGTAAGTGGTTGGTGGTCCTTAAAAATGTTAACTTTCCGGGATCCGTAAAGGAAGTTTCTTAAAGAATTGAGGGACCAAAAAAGGATTTCTTTTTCGTTTGTGGCGTAACCTTCTTCCGTTTTACTTAAGGTTCGGGAAAGAAATGTGATTGGCGTAGCAGAAGCGTCGGTTGTTAGCTGAAAGCTTTTGCTAAAGTCTGGGTATTGGAGAATTACTTCTTCAGAAACAAGAGAGTTTTTTAATTTATTGAATGCTTCGATTGCTTTTTGATCTAACTTAATTAGTTTTTTCTTTGACATATTTTTGGACACGTGTCCGTCTTCCCCTCTTAGAAGGGATGTCAGAGGTTTCGCCAGCTTTGAGTAATCTCTTATAAAGCGGCGATAATATCCAGACATTCCGAGAAAGGATCAAAGCTCTTTGAGGTTTTCGGGAATAGGTCGGTCAACTACAGCCTGCACTTTTTTTGGGTTAGTTTTTATTCCAGATCTGCCAATATTAAATCCTAAAAAATTCGACTTCCTTCTGAAAAATTCACATTTATCTAGTTGAATATTTATATTCGCGGCTTCTAAGGTATGAAATAACTTTTCTAGATTCAAAGAATGTTCGCTTTCGTCTTTCCCGAAGATGACAATGTCATCGATGTAGACGTAGCAACATTTTCCAATGAGATCTCTTAGGATGTCGTTAAGGGCTCTCTGGATTCCATCTTCTAGTAGCATTTGTATTTCTTTTTCGACTTCATTTTTAAGTGCCATAGGATATGGGTATGATTTCGAATACACGGGATCTCGCGTTGTAGTTCGGATTTCTCCTTTAACAGTGGTGGTGTATGTCAATTTTTCATTTGGTTCCGAAAAAACATTGGGACATTTATGAATGACTTTAAGGAGTTTAGAATGTTGCTCCTTACTCATGTGATCGGTTCTAATATTAATGTTATTGACAAATTGTAATTGATGTTGTTTGAGAGGGATTGAAATTCTTTGGTGGGTGGGGACAGGGTGAATAGACATATGATCTTTACTCGTATGGATAATTGCTTTTAATTGTTTTAGGGTATCATGTCCTATGATCATATCAAATGAAATGAGACTGGGGAGGATAAAAAAATGTATTTTGTCTGTTTGAGAACCGAAAAGTTGAATTAGTGCATGATGTGTTATTTTGATGCTTCCTCCAACAGAATGAGCATAAAAGGGTTTATTATTCAGTAAAGGATTCTTAATATGACGTGGTTGGACGTAATTTTTGTTTGAGCCGGTGTCGATGAGAAATTTTAGGGTCTCTCCACTTCTAGAAATATGTTCGAAAAAGGGAAGTGAAGAGGATGCTAATCTAAAAAATAAATGTCGTCGAGTTCTTCAGGTTGGTCAAACTCAAGGTGATCTTGAGAGTCAATGTAATTAGTCAATGTCTGCTCGTGGTTTTGGTCTTCTTCTTCTATCTCGTTTTCGTATTCTTCCGATGTCCTCTCGTATGGTTCGGGCCCTTCAGTGTGATAGACTCTCTGCTGTCCTATGATCATATCATGTCCTATGATCATATCAAATGAAATGAGACTGGGGAGGATAAAAAATGTATTTTGTCTGTTTGAGGACCGAAAAGTTGAATTAGTGCATGATGTGTTATTTTGATGCTTCCTCCAACAGAATGAGCATAAAAGGGTTTATTATTCAGTAAAGGATTCTTAATATGACGTGGTTGGACGTAATTTTTGTTTGAGCCGGTGTCGATGAGAAATTTTAGGGTCTCTCCACTTCTAGAAATATGTTCGAAAAAGGGAAGTGAAGAGGATGCTAATCTAAAAAATAAATGTCGTCGAATTCTTCAGGTTGGTCAAACTCAAGGTGATCTTGAGAGTCAATGTAATTCGTCAATGTCTGCTCGTGGTTTTGGTCTTCTTCTTCTATCTCGTTTTCGTATTCTTCCGATGTCCTCTCGTCTGGTTCGGGCCCTTCAGTGTGATAGTCTCTCTGCAATTTGTGTGGCTGATGTACCTGTTGTGAGTGTTGGCGTTTCTGTGGAGCTAACTGTTGGTTGCGGAGTCTGTTCTTATAGTTCACATTTTGGGATCGGACGGAATAGTCAACGTCCATTGGCTTTGGAGGAAGCGGACGTTGATTTGCTAGTGGTCGTTGCTGTGGATACTGGTAGTTCGGCTGATTCCTATAAAACTGTGGTGGATTAGCATTTCGTGGGTTATGGAGTAACTCGGGATGAAATTCTCTTCTGGGTGCGGCAATCGGTGCTGGTCCTGAATGTGAAAAATTGTTTCTTCTAGGAGGAGCTGGAGGCGGTGTTTGTTGAAATGTTTTCCGGGTGCTAGCTTGCGAATTGTTTGCATGTTGGGTTCGGAAATCGATATTTTGTAATTTTAAGCAAAGGTGTAAAGCCTGGGGTAAGTCAGCAGGCTCACGGATACTGAGTAACCTAGGCAAGTCGCCTCTCAACCCTCTGACGAAGGTATCCAGAGCTTTGTCCCGGTAACACTGAGTCATGTTATTCATGGACTCCTGACTCATATCCCTTGATCCTAACTTATTTAAGATAAGCGACAGGTGGTGGTAGACGGCCTGATAGAACTCAGGAATCGTACTACTACCTTGTACCAAAGTTGTCATTTGGTATTCGAGGGTTCCTAAGTCCCTCTTATCCGCGTAGTGGAGGGTAAGACATTTTGATATCTTATCCCAGTTTAGTGGAGTATTGTACGATTCTAGGGCGACATCTGCGTAGCCCGTAATTTTGTTTCTGATGACTGATAAGATCCCATAATACTTGGGGGTTCCCTTTAGATGTTCATAGATTTTGAGTATCCTATTGACGCTCTTTTTCCATGAATTAAATTCGTGTGATTGGCCAGAAAATTCTCTTAGGCTTTTCACTACGTCGGGTATTTTGTCCATTTCGGACAAATTCCTATCATTAGCCAGATTTATTGGCTGGTCAATATCATTATTAATGTCGGACGCAGGGTTCATGATGGAATTTAAAAGTTGTCTCCCCTGTATTTGAACGGCTTGAGTTACTAATTGTGAAATCATCTAAGTCATGTCGTCGTTAATTACATTAGGTTGAGGAATAGGAGCAGGAGGTTGAGGAGCTGCAACATTATCTACAGGGACTTCCAGACGAGCTGGTCTTATTAGATTGTTAGGGTTTGACATCTTTCGAAATATGTACATATTTTTTTGCAAATGAGAGAATCAACTATATCACTTGTTCGAGTAAATAAAACGGATGTTATAATCAACGTACAGGGCAATAATTTAGTAAAAACTAATTAATTTTATAATCAATTCTTTTCTTAATACTTATGTTATTTACTAATGACTTACAATAATGTTAAAATAAATTCTTGCAGCATCTCTTCTTAACGTTGTTTATTTTGTGGGTTCTGGACTGCTTCCTGCTGGTTAGGGCGGCTGTCAGTGTTTACTGACTCCTTTTTGTTCCTATGGGTGGTAGAACTACTCGGGGGCCTTCGTTTTCCCTATCACTACACTGTTATCGTGGTGGTTTTGTTGTCCACTCTTTTGGTTACTTCACTGAGCTTGGTTGTTCACTCTTTATTTCTTGCACTTTTTTTTTTTGTTGGTGGCTTGGTTGTCCACACTTTATTGATTTCACTGTTATGTTGGTGGTTTGGTTAGCCACTTTTTATTCACAAACACTTTCACTGGTTTTAGACTTGGTTATTGCCTGAGTTCAGTCGAGCGTTATGTTGGTGGTTTGGTTTTCCACTTTTTATTCACAAACACTTTCACTGGTTTTAGGCTTGGTTATTGCCTGAGTTCAGTCGAGCTTTATGTTATCAGTAATCTAACAGTGTTGCAGAATGCAGCCCCACGTTGGGCGCCAGTTAATAAAAGATCTGCACAAGAACTTAAAAAAATCTTTTTCAGAGCAAGTTGCTCTGACCTTTATTCATTGGCGAGTCGATTAAAACTAAACTATTACATGTTCAACTTAAATAACGAAAGCTTGCATTTTTATTCACAATGTGAACTTCAGTCAAGCTATCTCGAGGGGTGATGGCTTGTCTCATATTCGTATCCTTTCTCTTGTTCATAGGTGTGACCATTTGGAGCAAAGTATTGTTTGTCATCTCATCCATCTTTAGGTAATTTCGCCATTCATTAGACTCGAGCGAGATTTTTTAAACCAAATTTAAATGAGTCAATTGCTTTGTAGCGGAGAGCCATTCTTTTCTGCCATTTAGTTTTTGGTTTTCACTTCTATAGCTCCAAATGGACTCGATCCAAATGGCTCACTCGTGTATGTCCAGCTTTACGCTTTAACAACTGTAGGAAATATTCGTTATTGCGTCGTAGTTTGGGTCTTAGAGCAGCTTGACATGTATATGTTAACAAACTAAATTGCCCCATCTGTCATCTGGGGGTTGGAAAACCCGCGAATCACATTCGCTTGCAAGTTCATTCCCGTTACCTGATACGCCACACGCGCATCCGCTTCATACCGTCGCACGTAAATTCCCACCGCTGCACCACATCCGGGCGAGTAGAAATGTATGGGATCTGCATGGATCAGCAGTAATTATGATTATGCTTTTATAATTATGTATCAGCTAGGAAATAGGAAAGTCTGTAATTTAGTCTTAAGACGACCGCAAATAAAGTCGGGTGTATTACATAAAACGACAGTTTTTCATTTACGGGAACAAGTTAGCTGTTCCCATTGAAACTATTTTTTTTTTAAATATACAAGGACGAATTGCTTTACTAGCCCCCGAGCAGGGCCTTACGAAAAGGATATTAAAAGTCAGAGTCCAATATAAAAATGCGATAAGAAAAAGTAGGCATTGAGTGAAAAAGTGTGCCAAAGAAAAAGTACAATAAGTGTAGCGTGAATTAAATGATGAACCAATAGCGTAACAAATGCAGTTAAAGTGATCTTAACTGTAAAAGAACCTGGGGTGAAACTCATTAAGTAGCATTTAGTGAAAAATTGCGAGGGCAAGAAAATACAATAAATACAGCCGAGTGAATTGAGTCATGAAGCAATAGCTCAACAAGTGCAGATAAGTGATCTTAACTAAAAGTTACCAGCTCTACCAGTAGCACAAAAAAATATTTAAAGAGTTAAAGGAAGACGGTGTTCCATACAATTTTTTTTTCTTCCTAATCCGGTGATAAATAGAAATCATTAAATATACAAATAACGTGTGCAAAAGTTGACAAGAAGGAGCTTCCTGCTACCGTTAATCAATATAAAGAAGTATAACACCATGTCCAAAGGGAAAGACGGAATAAGGGGAGATACAATAACGAGCCAAGCCGAGGACCTACAAGATGAGCAGCTGGATAATAATATTACAGTTAGACTATCTTTAAGCAATTAGAACTGAAATCTAATCAAGAATTAATACAAAATTATGTAAAGGGAGACAACCCCAATTTAAAAATATATAAGTATACAGAAAAAGATAAGACGAGAAATTAAGAAGGGAAAATATATCGGGTTATCGGTACCACTTTTAGCAGATATGGACGCGATCCAAAATTCAGTGGCTCAGTTAAGGGGAGCCGTTTATTCGGTTCTAGTTGAGGGGTTTCGAATCCGAAATTGCTCGTATTGAGCAGGAGAATTTTAAGCAGGAAATACAAACTTTAATAGGGCAAGGTATAGGTTTGGGGGTACCAGCTAGTCAATGGCCCGAAGCCCGGGAACAATTACGAGGTCCGAATGACGAGACCGAGTTTAAAGAGAATTCTAAACTGCCTGACTCCGTAAAGGAGCTTCAAACTTTTGAGGGCCCGTCCATTATGTATACTTGGTACATAGTGTGGAAATAGTCCTCAAGGATAACGAAATCGTTCGAAACAAGCCGATTTATAGGACTATCCTTCAACACATAAGACAAAAAATTAGGGGAAAAGCTGATTCCGCCCTCGTGTCGTATGACCTGTTCGATGACGAGTGGGTAGAAATTAAAAGGCTCCTCTCTCTGCACTACGCGGACAAAAGGGACATCAGGACCCACGAACATCAGTTAAGCCAACTGAAACAAGGTGGTTCTCGAGTCGATGACTTCTACGCCACAGTTAATAATCAATTTTCCCTTGTGAAAAGATTCGATCAGAAACACAATCGGTCGAGACCATGAATGCCTTGGTAGAAGCCTATCGCAATCGTGCCTTAGAAGTTTTCGTGCGGGGGCTAAACGGGGACCTTTCGAGGCTTCTTATGATACAGAAACCCAAAACGCTCCCCGAGACCTATTCCGCTTGCCTCGAAATGCAGAACCTTAATTTTAGGAGCAATTTGTTGCACGTAGAGGAACAAAATACTATATCATCACCAGTTCATTATAACTTTAAAATTAAAGGGCTCCTAGCTTGCCTGGAAGAAATTCAAATAGGTTTCCTAACAATGGTTTCGGAAAGCGTCAATACTCCTCTTGGAATACGGGTTACAACAACAGACAATCCACACTGCCAAGACCAATGGGCCCGAATCCCCAAATCAAGATGGAGGTGGACACTCAGCCCAAACCGGTAACGTCAACTAAATGAATCGACCCATAAATCGATTCAAAAGGGAAGCCAATTCGGACAATTACTTTCCCAGGAATCAACAGCGACTCAACCACATGGTTGCGGGGATCTCCGATACTGTCGAAGAGCCGGCAGGTACCTCAAATTCAGTAGAATTTCAGAACGAGGAAAATTTTATGGCGGGTGCCTCGTTTCCTAGAGTATGTCACGCATAACGGGAAAGTCCTAGATTTTCTCGTTGATACTGGTCCGAACAAAAATTTCATGAAAGCAAACCTAGCACCAAAATCATACCCCGTTCAGAACCCTTTTTACATTAATAGTCCTGCCGGAAAAATCCTGGTAAGAGACAAAATATGCGGCAATTCTTCTCTTTTGTAGGCTGCGATTTAGATGTTACCTTTTTATCCTCCCAAGTATCGAGTCATTCGATGGTATAATCGGTGACGATACCCTTAAGGAGCTAAAGGCCATCATTGATATAGAAAGTAACGAATTAATTCTGAAGTCTGACATAAGAATTCCTCTCAAGAATAAGCCCTCGAACGTCGTGAACAACCTTGTTATACTCAATAAAAATGTCCCTGAATCCTCTAAAATTAAACTTCAATTACTTTGCAACAAATTCAATAGCTTGTTTGGCCCAGTTATTAATGAAAAGGTGGAAACCAATGTAAGGGCCGAGATTAGAACAACCACGGGTGAATCAATGTACACGAAGAGTTATCCGTATGGGTTTTTCCAAAGAAACCTAAGCCAAACGGGGAAAAGCAGTACAGGGTAATAAAAGACTATAAACGTCTAAAGTCCGTAAGCATTCCCTGATACATATCCCATCCCAGATACAAACGATACTCTCGCAAGCATTGGTGCCGCGAAATTCTTTACCACCTTAGATCCAACATCGGGTTTTCATCAAATAGCTATGAGAAAAAAAGACATCCCTAAGACCGCCTTCTCTACGATGAATTGAAAATTCGAACACGTCAGGTTGCCCTGGTCTCATCCAACCGGATTTGGCTTGCTAAACGATAAGCGGGACTGTAGATAACACGACGAAAAACAGCAACACTATAAACAGCCAGGTCAGAATGGCAGGGAATGAATACCCGGCCTGCTGTCCCAGGCGAACCTAGACAAGCTGCTTCGACATATTCGGACAACAGGTTGTCTAGGAATTTCAAGGGTTAGTCAGGCCCCTTGAACAGAGCTGGTGGCGGATGAACCGAAAGACCAACGGCAGCGCTCAATCCCGTAGTGGATACTGATGGCCCCGTGTCCTAGGGGTATCTAATAAATTGGAATTGGCCCTCCAGGTTGGGGGTTGTGCTTTGGGTTAACTACCCAATCATGGAAAAATCTAATGGTTACGAAGCAACCAAAAGCCTCGGAAAGGACTGATTTTATTGTTGACGACACGGCTAAACGAAAAAAGGACAACGACGTTCGTATCTGCACCTGGAATGTGAGAACATTAAACAGGAGAGGTGCAAGCGAACAACTAGCGGAAGCCCTAAACTGCTACAAAGCAGAAATTACTGCCATCCGGGAAATACGATGGGATGGACCGGGCAAAAAGAGGATGAAAAACTGTGACATCTACTACGGACCGTGTTATAGTGAGCAGAAACAGCGACTATTCGGATGCGGAGTCTTATGTTTCCAAGACATAAGCGAACGCATTGTAACGATCCCCATCAAGGCCAAATTCGCCAACATTAGCCTTATATGCCCTCACGGTCCAACGGAGGAAAAAGATGATATAGCTAAGGACTGCTTCTATGAGCTCCTTGACAAAACCTATGAGCGACTACCGAAGTACGATGTTAAAATCGTGCTAAGAGAAATTTAAGCAAAGGTAGGAAGAGAAGACATCTTTAGCAGTTTTGTCGGAAACCATAGCCTACACGACAACACGTCTGGTAACGGACTTAGGCTAATTGACTTCGCTACGGAACGAAATGCCACTATAGTCAGCACACGGTTTCCTCACCTCGATATCCGTAAGGGGACATGGCGGTTTCCAGGTCAACGAACGGTCAATCAAATTGATCACATAGCGATAGACAAGCGCCACGCATCCAGTATTTTGGATGTCCGAACATTCCGAGGAGCTAACATCGACTCGGACCACTACCTTGTTGCAGCCAAGATTAGAATGCGGATATCCACAACGCCACAACAATCCAGAAATACTGTAAAAAAAATTTAATGTCGAAAGACTGCAAATCGCAAGAGACCGCCAAGACCATCGCGCAACGCGTATCCCTAAACTACGATGCCAACAAGCCATTAGATCAGCCGCAACTGATGTGCTAGGTTTCTCGCGCCCACCAGCAAGAAACCCCTGGTTTGATGAGGAATGCCGACAGATGCTCGCAGCCAAGAACGAGGCCTACAAGGCTAAGCTGTAGGTGAAGACGAGAGCTGCCGTTGAGTTCTATAGGCAGAGAAGAAGGGAAGAACACCGGCTTTTTAGAAAGAAGAAAAAAGAGGAAGAAAAGCGCGCGATCGGGGATATAGAGAGGTGCCACTCCAGGAAAGATGTTCGCAAGTTTTACTAAAGTGTAAAACGTCAAAGCCAAGGATACAAGGCTCGAACAGAGTCCTGTCGAGATGAACAAGGAAATATCGTAGTTGAGACACAGTCTATGCTGAGGATATGGAAGAACCACTTCTGCAGACAGCGATGACGAACAACATTCCGCTGTCAGGCAGAACGAACCATTCAATATTGGCAACGACAGCGAAAGCTGCCAACCACCCGACCTGAGTGAAGAGAAGCTTAATAAGGCTGCCGGAAATGACGGCCTTCCCGCCGAGCTTTATGACTTGGTAAGTAACATCCACCAACTCAGAACCTCAGCATCGTTTGCCCGATCCACAAAAAAGGAGACCCTCTAAACTACGCCAACTTCATAAGTCTCCTCAACATCGCATACAAAATTCTATCTGCCGTAATATGTGAACGCCTGTAGCCGTTTACCAACAACCTGATCAGCCCTTATCTGTGTGGTTTTAGGCCAGGAAAGTCCACAACCGATCAAATCTTCACACTTCGGCAGATCCTGGAAAAAGTCCAAATCGATACCCACCAAATCGATACGACAGCATTTATAGAGAAGAACTAAACAGAGCCATGTCTAGTTTTGGTATACCGCCCAAACTCGTCCGTTTGTGTAGGATGTTGTGCCAACACCAGAGGCACAATTTGCCAAAAATCTGTACAACTACTAGCATACGCCGACGATATTGACATCATTGGTAGGACCCAACGTGATGTCAAAGCCACGTTTGCTAGTATAGAGAAGGAAGCGGAAAAATGGGCTTAGCTGTAAATGAGGGCAAGACGAAGTATATGCTGTCAACACGAAAGGACACACAACATCGACGAATTGGAGAGAACGTCACCATTGACAGATATAACTTTGAGGTAGTACGGGACTTTATCTATCTCGGTTCCGCTATTAACTCTGACAACAACATATCGTCAGAAATTAAACGAAGAATTATTCTTGCCAACCGCTGTTTCTTCGGGCTAAGAAGGCAATTCAGTAGTAAAGCCCTCACTCGAACTACTAAGGACCGGGCTAATTGGAGAGGCATGTTGGTTGAAGCTCAGGTTCATTCCGGACTGTAGCGCCACTTAAATAATTAAGTAAGAAAAAACCCATATCCTGGATACGAGCGTAGATTTTCTAGGATAGTTAGTAACGTCGGACGGCATTCTTCCCAATCTCGGGAAGGTAAAAGCAATTGTCCCTCCGAATACCCTCAAGGAACTCAAGAGTTTCCTAGGGTTAACATCATATTACAGGAGATTTATTAGGGATTAGTGGAGGATCTAGTCAGCAAATAACGCAAATTCTGTGTTATCGAAAACGAACACAGAAGAGCTCACCGCCGCATCCAGAGAAAACAAGGAACAAATCCTTGAGAAATTCTATTTTCCTAAAATGATGGCCAGCATAAGAAGATTCGTACCTAGGTATCCATGTGAAATAATCCATATGGACATAATGGAGATTCAGAATGAAAAATTTCTGACTGTCACGGATAAGTTCTCCAAATTTTCAAAATTTTCCACATTTAAGATAGATCAGCCATTTTTATAAGATCCAAGTTAATAAAAATCCTTCACTATTTTACAGTTCCTCTGATTTTAGTCACGGACAATGAAAGGGGCTTTCTTATCGTCTTAAATTTAATCAGAAATATGGGGTAAAGCTATACTTGACGCCATCCCATAGAAGTGAGGTCAATGGCCAAATAGAGAGAGTTCACTCTACCATTCTTGAAATATATCGGTGCCTTAGAGCAGAGCACTCAGATTTTCATGTCAAGGAACTCGTCTAAGTAGCCGTTGACCGGTACAACAACACAGTACATTCTGTCACCAACATGAAGCCTACAGCCGTATTTTTCAATAGATCACAAAGAGTTAATTTTCAAAATCTTCTGAATATTCGTTTAAAGATTAATAAGGATCTTAGGGGATTAATAAAGAAAAACACGGAAGCCAGGAATGCGAGACAAAATCTGAAAAATGTGGTCCCGAGGAAGTATCGTCAAGGGGATGTTGTATATATAGCTGTGAAAGGCATACAAATAGAAATAAGCCTTTATATCGAAAGGAGATTGTTTCCAAGGATAATCGCGTTACCATTACAACGGTAAGCGAAAAAAAAATCCACAAGGCGCATTTAAAAAACATTAAATAACATAAAAGAAAATAATCAATTGTCTCTCTCCTTTATAAAAAAATATATATAAAAAAAAAGGAGAATGATTATCTACTCAAAAATAAAAAAAATCCGCAAAGAGTGGCTCTCACGAAACAAGGAGCCGGTTTACTTATACAATAATGTAACAATAATTACTGTGGTGTTGATCTTCGTACCCTAGTAGGCTGCTTGAAATTTTTTAACCTTGCAACTAAAGCGGACCAATACAAACCGATCCGGAGTGACTAATCCGAAAATTTAATGGATTTTAAATTTTAAATATTGGAAAATATAAGAGATATGGCTATATATGCCTTACATGCATACATAAATTGTAAATTAGACTTGAAGATAATATGGTTAATTGCGCATTAAATAAACTTTGAATATATTGCAGATTAGTAGTTCTTTTCACTCCCATGCAAACGCTACATATTTTTGCCTATGAATCTTCAGTTGTGACGGTTAAGGAAGGGAATGCTTGGGTGACGAATATAGCTTTTAAATTAATACATGTCATTGATTTGGCAAAATATGACACACTCATCCAAGATGCTGAGCGACTGATGTTTAAACATGTTCAGGACAAAGAAATGCAGCCCATCTTGAGTTATCATTTAGATCAAATCAAGGTTCGCCTTAATGAACTGCGGTATGTGAAAATGAGGAAAGCTAGGTCAATAAATTGGATAGCAACGGCTTGGAAATGGGTAGAAAAGCAGGCAGATATTATAGAGAACAACAGCGAATCACATTTGCTTGCAAGTTCATTCCCGTTACCTGATACGCCACACGCGCATCCGCTTCATATCGTCGCACGTAAATTCCCACCGCTACACCACATCCGGGCGAGTAGAAATGTATGGGATCTGCATGGGAACTGCAGATCAGCAGTAATTATGATTATGCTTTTATAATTATGTATCAGCTAGGAAATAGGAAATAAATAAAAAAAAAATAAACTATTGGTATCTTAAATTATATTTTATTAAAATTCATTCATTTCAGTAAAAACCTTAGAATAGAATATTAAGTAACTACCTACATTAAAACTGAAATCAACTGCCAAATATCCTGCTCTTAAACTTTTGTATCTAATTTAGTTCTTATTTTACTACACACATATCAAGTTTCTTTTTAAATAGCTCTGAGAGTCACTGGTTTGTTTGTATATTTTGTCACGGACAGTTTATTTGCTCACCAGCATTTTTATAATTCTAGTCTTGTACTTGTAATACGACTTAGCTAGGATTTTTGTTTTTGTATAAAATAAATAACGCTAAATCTAATACTACTAACAAAATGTTCTCGCAATAAGCTTAGCTTAGCTTTGACTTAGAGATAACATTTTAATGCACAACAATAACTTAGAACTTTGTACAAGTAGTAATTAAGTAATTAGAATCAATACGTGCTTAAATTGTGTATCACAGTTTCACGTGGAAACAAATGTAAATTCAGAATAAGATTTGTGTAACACTACCACAGCAGTTGTTCGTCAATATGTTATATAAATCCATGATGTGTTCGCTTTCACTGGGCCGTACTAATAAGCATTTTATTCTTCACCTTACATTTAGTTTTGATTTCAATATTAAATATTGTATGGAACATTTGGCCATTGGGGGCTTGATTGTTAGTACAGTCGACATATGGATTGTAATACTAATCTGGGAGTTAAACCAACTCGTGTTCATTTATTTTGCGATACGTTCCATTACCAATATCGATCTGAGACGGCAGATTTACACTCAAATCATTAATTGTGTGCACTTCTTTGGCCTCTCCCTGGCTAGACCCCACTGTTGGTGTGCTACTGCCATTTGCAACGTTCGTTAATTTCGCTTCCATTGCAATGGGGTTGTCTTTGCTAGACTCTGTACAACAACCATCGATTTCGTTGTGCGGTTCAAAGCCATGATTTATTTGTGCGCCATTTTTGATGGACTTTTCGGAGTTTTCCATTGCTTTGGTGGTTGTTGTACTAGAGGGAATTGGCTCTTTAATGTAGTATGGCTTTGGTCCGGTGAAATATTCGCTCCATTTGAATATAAGCGGGTGAAGGAGTTTGTTGTCGTATTTGTCTTCTTTGTCGTTTCGGGTAAGGTAGCTGACAATGACACCAATACCAACCGTGAGCGCGGTTCCGAGGAAACTGTAGTACATATAGCTGAGGGAGTATATGGACTCGAGGAAATTCCTGGAAGTAAGAATTATATTTTATGGGTTAGCGGTTGTTTCGAAATTGTAATGTATCCGCACACGGGCAGTCGAAAAATCATGGATGAATTCCAAAGATGGAACCAACGGGGACAATCCCAGTAGGAATTCACAATTTGAAAAAAAAAAACTATATGATCTGCTTCAATATATTCTGATAACAGGTAATTTCGGAATCTCTAGGGATCAGCCCCTTGAACAGAGATGTAGGCGAAAGAGTCGAAATACTAACGGTAGCCCTTAATCACTGATGACTCCGAGTACTAAAAAAATGAAGCTGGGCTTCTAGTTTGGGGGTTGTGAAAAAGCGAGTATTCGGATGCAATTTTTTTATAAGTAACCTACTTAGACAAGAAGTCTTATGCTTTTAAAACATGTGCGAACGCATGGCAACAATTCTCATTAATTCAATGAATGCTAACATATACATAAGCGACTACCGAAGTATCTACGATGTTAACATCGTGCTAGAAGATTTTAAAGGGGACATCTTAAGCAGCATTGTTGGAAAGCAAAGGAAACATACGTTTTTGTCGCACATCTCGAGGAAAGATTTAAGAAATTTGGTCCGGCGCAGCATAAAAACGTTAATATTTTCGAGACTACAACATATCATTTGTTACGGCGTCTTCAAAGAACTAAACCCTAGGATTAAGCCCGATAATCACAAACCGAGATTTAAATATCGGATAACGCAGGAGCTTTCATGCCAAACATTTATCTTCAAAAATGATAAAACACGGTAGATAAGTCGCATACTTAGTTGCGATACAAATACAAAATGTTGGTTTATTGAGTAAAAATCTCACACATTTTTGGACACTGCTCATCGTGCCTATGAAGA
The DNA here is from genome assembly GCA_949824845.1 of Rhingia rostrata. Classification (NCBI taxonomy): domain Eukaryota; kingdom Metazoa; phylum Arthropoda; class Insecta; order Diptera; family Syrphidae; genus Rhingia; species Rhingia rostrata. Next base: position 86,052,285 of record OX463756.1, on the reverse strand, counting down.
TTTCCAAAAAGAAAAAAAAATCAGGCGAACGACTTAGGCTATTTAAGTTCGCTCCATAACAAAATGCCACTATAGCCAGCACACGGTTTCTTTCACGTCGATTTCTATAAGGGTTAGCAACCACCATTAGATCAGCCGCTATTGATATGCTAGGTATATCGTGTCCACCAGCAAGAAACTCCTGGTTTGACGAAGACATTGACAGATGCTCGGACAGAGGACTACAAGGCAAAACTGAAGATCAAGATGAGAGCTTTGAGCGTCATAGGCAAAGAAATAAGGAAGAACACCGGCTTTTCAGAAAGTAAAAAAAAGCATTTAAAGCGAGAAATCGAAAATAGATAGAGATGACACTACAGGAAAGATGTTCGTAAGTTTTACCAATGTCAAATCCAGGGACCCTGTCAAAATTAAGAAGAAGAAGATAAAAAACACTCCTGCAGATATTATATGGCGATTACGGACGAAGAATCTTTAGCTGTCTGGTAGAACGAACCATTTGTTATTGGTGACAATCACCATCAACCTGACTCAAATAAAATGATGAAATGAGTAGATATAGAAGAAAAGTCTTAACAAATCTCCCGGAAATGATGACACAAACTCATATCTGCAACATTTTAATGAATAAGAGTAAGCCTAAAGAATGCAACCCTAACATCGTTTGGCATTGGCAGATCCACAAAAATTAAAACTCTCTGAACTGGACCAATTCAAGAGAAATTCATCTACTTAACATCGGCCTATATTTGTATGTTTTCAGGCCATAAATTAAAACTAAGGTCGAAACCGATATTCATAAACTATTCATCAATTTTATAGCCACAAACGATAGAGTTTATCGGAACTAACTATTCAGAATTATGTGTAGGTATTTTGGTATACCGCCCAAATTAGTCAATCAAGTTTAATAATTAAATCGAAGAATTACATACCAAACAATTATTTACAAAATGGGAATCATTGTTATGCTATTTCTTTAACAATATTCTTGAAACGTACAAAATCGGAGAATTTTTCGCTCCGACGGATACCTTGCTTGGGCTGAATATCTCGCCCTATGTGTCATGCTAACGTGATAGTGAGTCGCATCGCCTTCCAAGATTTATGACTGATTTGCAGAATCACCATTAATTACACTTACCTTTGCATTGTTGGGGTTGCTGGTGTACTAAACTGCGACAGCGTATCATTAATAACCCATGCTGTATCCAAAGGTTTATTTTGTACCAACCAAATAGATTGAGGCTTAGATATTTCTTGTGAAAATGTAAAATTTGAACAACCCTACAAGTAGGAATGGTAAAGTTTTGTTAACTGTTAGAATTATTTATTTGTTTTATGACCACATATACCTCAATTGATGTTGGTAACATTTCACTAGGCTTGTTTAGTGATAAGCCACCAAACGTAATCCACAGTACAATAACACTCGAACTAATCATACCAGCTGCCGCTCCCTGAAAATATATGAAAAATGGTCATCTCCATCTAGTTTTCAGTTCAACTCTCTTACCTTCCAGTTAGCGACCGGAACTAACATTGCTAAGACGAACACACCCAACAGTGGTCCTGAAGTGGCAGAGAACGCCAACATAGACGATTCTATTACACCTGACAGAAGACCCACACAAAAGGCGATGCCCATGATGATGATGCCAAAAATGACAGTAACGGTCTTGATCACACTCAACTGTTGCTTGTCGTTGAGGCCTTTGAACTGTGGCATTTGCGATAGGAAATCCTCCCATAACACAGTTGCGAGGGAATTTAAATTCGAAACATTCATGCTGTTTAATTGATGTTTGACATTAAAAATCCTTTCGTGGGAACGGTTGAAAACATTACTCACCACAATGCCCCATTAAATAATGTCGCCATGAAAATACCCACAAATCCGGGTATGAAAGACAGCTGATCTTCGACAAAGAACGGAAGAATTTCGTCCATTTTTCGGATATATCCATCGGTATATGGATCACAGGAAGCGTATGTTGAATAGATTACCATTCCAGCAATCCAAGCTAGGGAGAAGAACAATATGATGATGGGAATATTCGACATCATCGCTCTAGACAAACAAAACCATTACAGATTGAGCTGAAAAGTTGGATTGAATCTTTTTAAAGAGATTACCTCTTAACATCCTTTATTGACTTCAAGCTGACGTAACGCTGCATAAAGTTCTGTTGGCAACCAAATTGGGATAAGGATACAAATAGTTGCCCCATCCAGGCTGAAAGGGTATCCACACGTACTGTTACATCGCCAGTAAAATTAAAGAACTTCAATCTTCCTGTAAGCATATAATAAATACAATTTTTACTAAGAAATTGTGGATTGAGTTTATAATTCATTGTTTATATATAACATCCCGATGTTTGCAAGTTTTACCAAAGTGTAAAACGTCAAAGCCAAGCATACAAGGCTCGAACAGAATCCTGTCGAGATGAACAAAGAAATATCGTAGTTGAGACACAGTCGATGATGATGATATAGAAGAACCACTTCTGCTGACGGTTAAACGGCGATGAAGAACACCATTCCGCTGTCAGGCAGGACGAACCATTCAATGTTGGCAACGATAGCGAAAACTGCCAATCAACCGACCTGAGTGACGTGAGGATAGCGATATCAAAACTCCAGCTTAATAAGGCTGCCGGAAATGACGGTTGACTTGGTAAGTAACATCCACCAACTCATAAGCCAAATCTGGTCGGAAGAAAGTATGCCTTAATACTAAATACTAAAATGCTAAAAATACAAGATCCTATTCTTCGAAAAATCTTCGGTACCGTTTGCGTTGACGGGCTATGGAGACGAATATTCAACCAAGAACTATACGAGCTGTACAGCGAAATGCCCCCGGCCAAAAAACTCCGCATTGGACGTTTAAGATGGCTAGGACATGTAGAACCAATGGATACCAATTCTCCGACTCGCAGAGTCTTCAATTCCCAGCCAGACGTCGGACGCAGTAGAGGAAGACCTCGGAAAAAGTGGCGCGCACAAGTAGAAATCAACTTCAACCAACTTGGGGTGCACTAACTGATAGTTAGCTAAGGACCGGGCTAATTGGAGAGTCATGTTGTTTAAGGCCCAGGTGCATTCCGGACTGTAGCCCCTTTTAAGTAAGTAAGTAAGTAGAGTATTCGAAGAGGCTATGAATGTAACCTGCAAGAATTACATCGTCTTCATGATATTTTCCGTATACGCAATGTCAACAAATTTATCGGTTCCTATTTGTGTGGTTTTTGAACAGGAAAATCTAAAAGAAAGCCTGTGGGTAAATTGGCCTTTTGGTTAGTGCGTTAGACTAAAGTCCGATTTGATTTCAAATTGCTTTAGAGAAAAGCCTACAATAGAGGAAAACCACTATGGGCTATTTCTGTGTGAATCTAAAGTAGTTGTTCAAATATTTCGGGTTACAAACATCGACTTGGTGACCTTTCCTGGGAGATAAGCTTTTCATGTCAATTAGTAATACACAAACGATTTGTCATTCTCAGCTAACCATTATGTGTCGATCCAAATTCTTTAAGGTATAACTATAGCAATTACTTCTCTATGTTACAAACTTAATACCAAAACTAATATACCTACCCCTATGGGATAGGATCACAAAATCTAAATTAGCTGCTCCAGTACATTCAGACAACAGGTTCTTTAATATATCAGTTGACGGATGTGCCAATAGGACAACGGCAGGTCCGACCATGTAGTAGATATTGCTGAATCAAATACTCCAGGTTGCGGGTAAAGTAACTTTCTACCACTTAAAAAACTATCTGCCCAGAAATCAAAAATCTGAACGGTATAACAGTCTATTATTATTATCCGTTACGGAAGTGCGCATGCATCCAACCATAGACTATCCACATAAAAACTTTTAAGTGACAAGTGAACTACCTTTCTGCACACTGTTAAAGGGACAGTTATAGTTCCGGGAAGATCGACCAAAGACCACATTTTGCCATGGTAAGGACTAAGGACCATACAATTGGTCAAAAGTGAACCTAATAAATGAAACCTTGACCGATTTATTTGAACTGCGACGAATACGAAAAGCAAATCGACCAAGTGTCGTCAATGTCATCCACAAGAACCTGTCTGCCGTAATATGTGAAGACTTGAAACCGGTGGGTTATGTTCCAGGTTACCCACGAGTATTTTCCACCGATTTAAATATAGTAAATAAGAACACATACATTTTTTTCTTTCGCACATCTTGCAAAAGTCGAACAAGTTTCCAAGAATATAAAACTGTCATGAGAAGCTTCTCAACATTGCCGTTTGGAATCGGCGTTAAACAGGAAATCCTATTCTTTGTGTCAATAATATAAATTCTGACACTTCAACGAATGGAGAAGCTAGCTTTTAGGCAGTTTGGCTCCTACCAGGTTTGTTTATGCCACAAAAGCCTGAAAGAAAACCAAGGAGTCCAACTAGAAGTTATTGTTATTATTATTGTTATTTTAATTCGTTTTTTCCAGGAAAACGCATTCAAAAAGTGAGCGTGGCTGAAAACTTATGTATGAAAAGTTTTTAAAAAAAATATTTTGGTTTGACCAAAAAAGTCGGTTCGTACCTATACGAATTTTTATCAGTCTAGTTCAACTTTTGATTCACGATTCACAGAGAGGATTATAGTAGACAAAAATGTAATCCTTGAGACAGAAAAGTACTCACCATCATTTCGATTGATATCATAAACATTCCTTACTCCTCCACTAGCAATGCTTCCTTTTACAATAACTGCAACTGTTACAATGACAATTGTCACAGTTTGTATGACATCAGCATTAATAGCGGCTTTTAGTCCTCCCTGATATATAAATAAAAATTGTGTTGAGTAATGTAATGCATGATCATGTGTCAAACCAAGTAAGCAACGATTTAAAAGTTTGAGTACTTTATTTGATAAACAAAAAAAAAACGTAATTAAGCCTTACCAGAACTGTGAAAATAATACAGATAATCGACATTGCAACAATCGATATCCAGTAGGGAATACCAATAACTGTAGACATCGCTATGCTGGGAGTATATATGGTGATACCAAGGTTGCAGACTTGCCGCACAGCGTATGTTCCTGATGCGAGGCATCGTACTAGTCTGCTCTTAAATCTGTAAAAGGAGAAAACAATAAAATATTATATATAATAGACAAATCATACATCCCTATCCACTTACCTTAAATCTAAATACTGGTAAACGGATGTTATTCCCAAGTTGAAATATACAGGAACGAAAATGAAACAAACAATAGGATAGGCATTTACCATGCCATACAGTGTTTCCCACATTGCCGAGCCACGATAGAACAGTTCACTGGGATAACCTAAAATGATGTCACCCATAAAATTATGTCGCTTAACCAAAAAGATATACTTACCGAGAACTGATCTTATCCCTAAGGTACCTCTGGCTATGGACAACATGATTGCTATCATGGATACACCACCAGTAGCAAATACATAGTCAGCTTTACTACGTTGCTTCTTTTTGCCAAAAATTCGACCCCATAGCGGTGCTAGGATGGAAAAGGCTATAAATACTACAAATGCCACGTAGTCCCAACCCAATGAAGTGTATTTTTTTGCCATCTAGAATTTAACAAGAAACAGAATATAGATAAATAATTTATAAGCTTTAATTTGTTATCAAAAACATATGAGAAATATACAATCCTTAATATTCCATTATATCCTTAAAAGAATGGGATATGTATGAGATATATATAGAAAATGAGATTGTCAAAAGAAATTGTAAATGTAGGACACAAAAACCTATGTCAATATTTGATATTTTATAATCTTTTTTGTGATATTGCTTTTTTTTACCTAATTTAATTTTTATTTAAATTATATTATACACAAGGGTGACGATATTGCCGTGTATCTACAAAATTGGAACCAAACACTTCAGGTTGCACGTAAAGTAACTTTGCACCACTTGAAAAGCTATCTGCAAAGAAATCAAAAAAGTAATGAACAATAAGACAGTCTGTTAATCTGATGCGTTGCCAGCGGAACTCTTCAAATTCGAAAGTGGTCATATGGAAGTGTGCATAGACCACAGACTATCCATATATCCATATATCAATTTTATGTGACCCACTTATCTGCGACACAGTTATAGAGTGAGTTATCGTTCCGAGAAGATCGAACAAAGGCCACATTTTCAAATACGGGCAAGTCCCGAAAAATACTATTGACGAATCTAAAGTTGATATCCGTCATCGAGATCATCTTTCCATCGAATTTGGCGTATTATAACATCCATCGCCTTAAACACTTAAAAGCGAATTCGAATTTCCATCAAAATTCATGCAGATGTATCGCTGACATTGGAGGGCAGTTTGAGAAAAGCTTTTCTGAACTATTACCACTTAGATTGACATTGGAACCTATGATACTACTTTGGTTGTAGTAAATTAATGGGTTAGGAACTGCACGCTCGAAAGCCCAAGTATTCCTATTCCTACCAGCTTTATTTTACAGAGCTGACTACATCATGAATCTCCAGATCGAGTAATGACAGTAATACTTCAGCCCAGAAAATCTTTAAATCCCAGCCTTCAGGTTTGATACGGTCGCTTATCAGGCGCTTATCGGGCGCTTATACTGAAGGTTTATAAGCTTCGTTCACAGCATCGATTCGGATGGAAATTTGTATTGTCTCAGGAAGTGATCCCCAACGGTTTGGAAGCCGTTAAATAAAAGTAAACATTCAGTCAGATTTAACTAACGACCTTAAAGAAATACGTTATTTAAGGCAATGATAAACGGATATGTAAGTCGAATTTTTACCACTGAATATGCTGTAGGCTAGTGAACATCTGTATATGTAGATATAAAGAATTGGAAAATCTTGACTTTTAGGTGGTGAACCTTATTCGTATATCAAACAATGTTATATTTAGAGCTATTACCGTATGGAAGCATCCAATGTGTTTATGTCGATGAAGAAATTCAATTGCAACAACCACAGCAAGGCAAATGTAAAGCACTTAAATAAAACAAACAATTGTGGTGGATCGTCCGTACTTGCTCTTCGCGCGACCGACCGTAAATTATGATTTTATTTTTTTTTTATACTGAATTTGAAGTAAATCGGTAAAGACGGTCATGCGTAAGAAAATTAGTACCTCAATTACCTACTAAAAATTCGTTATTGTAAATATTTGTTTTTAAACAGGGAAAACAGGGTACCTTTCTAATCGTTCTAGTTTTGACCCTTAATGACAGTTATACAAAGTTTTGTATATTCAATTGGAAGGAAGTCCGTAAGCCAACAGACCAAAATACCGTCAGAATTGCCGGACACAATGTTTCTTTATTTGCTCGCAACCGTTTACTCGGGTGAAATCTCCGATCTTCGAGGGAAAGCCCTCAACTCAGTCCTCAATTTGTTAAACTAAATTTGCGTCTATCATCTGTTCTTTGTAATCTGTTAATCAATTTGAAGAACTAACCACTGTATATCAAAGGCAACCGATAGAAGTTTAAATTGCCACACAGCCAGACATAACAATAAAAAACAAGTATGGATTTTCTCGAAAAAAAAACTGGGTATGCAGTTTTGTTTGAACTGATATGATCACAGTATAAATGAAGTTTAAGCAAAATCGTTAAAGCAGTTTTCGAGAAAATTGAGGTTATGTCTGATTTTTATATGGCAGGTACCGGTAGTAACATGTCTAAAAGCAAAAAAAAAAAAAAAAAATTACTTAGAATTATGACCAAAAAAACGCTGGAAACGAAGTTTGAAGAAAATCGGTCAAGTCGTTTAGGTTGGAGACGACGAACCGACGGACGGAATTCCAAAAATCACTCTTTTGAGTTCCGCTATCATCGTAATGTTAGAATCAATCAAAATCTCGTGATCGAAAATTTTCACGAAAACAATATCTTTCTCTTTATAAGAGAAAGTTAAAAACGATTTTTTTTAGAACCATACAAGATTTAAATAAACTTTCTGATGTAATATTTTATATTCAATATTTCATCCCTATGAAGTTTTAAACCAAACCCATTTTTTGGGGACATTGTAGGATTGATTATACCCATCCCATAGGGGTATACTAGTGTTAGTTTTGTTTGTAATATTGGGAAATAATTTAGCTAGTTATATCTATAGGTCGATCAATAGACCCAGAATCGCTAGCTGAGTCGATTAAGCCATGTCCGTACCTCCGTCACAAGTTTTTGTGCCTTCATTTTGGCTAGAATGATGAAATTTTATGCTCCCCGCAGAAAATAAAATCCACAAACTTTTTTTTTCATCAAACGGTAAGAACATTTTAAAAAGTTGCTGAGCAAAATGTCTAGACAATCTCAGTATATGTATATATTTTTTCATGTAAAGTTCTTAGCAAAACTGTTTTTGGTGAAAATATAAGACATTCGAACAACGTTTGATGCAAAAACATAGTCAACATAAACATTTGGGCCAAAGGAGGCTATTACTAAATATACAATTTGTATTTGTATAGCATCGAAAAACTTTGTTTATTGTTGTGAACCATAGTCGCAGTCGCCACAAGAAGGCTGTTTTTTTCAGAATTGATAGACATCAGCTAGGTGAAAAACGCTTGTGATTTCAAATTGCCTAACATTTGAGCACCTTTTATATAAGTGACATTAATAACACGTGTTGATAATAATCATTATCCTCTGCAATTAACCATAATATCGGATATATTTATCTAATTAATCAGAATTGAAAATTCTTTCGATTCTAATTAATCAATCTTAGCACGAGATCTATTATATTATGTATTTTCATTTCTAACTGGCAATTTAGCTCACAATTACTTGGGAAAATTTCTGGGGACTTTTTTTCGAGTCCAATTCCATTCGGTCATATTTCTGAATTGACATGACTAGATGCTATCAGATGCTATACATCACCAGACTTTGTAAGCTCAATTAAGCTCTAAACCACAAAACACAGACTTAAATTAAATGGCGCTTTGTCTCCATTCAAATAAAAAAATTAATAAACTGTTTTAATAATTAAATTCAGTTGATAATACGTTAGAGTAGATATTAGGTGACACATTCAATTCAAATGGGTACATCAACATACCATGCAAATCAATTTCTCTGACACTTTCAGGACAGGTATGTAGATACTACCAGCTTAATTGAATTAATTGATGTAGTTTTACAACGGCTAAACTGCGTTTCATCCCATGTAACCTTTTGTACTTACTTTGTTATGGGAATTTCCGATATGATGTTTGACTAAATAATCTGCGCACACAACTAATTTGTCATCCAATTCACTGCAATGGCGATATTAGTTATGGCACGATGCGGAATAACTTTATTTCCACCGGCTACAAATCACACGTTGAATAATTAATGGTCCAGCTTGTTGTGCACTTCAACAATATTTGTGCTGCCCACTTTCCAATTGCTTTGTTTTTTATTTAATCTAAAAATAAAAAAAAATAAGAAAATTACTGGTTTAACAAATTAAATGAATTCGCAAAATCACATTTTGTTGTTTTTGGCCAATCACAGATGGAAAAAATTAAAAACATTGTAAAGAACATTTGTGTATTGCATTTACTTAGCTTGTTGTGATATCGTGACTGGGAAACAGTAGACAAGTAGAGTTAATTGGAAAGACCGTTAATTTGTTGACTGAGTAGGATCAACATCAATAATCGGATTCGATTAATCATTCATTTGATTATTGAACTGGATTTGTAATCATGTATTAGCAATATATTGCGATTGCGAACTTAATTGAAGAAAATGTAAATATGGCTATAGGGCCCATGTTTTCAGAGCTGAGTTAATTCTATTTTGGATAACCAGGCAGGTGATAACTTTTCCGAAACCAAATAACAACAGATTCCTGAAGTGCGACGGAATATTAGGCAGTTGAAAAAAAAATAAACAAATATCAATTATATAGAACGGCAACACTTACAATAAAGTATTATTTCTGATTTAAAATCCAGAAGTGTATTCTTTTATTTTTGTCTACACATGGATAAAGTTATATCTATTTATTAATACTGTGCTTGGAATCTTTGTTTTAAAACTCAACTTTTGGGAAAATAAAAGTTAATATAAAAGTCCAAATGCTTGCTCTGGCGGACTCAAATCCCACCAGTCCTACTTTACGTCGCCGAGTGTTGGACATTTAGCAGGAAAGTGTAGCAAATATTAGACACAATCATATGAAAAAAGTTTTCCGAAGAAGAATGGAGGAGCGACGACTAGATTCGCTTGACCATATCGAAAGGATGAACAAAAATGCTTAATCCAAGAGAATCCTTCGAATTCCTGAATAACTGGAAGCAGAGTCTATTATTCTGCAAACAGATATCTTTAATAACCTCGAAATAATAATAATCTGACTAGCAGTTTATACAAGACAAGTAGCATACCTAGTGCTGAGAGAATAATTATATAACTTGTATACATTAATTCGTTCGCTAATAGCCACTCTGTATTGCGTTATTTAATGACTAAATTATATCTAGAAAAGTTAAAAAAGAGTATTCATTGTATAAAAGGGACATTTTTATAGCCCACATGACCCCTCGAAAAACGGTTTATGTTGATCTTCCGATGAGTGTTGTGATGGCGGTGATTAATTTTCAATGATGTACACATGTATGTATAGGATCCGATTCAGTGCCTTTTATATTAAAGTTGCATTTAACTTTTTTTTTATAATTGAAAATCTTTCAACAGCACGAAAGTTCGTTATACGCCAATGAAGCAATAATGACTAAGAATAAAATGATAACAATGCAATAACAAACTACCGGTTAACCAAGCGGTTTCATTAATATATGAAAAACGAAAGGTGGGTCCAAGACTGAGCCGTACGTAATTGCTTCTTGCGCACTCGACTTATACTATGATTATAGAATTCATTACACTGAATTTAAGGGAAATCAGTGAAGCCGCTCACAATTAAAGGAGCCCAGCCAGAAATAGTAGTTATACGTTTTTGGTGAAATTTAAAATTTCGTTATAAAAATTTTAGGCAAAAATTAATACAAATTTTAATAGTAACATAGACTTTCAATTTCACTGAAATAGACAATATAAATATATAGCGAGTTATTGAAGATCAAATATGGCACAAAAAAATACGCTATTCGATATTTTAGTAACAGCCGAGTGTGCATTTAGTGATAATATATGCGACAACCCAGAAATATGCTCTTAAAAAACCGTTAATAGCGCTTTAAGTATGCACTAAAAAAGACGTTATGTGCACATAAAATATGTTCTTAAAACTACCAAAACTGGAAAAGTCACGTAAAATTAAACAAAAAATAATATTTTTTTATCAAATTTTAATTTAAATCATTAAATTTTTGTTGCAGCATAGCAAATAATTTTGCTTAAATTGTCAAAAAAAAACGTTACCTATTTACTCAAAAGACATTTTTGTAAATACATAAACAAAACTTGTTTCTACCAGAACAGATGTAATATTCGCAAATTTAATTTTATTTCAGAGACTGTTTCATTCTCTGTTGAATTTTGTCCGGACAGACAACTCAGCATTTCTTTGCATTCAATCGAGTTAACTCTCATGTCTGTATCGTTGATTATGTCGATATATGCGAGAAGTTTTAGACCATTCATTTCTAATTTCAGTGATTGATGTAGGAAAAAATCCGCTTGTAAAAACACTAAGTCATCTCGTTTAAGTAATTCTTTGGCAGTTTTGACGATGAAGAATTTTCTTCATCGAATGAATGAAAAATGTTTCCAACTTTTTAATAATTTTCTGCATAGTATAAAACTGTTTCTATCCAGGTTTCCGCACTCCCAAACGAATTTTAACTGGCTGCGAAGAAAGTGATAGATCTAGCATCATTAAAAAATTCTTTTTTAACTTTCTCTTATAAACAGAAAGATATAGTTTCGTGAAAATATTCGACCTCGAGATTTTGATTTATTCTAACATTACGATGATAGCGGAACCCAAAAAAGTGTTTTTTGGAATTCCGTCCGTTGGTTTGTCGGTTAGTCGGTTCTGCGGTCAGTCTGTCCGTACAGATCTTTCCAGCCTAAACGACTTGAACGATTTTCTTCAAACTTGGTATTCAGGGTTTTTTTTTGTCATAATTCTAGGCCATTTTTGTATTTACTTTTAGATATATTATTACCGGTACCTGCCATATAAAAATCATACATAACCTCAATTTTCTCAAAAACGGCTCTAACGATTTTGATTAAACTGCATATATACTATAAGCATATTAATTCCAACATTAGTAGGTAGGTATAACCATAGGTTACCTATAATGCCAGTTCCAAAAATTCCTGTGGATGTTAATACAAAAACCTCGTTTTTCATATACGAAAGTAGTCCGTTAAGTCAGCAGATGCGTGAACAGACGGACAGAGTTGCGGACTTAAATGTTCATGAATTCATGAAATGTGCTCAAGTCGTTCACTAGAGTTCGTTTAAAATTGTAATTCGAGAATCCACTTCTTTTGCTATTTTATCAGCCATAACCACTGATGAAAAAAATTAGCGATCGTGTCACTATGGAGGGCGGAATGCTGACGTTTATCTTAATTGGTGTGAGTGCATTGCGCCCAGCTAAATATTCAAGAAATTTTACTAGGCTAGCGTGCACTTTTGGTGAAGTCAAGCTATTGAATTCGCGTGTGATAATTAAGACACTAAATTATTAACCAGACCTCAAACGTCACTGCGGGCTTACGTAAATTAACATCAATTGAATTGATTGATATTAGTTTTGCGTCATTGGTATATTTGTCAAAGATCAATGTATCATTATGTAATTAAAAACATGCACCTTCTGATATAATATTTATTAAACTGCTTCAGCTAGGAAACAAAAACTGATTAGGAAGTCACAGGGAAAATTGTTTACTTCTGATGACATTGAAGTGTTTTGATATAGGTGTATTCGTTTGTGATAACAAGTGTCAAGCTGCACGTGACATGCAGATCGGTTGGTTGATGTCGGATCCCGCCGCCCTAAATGAACTTAGAATTATTAGCTTAATAGTTGTATACGCTTAAAATGGCATACAAATTCAACCAGCTGTCTATATTATAGACAATGTTTTAATCCAACATTTGTTTGAATACTTAAGCAAAATGTTTCATATGATTACTGCCTGTAGTACCAGATTGTATAAGTTTACTCAGTCCACTTCTGGGCTGGAGATATATCGAGTTATTATGAATATTTATGACACTGGCGACGGTCGAGTAGTAGATTTTTATTCAATCTTTTATTGACACATGAACGACGCGTTCTATGCGGAGTAATCAAGAGAACTAAAACTACTGGTACAATATTCTTACAATATAAGTCCCTAGCTTGTCGCGACGCCGGATACGAAATTGCTGATCTTCTGCCTCGTGCAAGAATCGCGTTTCGTCTGCGGCGGAGTCGATGGCCTAGGCGCAATGTCAGCAAATACGCAACATTGTTTGAAGCCCAATGCCCAATTCGCCTTACTACAGTTGACGTATAGCTACATTTTGATTTTCGGTTAATTTCTGTAGATTGGTACCCAACAAATGAATTGAAACAAAATTTAAAGTTGTGTTCTGTTAAGATAAGGAAAGTAGTCGCTCCTACCTCCTGTATGCTTACTTTATTTTTTTTTTAACCTCAAGATATTATATGCTATTATCCTATGGAAAAGTCTAAAACCTGATATTGTACCTTCGTGTTGCGTGCGACTAGCGGCAGATTTCCGACGGGTACGTTGACAATTTGTGCTCTGCAGTTCCTCCGCATTAGCACGACGATTTCAAATCACTATAAAACTGGTGCTGAAAAGAAGCACACCGAATTTCAGTGGCTGATTAATAGTGAGGGAAGTATTTTTGCACTCCATCATGACCTTAGTTTTAAGAACATTAAGTTTAGTTAGAAGATCTTTGATTGGGCTTGTCCATCATCTAGGCGGTGTTATATGATGGCTGGCCGGGTGCTTGCTTCGGTTGTTCGAAATACCATACATAAACCCGCTTAAGATAAAAAATTGGGAAAAAGTCACTATAAATACTAATAATATAATCTGAATGTTATACGGAAAAAAGTTGCAAAATCGGGCTATAGCTTTTGCCCCACCTTGTATATTCCGTTCAGGTAAATAAGATACTTGTGTATCGCTAGGGGCCTACTGAAGCCCTTAGTTGACCATCAGTAATCTACAAATCTAACACAAGGAAAGTGTTTACATTTTTATTCTGACTTTGTAGCTTTTTAAAAAAAAATTCGTCCTTGCTGATCAAAGCGTACGCTAGCTTCTCAATCTCTAAAGAAACCATGTTGCGTTACTAATATTCATTGCAGCCTTAAAAATACCTTAAACATTTTCCCATAGCAGAACAACGATCATTATTAGGTGACAAGGTAGAAAACTTTCTCCGCCCTTCTTTTGATCGATTGTCGTCCTCGGCTGATGAATGTTTAAATACTAAGCTCTGAATCGCTACAACCAGCTCGATTTCATACCGTGATCGAGAAATTGTTTTACTACAATAGACTGCATTCATAGTCATTGCATGTGCGGTTAATTGTCACATCAGAAGAGTGACTAAGGTAAATCGTTAAGGTGCAATTCATTATCAAACTTGTTGTTTGATAATGAATTGTTATTTTTAGTTACAGCAACAGTATTTTATCGTGAAAGCGTTGAAATTTGTTTTCAAGTCATCAATTACTAATTATTTGTTATTATATAAAATAATATATCAGACCACAAATCGATTTTTTTTGGATGCTTTGTCTAAAGCAGACAATGCAATAATATATCATTAATGTTTGACATGTTATAAATTTGATTGCATAAATTAGATTCGACCGAGAATATTGTGTCATAAGTTGAAGATGTCGTTGACATCTACCAAACGACGGAGCTTTAATAGAATCATTTGAATTGAAATGATGTATTGAGTGATTTTCGTTCGAAAATCGTTATGGGCCAAGAGGCCCATTTTCACCTAAATGGATACGTGAACAAACAAATTTTTGCTTCTGGATGATTAGGAATCTATGTATTAATTAGTAAGAATTATTCAAAAATAATAAAGAAGTATCGAACATAAACAAACCATAAAGGGTTCAACCCTAGCTACTCAATTCATTTGAGTGTTCGAAGTTAAATATTTTGCCACAAAGAACGTCAAATTTGAGAAGCTTCTCATAACAGTTTTATACTATTGCAAGCGTAAGACCTTTGCAAGAAGCGGGAATAACTTTAATCATTTTAAAAAATAATCACTTTTTAGATGTCCTTACCTCAACCATTAAAAGCTTTATGATTTAAATTTGATTTAATGAATCAAGGAACATAAAGAAGTATTAGAACGCTTCCTTAGTATGTGTCCTCCTCTAAAAAAAAACCTTTTAGTGGTTACATACCTGCCTCTGGCTTAGGCTTTTTGTCAAGGACCACTCTAAACAAACAAAAAAGTAACTAATAACATCCAACACGCTATTTTGATAATTCTAGCTTATTAAATGGGTTCCCAATAACCACCAAGCATAGATGCATTCCAATTAAAGTGGAAAGACCACATTTTTACAGACGTAAGCGAAACTAATTAGTTTCAACGATAGTGCACGATGTGATTAGTGGTAATGTGTGTTTTCTTAGAACCCTACTTAATTTCATGACTTTTAGTTAAGAATCGATTGAAAGTTATTAATGTTTGACGATAAAAGTTTTTTTTTTTGAGCTTTAAAAGTATGCTCACGGTAATCGAGAGTAGCGTAACGGACATATATGGCTACACTGAAGTCTGTTGTAAGGTCAAAACTGTAAGGTAAAACTGTAAAACTTATTTTAGTGTTAAAAAATGTAATCTAATGGGCGACTGTCACTTTACATATCCTCATTGAAAAAAAAATTGGAAAATAATTTACTTAGTTACAATTCTTTTGTCTTCATTTGATCCGCTATATATTAACAAAATATTTTTGGCAAAAACTTAAAGAAATTCGAGTACGGATCGTTTAACACCCTCCCATCTCATCCCATATTTTAAAATTATATCCCAAAAATTGGGCATGGCCAAAAGCTTTATGGGGATGCGATTGGGTCGAAAGTAGCAACATAGTCAGGTACTTCCAAACTAGCCTTCGTGCTGGCCTTTCTACTTTCGATCACATATTTCTTCTGAGAACTGTTGGTAAGCGGTTCATTGAAAAAATGATTGGGTATAAATATTGTTAATATAAATATAAACATTTCACCTACCGATAATTTTAACCCATGCCCATCTTTGTGTATATTTTCTTGAAAAAAAAAAACGTATGAGAAGGCTACAATACGCTGTGCGGATCGTTTAGTACCCTATCTCATCCCATCCTTAAAATAAATATCCCCAAAATGTCGGGTTCATAACGATGAAATATAGAAAATTATATTGTCATAACATATTGTTCAGACATTTTATCAAAATTTTTCATGGTTCGACAAAAACAAATGTTTTTCGCCTGGTTATGCTATGAAGTAGTGTATACAAATGTTGTGGGCATGGGTTAAAATGATATATAGAAGAAATGTTTATATTATCATAGCCAATGATTTGCATTAAACATTTTTTTCGAAATTTTAAAATTTTACAGAAAAAAGTTATTTCTTCAAAATCTCTAATGGTTTGGCCTAAACTATATTTTTCTAAAAAAGGGGAGTAACAGTGGGCGGATTTCAAAAATGTTTACACTTGTTCTGCTTCGTCGGATATATACCAAATTTCAAAACTCTAGCTCAAAATTTAAGGCCCAAAAATCGGTGACGCACAGACGGACGGGCAGACAGACATGGCTAGGTCGACTCAGCTAGCGATTCTGTGTCGACCCATATACTTTGAGGTATATCCAGCGAAATTATTTCACTATGTTACAAACTTAATGTTAAATTAAATATACCACTATGGAATAGGATGTAAACATATGAAAAGGCTACAAGCCACTGTGTTCATCGTTTTATGCCCTATCCCATCCCATCCTTAAAGGATGGCAAAACCATTTGAAAAAATGTCTGAACAAGATATCTCACAATTCTACTGTCTAAATTTCGCCTATACGCCCACTTTTTGGTTGCGTTTTCAGTAAAAAAAGCCTTTTTTCGGTAAAATTTTAAACATTTCGAAAAAAATTTCATAACCAATGTTTTTTTATGCAAGAACATTGGTTATGATAATATAAGCATTTCTTCTAAGAATCATTTTAGCCCATGCCCATTTTTTGGAGGCGTTTTCATACAAAAACCATTTGTATACACTAGTTTCTAGTTGTATAACATCGAGTAAATTGTAGCATCAAGCATATCTATATGGATCGACTCAGAATCGCTGGTTGAAATGACGATCAAACATCGAATAAATTTAGATATGAAGCATCCTTGAAGTACATTCGGATATATTAAGGAAACATTAACAATTGTGGAAACTGCTTTAAATATGAAGTGGCAGACGTTTTATAAAAACAAATTTGTTGCTCCAACTTTAAATGTTATGGTTGTTAGACTCCAATGTAAATACAGTGCGAACGAAAAGCAACTAATAGACATTTTCGCAGCTGCTTTTATTGAGTTTGTTGCAATATTTGCAATGCAAACAAATGTATAGACAACAAGTTAAGCACTTCAGTATAATAAGAGAACGTGGTTTGTACTGGTAAACAGCTCAAAACTGGAAATTTAATTCATAGCAATCATAAAATAAATCAGATTTTAATTGTTTTTAGAAAACTGAGAACTTTTTGATTCTAACTTTTTGGACTTAGATTTCTTTTCCACAGCTGGGATTCTATTACATAAAACGAAATGTTCTTTAGAGGAGTTGCAATTACCGAGTCAACAAGGTGTTGCTTTTATCGAGGGTTGCTTTTATTGATGTGGCAGTGTAGTCGTGTTTGCTACTCGAATGAAGTAGGTACATGGTTTCCAGCAGTTTGAGAAGATTGAATGAATTAAAAATAACCAATTGTCATTAAATCATCCCAACTATATTAATCACCTTAAGTCGGTCTTCCATATATATTTTAATTTTATTTATATAAAAATTGTTGACCTCGAGATTTTGATTGATTCTAACTTTACTATGATTCTTAAACAATTACTTTTTGCACATAGTTTTGATAGTTTGTCCCTAACAGAAATTTTCAGTTTTGGCCAATAACGAAAAATCGTTATTATTCACATAGACACATATTCCTTCAAATTCCGCAATAATCGTACGAATAATCACATTGTGACTTTCTTTTTATCTTTTTTAGCATCAATAATAAAAAAGAAACATATGAGAAGGCTACAGTCCGCTGTGCGGATCGTTTAAAACCCTGTCCCATCCCATCCTATCCTTTAAATTAATATCCAAGAAATTTGGGCTTTATGGCAATGAACATAGAAAATTGAATTTTGTCACAACATATTGAGTTTATAGAGAGTTTATCAAAATATTGTATGGTTCGACGAAAAATCACGTTTTTCTTGTGCATAGGGTATGGCGTAGGGTATACAAATGGTTTTTGTAGAAAAACGCCTCCAAAAAGTGGGCGTGGGTTAAAACGATATATTGACGAAATGTTGGTATTATCATAACCAATTAGTTTTTTCGAATATTTTAAAATATTTTAAAATTTGACCGAAAATCGCTTTTTTACTAAAAACGCCCCAAAAAAGTGGGCAAATTCTTTATATAAAATAATTGTCTAAATATCTTGTCCAAAAACTTTTTAAAAATTCCTTACCATTTGGCCAAAAGGAACGTTTATCTTAAAAGTGGGCGTGGCAGTGGGTGGATTTCAAAAATTGTTACACTTGTTCTGCTTCAGGGATAGAGAGTCTATATAATAAATTTCAAAGCTCTAGCTCAGAATTTAAGACCCAAAAATCGGTGACACACAGATGGACTGACGGACGGACGGACAGACAGACATGGCTAGATTGACTCAGGTAGCTATGAGGTATATCTAGCGAAATTATTTCACTATGTTACAAACTTTATGTCAAAACTAATATGCCCCTACGGGATCGAGTATAATAAAGAATAACTATTCGAACGCCCAACCCGAATAGTTATTCTTAGAATAGATAATGTTGCAACTAGCTACTGCTAACAAGGCGGTTCTGAATCTCAGCCTTAACAATATGGAACATTGGAACACCATTCTTTATAACTGCTATTCATTGCTCGATGAAAGTATATTTAAGGCATTAAGTGCAGGAGTGGCGTAACCCTCATTTTCTCAATTTTGAGTTTATTCCACCATCATGAAGAACAAAGATATTTTATTCGATGCAGAAGTGTCAATAATTGTGTTATAATTTTCGTTCTTAATTTACCAATACATTATTAAAAAAATCAAATAATGCGACTTAATTATTTTATAAAATCTTTAACCACGAATATCTCAATTGTTGAATTCCGGCAGTGCCTCATTTTAGTTCTCCATTTAAGATTAAGACCTACACATATAAATATAGTCACTTAAACCTAAATTTGGGGATAA
The DNA here is from genome assembly GCA_949824845.1 of Rhingia rostrata. Lineage (NCBI taxonomy): Eukaryota > Metazoa > Arthropoda > Insecta > Diptera > Syrphidae > Rhingia > Rhingia rostrata. Next base: position 86,032,778 of record OX463756.1, on the reverse strand, counting down.
ATAACTATTAACTAATAACAATTCCAGAAATGGGCTTTAGTTATAAAATTCGAACTGAAATATTCTCTCTGTAATGCCAATGAAAGTGATGATCTGCAATATATTAATAAAAGTTTCTTAACATACGAAGAACGTGTCAAGGTTATGATTATGGCTGAAGGATGCATTGCTTTTTAATCGTGCAAAAAACTACAAAAATACTAATCTGAACCTGTTTTGAACCAACAAATACCGCCTCATTAAATTCTTATATCCTATCCCATAGGGCTTTATTAATTTTTATACATAGTTTCTTATATACCGAAAACAACGTTTTTTTGTCAAACAGCTAAGAATTTTGAAAAAAAGAAATCTGAAAAATATATTTGGGCAATCTTATTATCAACAGCTGTATCGTTCATTTAAGGTTTTTTTCCAAGCCGAATTTTTGGGTGCGTTTTCTGAAAAAAACGGGTTTCGATTAAAAACAACTACAACGTATATTCCTCATCTCTAGTATAAGGGCAATACTAAACCCAGCCTTCTTCATTATTTTCTAGTTTATTGTACTCCTTATAGTCATAGTTTATAAAAACCATAAAATCATCCTCTACGGCATGCGATGCCTCGCTATGAATTGAATTCTCTTCACTCGATGTCCATTCGATCAACGTGTTCTAGTCATCTTAAATTTCTTGTGCAACGTTTTTTTTTTTTTGACCAAGTCTATGTCGCTGTACAGCTTGCAAATTAGATCGAATCATCATCCCAATAAACAGTGAATACAAACGAGACAAAGAATTTCCGAAAGATTTCTTCGTCCGCTTTTGATCAGGGTTAAGGTTCCCTTAGAAGTACAAGTGAGATATTTATTACTAAATTGCCTTTAAGTCCAAAAAGCAGCGTTTGACACGAGTTATCCTTTATTTTGCTAAAGAGATGTGTTTATTACAGTTAATAGCAGAGCAGAGGTAGACAAAGTCCCTTACTTCCTTAAAGTTGAGTCTGTCGATGGTGATGTTATGTGTCGATGTTGTGTGCAATTTTGTGTAACATTGCACCTCAGTTGCGGCCAATTTTTTTAATGACATGGTCACGATTGGTTGTATGTTACTAATACAATTACCAATAAAAAATGCTATTTCAGAATAAATGCAAACAACCAATTTCATTTATCATAGGGTCGCAATCTTGACAAATTGTTGAAATTCTCGAGCAAATAGTCACAGAACATTCCAACACACCAAATGAACATTCTCTTAACCTAGAACGAAATTAACAAACTAGCACGCGATGCATTTCCTCGCTTTATGAAAAATACTCTACTCACAATTACTGTCATCGATATGGCAACTAAAACAAAATCAAAAGAAAGGTAAACGTCCTAAGAATAGCGATCTTCATAAGATATAAACAGACAGAAATGTTGGCCGCATATACCCTTCGGTTGGGGCTAAAAGCCTTACACGATACCTTAACCGCATTGTATTCACGCGATCATCTCGCCAAGTAAAAGTCATTAGGTTTACCTTAAAGGCATGAACATAGCAAAGCGTGCCACTTTGAAGATGAAGAGCAAGAGTTTTTATGCCTGCAAATAGGCACTTGTACCACATCGGTACAGATGCAGACGGTGTAGATAACCAGCCGCTCGTAAGTGGGGCTGTTGACTTTAGTTCTACATTTTGCTTTTAAATTGATTAAGTTCCTTCTGCCATCGATGATTGGAATAAAAATATCTGCCGAGGCAGGTTTTATTTTTATATAAATAGATTTTCAACTCGCAGACTAGAAGATGTACCCCCGAGGCAGAAGATGCTACGATGGTGTATAATAAATCTAAAACGTAGCCGCACCATGGGATATCCAACGATTTTCTTCGATTAATCATGGATGATTATTTTATAAAAAGAGATTTTGTGATTGTCGCGCGGTGAAACTATTCGTCTGAACAAATCAGAATCAAGTTGTTGAAGTTCAACGGAAGAGGATGAACATTCTGCCAACTGCTGCAAATAATTAATGATGATTTAAATCAATACTTGGAGAATTTAGCTGTAAAAGTCAATTTATTAAATAAGACAATCCTCGATGTATAGGAAAACATAGTTTGCATCACAACTCTTTTGTTTTTGCATAATATGTTTGCAATATGTGCAGGTTTATTTTTTTTACATGAATTTGAATAATTAACGTCACAGAAATGTTGTTTTTTTTTTGACCGTTAGGTAGCATGTTTCAACCAATTATGTATGAGCAGAAGGATTTTTCCACCAAAAATTAACTTAGAAATCTCATATTTAACAGTAAAGGAATATGGGAGGCAGCTCCGCAACTTTAATTTTGTGGCTTCATTTATAACCTGGTTGATGACCAGTGACTTTTTAACTATGTTTGTTAGGTTCTTGGTGTATTCTGGCCATAGCCCAATATTGGATTTTATTTGTATCATATACTCCACTTGTTTTCTAAGATTGCAGAGCAGTGGGTTGAACACTTTGAAGTGTCGGATCATATCCTTTTATTTAGCTTGAAAATATGCCTTGAGCCAAGAGTTCTGAGCTCTTCGCTAAGGACTCTAATTTGCTTCGATTTTAGTTTTGCTTTAATGGCCGCATCGAGAAATATTGTAATATTATCCCCGTGGTTCCATGCTTGACAGCTTCTGAGATGGATATAGATTCTTGTGCCATTCGTGTCTGCGCCGAAAAGAGCTAGTCAGTAGTTACTTATAAGCTAAGTAGATAGATACTTAATCGGAGTTTATGTTGTTCCCTACGAAATTTCTAAGGATCTTGCATGCCCAAAGAGAATCGAGTACCAACTGTTTGTTTGGCTATTTCTCAAGGAATTCTAACCAGCTGATTCCTAAATGTATAGTTTCGGAGCTATTATATTCTCAGCGCACTGGGTGCCTTAATAAACGCTAGCCTCTGTATTTACACCCTAACCTATAGAAAAAAGAGAAAAAGTTTCGCTAGATAAACCTCAAAATATATGAATCGACTCAGAATCGTTAGCTGAGTCGATCTAGCCATATCTGTCTATCTGTCCGTCTGTTCGTCCGTCCTTCCGTCCGTCTGTGTGTCACCGAACAGAACAAGTGTAAAAAATTTTGAAATCCGCCCACTGCCACACCCACTTTTAAGAAAAACGTTCTTTTTGGTGAAAAGGTTAAGAATTTTGAAGAAGTTTGTGAACAAGATATTTTGGCAATCTTAATATCTATATTTTTTCTCTACAACGTTTTTTTGCAACGCCTACTTTTTGGTGGGGCTTTTGAGTAAAAAAACCTTTTTCGGTCAAATTGTACAATATTCGAAAAAAAAACTTTTGATTGAAAATCATTAGCTCTGATAAAATCAACATTTTTCTTTACATCGTTTTAACCCACGCCCACTTTTTGGATGCGTGTTTATACAAAACCATTTGTAAACTCTACCCCAATGCATAACCAAGCGATAAATGCTGTTTTTTGGCAAACCAGAAAATATTTTGATAAATTGTCTGAACAATATGTTGTGACAAAAAAAATATTTATGGCGCATCAGGCTCGTTAGTACCCAGTGCCTAGCTTTTTTCTCACAACCATTCATGTGTGCGTGTGTACTTCTTAGCACGATGGCGGGATCTCATGTTTTATGCCGAATCCGAACGGCTAAGGTGAGATAAGCTTGTAATGACAATTGACAATCATTTAGGTGTTGCTACGGCTGGGAATCGAACCCAGACCTTCTGCACGGCAGTTCATCGCACTAACCATAGCGCCACTGAGCCCGTCATATGTTGTGACATTTTCTATATTTATCGACATAAATTCCACAATTTGGGAATATTAGTTTTGAGTTTGGGATGGGATGAGATAGGGTATTAAACGATCCGCACAGCGGATTAAAGCTTTCTCATATGTTTTTTTTTTTAAATATTGGAGACATTTGCTGACTTCTTCAATATTTTCCTCATATTCAGTTTTCAGTGCTGGGGTTAGAAATGAGAAAGAAAGAAAATAATAGGAAATATATTGGATGTAGTGGAGAATTACTCCAGTACTTACTTCGGGAAGTAACTGTTTTTTTTTTGTTCGTTATATTAAAAGCTATTTGAACGAACGTTAGTGTATTCTTATGAACGATTAATTACCAAATTTATATAGCTATGTCTTTAAATTTTGGTCTAATGGATGCCCCTATTCGCAGACATTTCTATTTTGTGTATACCTTCTTTTTGTAGCAATTAGCAGTTGACCCTTTGCCTTCAATAGCCGCTGGAAACGACAAATTTCTTACTTCGCTTTTGATACGTTCTGTAAGAATTTATAAATCATAACCCTCTCACTTAAAACCATTTCTAACTTCACACATATATCTAAAACTTTGTGTACGTCAAACGAACAAAAACATCGAAAGTAAATTATTAATTCGTTCTAATGAAAAAAAGTTTCAGAGAAACCGAAAATGTGTGCTTCCGATCAAAATATTTGAACTATAAGTTTGTTGAAAACATAATTGTACGTCATCTCGCTAATGTTTGTTTATTCATATTTGTTTGCATGATAATTTTATAATATTTTAACACTTCTTAATCACTAATTAGCACACATCGTTATTTTGAGAGTAAAATATTTTTTTCATTTTTTGTTTGCCATAAAGTTAACGTTATTTGTATTCATTCAACGGTATCGAGATGGGATTATAAAGTAGCATGTCAAGTATATATAAATTACGTTTTTATTTATCGGAAGTTAATGTCTTCAGATAATTGGTACATAGCTTTAGTATGAATATTTTAATGTGAAATAAGTGAATGACATAAGCCAAGGTCTAAAAAAAAATCAGTGCAATGCGAACGTGATAAAATATTGTATACAATATGTCTTCAGTAAAAAAAATAAAAAAAACTTTTGAAAAACTGCAGTGTTTCTTAAAATTAATTTCAAACTTTATATCAAAACTAATATGTGCATATAAAATAGGTTTTAAAAAAAAACATATGAGAAGGCTACAGTCCGCTGTGTGGATCGTTTTATACCCTATCGCATCGCATCCTTTAAATGAATATCCACGAAATGTGGGCTTAATGGCGATGAAATATCAAAATCTTGTATGGTTCGATACAGAATCGTTCTGCTTCGTCGGATAGAGAGTCTATATACCACATTTCAAAGCTCCAGCTCAAAATTTAAGGCCCAAAATTCGGTGACACACAGACGGACGGACGGACGGACAGACAGACATGGCTAGATTGACTTAGCTAGCGATTCTGAGTCGATCAATATACTTTGAGGTATATCGAGCAAAATTTTTCACTATGTTACAAACTTAATGTCAAAATTAATACACCCCTATGGGATAGGGTATACACAATAACACAGAATGAGTTTGACAGATAAACAGGAAAATGTAACGATTTATAGCACATCCACGGTTAGGTAACAGAAGTGAAAAATCTAGGAAACAAACACTCTTCGGTAATTGCAGATTCTTAATCGTGTGTTAAGTCAAAAAGCTTCCTCGATCTCTTTACCTTTAAACCGAATATGCGGTTTTTCTTGTTGCGTCTAACCTAAAAACTAGGATTTTAAGTACCAGTTCAAATTCATAAAATAACCCTAAAGGACGGAACCACCAGTACCCACTACTGATTGAGCGCTGTCATTGGTCTTTCGTCTCATCCGCCACAATCTGCGTTTATAAGGCTTGCGTAATCCTTCAGATTCCTAAATGACTTACTTCTTACTTAAGTGGGCTACAGTCCGGAATGAACCTGAGCCTCAACCAACATGCCTCTCCAATTAGCCGGTCTTTAGCTAACCGCCTCCAGTTGCACACTCCAAGTTTGTTGAGGTCGGTTTCTTCTTCTGCGCGCCACTTATTCCGAGGTCTTCCTCTACTGCGTCTGACGTCTGGCTGGGAATCGAAGACTCTGCGAGTCGGAGAATTAGTATCCATTCGTTCTACTTATCCTAGCCAACTTAAACGTCCAATGCGGAGTTTTTTGACCAGGGGCATGTCGCTGTACAGCTCGTATAGTTCTTGGTTGAATATTCGTCTCCATAGCTCGTCAACACAAACGGGACCGAAGATTTTTCGAAGAATTTTCCTCTCAAATCGACCAAGGATTTCTTAATCCGCTTTTGAGACGGTCCATACTTCAGCGCCGTTGGTCAGTACTGGGATGATCAGTGTGTAATATAGGATCTTAGTAGTTGAATTGAGGGCTTTACTACTGGATTGCCTTCTTAGCCCAAAAAACAGCGGTTGGCTAGAGTAATTTCTGACGAGATGTTGTTGTCAGAGTTAATAGCGGAGTCAAGATAGACAAAGTCCCGTACTACCTCAAAGTTATATCTGTCAATGGTGACGTTCTGCCCAATTCGTCAATGTTGCGTGTCCTTTCGTGTTGACAGTATATACTTCGTCTCGCCCTCATTTACTGCTAAACCCATTTTTTCTGCTTGCTTCTCTATACTAGCAAACGTGACTGTGACATCAATTTGACAATGATGTCAATATCGTCGGCGTATGCTAGCAGTTGTACAGATTTTTGGAAAATTGTACCTCTGGTGTTGGCTCGTAAGTTTTGCACAATCCTCTCCAGCATCAAATATAAGAAGTGACATGATAGCGCATCGACTTCCCTAAATCTTTTTTTGGTATCGAACGTGTCGGTGATGTCGTTTCCGACCCGGATGGAGCAGCGAGAGTTCTCCACCATCTTCCTACACAAACGGACGAGTTTGGGCGGTATACCAAAAATAGACATGGCTCTGTATAGTACGTCTCTATAAATGCTGTCGTATGCGGCTTTGAAATCGATGAATAGGTGGTGGGTATCGATTTGGACATCTTGGGTTTTTCCAGGATCTGCCGAAGTGTGAAAATTTGATTGATTGCGATATTTCCTGTCCTAAAACCACACTGATAAAGGCTGATCAGGGTGTTGGTAAACGGTTTCAGGCGTTCAAATATTACGGCAGATAGGACCTTGTAGGCGATGTTGACGAGAACAAAGATGATAGCATCCATGCTATACGGAAAGAAATTTGTTGTAACAGATAGAGAATACACGACAGCTGAAGTTTTTAATGTCCATAATGGTCTACTTCAAGGCACAGTAACTGCTCCACAGCTCTTCAATATCTACATTTCTGATATACTTAGGGAACTCGATAATTCATTGGCATTTGCCGACGACGCTACACTGTATGCAAGCGGCTCAAAAATTGAAGACATTCAAATCCAACTTCAAAGCAAGTTTGATAGGTTTCAAGCTTTCTGCTCCGAATGGAAGCTTAAAATAAACTATACGAAATGTGAAACCATATTGTTCCGCACCCCAATAAGACGAGGTAATTCAGATTTGAGACGCAACTGGAGAAATCTCAAAATAACGAGTTCAAATGGTCTTCGGATCGAGTCGAGGACCGTGGTAAAATATTTAGGTGTTCATTTGGACAAGTTTCTGTACTACAATGAGCACATAAATATTCAATTAGACAAGGCAAGAGCGGCATTCATGTCGCTAAAAAGCCTGTTTTATTCCAACTATCTTAGATCCGATGTGAAGATAATTTGTTACCAAGCATTCGTTCGTCCAATTCTGACCTATGCGAGTCCAGTGTGGTGGAACATTAACCCATCGTATATGGAAAAACTACGAGTGTTCGAGCGTAAATGTCTTAGAGCCTGCACACAGATGTATAGGAGTGCACATTCCGATTATAGGCATTATGTCTCAAACAAAAGACTTCTGGATGCTTCCGGTGTGTCCAGAATTGACAATGTCATTCTAGATCTTGTAAGGAATCACTTTGTTCGTTCGGCAAGTGTTAGCGAAAACGAATTAATCTCTGGATTATTCTATCCGAATCCTGGGTATTTCAGAAATGCCTTGGAAAGTGGATACATTCCGCCAGAAACATTTCTGTTTCTGGATGCATATGGCTACCTATCGGATTCAACGAACGTTCCAATAATATACCATGCTGCAAGGAGAGCAACAGATAAAAGGATCCTTTATGAGCCTTTTGAGTCGGGGGACGGGAATACTGATCAAATTAGATACTGCATTAGCATACCTGAAAGCGACAAAAGTAACACTAACAGGTTAAATAGAGACCGATACTGGTGGCTAGACTGGGCTGAAGCCGATACTTAGGTTAAGTAAAACTAGGCCCTGACATGTGATCCTTGATCTAACGATGACTTGTTAGTCGATGGAATAGAGATCACATGACAGGGCCTAGATAGATTTAGATAGATAGATTTAGATAGGTTAAGTTAGTCTTGTAGGTTTTAGTTTTATATAAAAAAAAAAAAGTTGCGACTGTCTTCTAATAGGTTTTGATTCACATTTTCCTATTTTCAAAAAAAAAAAAAAATATAAAGTACATAAAAATAATACAAAAATTCACAAAAAATATAAAAATTGAATTAAACATACAAATTATATATCATGTAATGCGAGCCATAATGGTCTTTTACTTTGGCAAAATTTAAAAATGTCTAGTCTTTAAGTTTATTTAGGCTATTAATTAATATTAAAGAACTTGTGAATAAATAAACGATAAAAAAAAAAAAAAAAAAAAAGCGATGTTGACGAGACTTATGCCTCTGTAGTTGGCGCAGTTAAGAGGGTCACCTTTTTTGTGGATCGGACAAACGATGCTGCTGTTCCATTCTTCAGGCATACATTCTTCCGAACAGATTTGGCTTATGAGTTGGTGGATGCTTCTTACCAAGTCATCTCCGCCCCCTTTATAAAGCTCGGCGGGAGAGCCCTCATTTCCGGTAGTATTATTAAGCTTGAAAATTTGCTATCCTCCCTTCACTCAGGTCATGTGGTTGGCAGTTTTCCCTGTCTTTGCCAATATTGAATGGTTCGTTCTCCCTGAAAGCGGAATGTTGTTCATCATCGCCGTCTGACAATGGCTTATTGGCATCGTTGTCATTGTTCTTCGACCTTCGATGCTGGTGGTATGGTGTTAATCGAGAGGTTTAAGTATACGGGTTGAGCGAAGGTCTTGGCGGCCTCTTGCCATTGCAGTCTTTCGACAATACATTTATTCACAGTATTTCTGGATTTTGTGGCGTGTTGGATATCCATATTCTTACCTTGGCTGCAACAAGGTTGTGATCCGAGTCGATGCTAGCTCCTCGGAATGCTTGGTCATCCAAAATGAATATCGAGGTGAGGAAACCGTGTGCTGGCTATATTGGCATTTCCTTCAGTCCTTTCCGAGGCTATTGGTTTGGTAGTTTACCCAAAGCACAACCCCCAACCTGGAGGTCCAGTTCTAATTTATTAGATAACCCTAGGACACGGGGCCATCAGTATCCACTACGGGATTGAGAGCTGCCGTTGGCCTTTCGGTTCAACCGCCACCATCTCTGTTGAAGGGGCCTGACTAACCCTTGAAATTCCTAGACAACCTGTTGTTCGAATATGTCGAAGCAGCTTGTCTAGGTTCGCCTGGGACAGCAGGCTCAGTATTCATTCCGTGCCATTCTGATCTGGCTATTTATAGTGTTGCTGTTTTCGTCGTGTTGTAAAAACTCGCGCTTATCGTTTAGCAAGTCAAATCCGGTTGGATGAGACCAGTACCCGATCTTTAACACTTGGAGGTAAAAAATGAGAACTTGATGTGTGGTCAGAGTTACAACCACTGGGCATTGCCAAGTTAAATCCAATCAGAGTCTACCCTCGTTCTACAACACCCAAACCTGTTAACCTGTTGTCCAAATATGTCGAAGCATCTCAAGTCATCTCGGTCATCCTACCGAAGACCGTAGTTGCCACCATTGACTCCATTTCGCAGGCGGTTTGAGAAAGGAATATGTGCCTTAGGGCACAAAATGAGGGACGAACGACTTCGCGGCAGAGCGATAATTGTGAAAAATAAGCGACAGAGGACGTCGTTCAGCTTGCAAATCGGTTCTATTTACTTTATGAAATCCTACGATAAAATACTAAATCATGCCCGAAGTTAGTTTTGTCACAATATAAGACAGCTTTAAATAACATTGATTTTGGACGTGACATTTGACTTTTGATTTGATCATATAGTTTTGTCTGCCGCTCTTTGTTCTCATCTGCTGCTTCCAAGACATAGGAAATTAAACTCTAGATACGGTCTTGGCCAAATAGGAGAAGGCTCATAGTCGGACTTGCAGGCATCAATTATGTAAAAACTCAAGATTTCATGTAAGCGAAAAACTACTTTGGTGTTGCTAATCGAAACCTGGTCTTTTGCACGGCTTCTTATCTGGCTTAGTACAAACATGGTTAGTTCGATGAATAGAGTTATACATGTTATTAAAAGAAAAATCGTACATTATCAACTAAACTATTCACATTACATTTTTAATACATCGACGATGCACGATCAGGTAGTGGCTCTTCATTAAAATATTACAAATTTATATAATGGCCTAACGCCAACACGTAGCACTATGCACAACACTCATGTAAACCATTGCCAAAAATATTTCTGACTGACAAAAAATTATTTCAAATAAGTCAAAAGGCGTTCCATTTCAGATCTTCTATATTCTGCTTACGTAGCCGTGTTTGGACTATTGACAGATGTTTGCAGTCCCCATTGATTTCGTACAGGTATGGCGGTATAGTGTATTACCGCCATACTTGTTGCCTACTATCCTTAACAGCTTACGTTTACATGTGGTTAAGAAATTTTTGTTTAGCATGCCAATCACTGAGTAACTTGTTAGAATAATAAGAACATTTGCTTAAAAGCTTACAATAGATAGTCATGACTGGAAGTTTACATCGCTTTAATTGAAATACAAACATCACCATGACTTCTAGATGACTCAGGGCTTAATTTCTGCATTCTTGATTCATTTCACAACTGATCACGTCTTGTCTACAGATATATCTTTATTGGTGTTAATAAAATAGTTAAACACATCTCTTCCAACTTAAGATGAAGCAAATATCTGAACTCTTGGCACAATAAATACTTACGCATTGAATTTCGCGAAAGAGCATCATAATTTAAGAACCTGGTTATTTTGATTTGCACATTTAAGTAAATTTCCGTTAATTTATTTTTAGATACGGTTGCCATCGATCTGTTCTACATGATCAGAATCGACTCATGACTTTTATATTAACACTGCTAATTCGCTTTCATTGTAAAAGTATTTAACGCAGGTCTTTTAGGTATGATAACAACGTTTAGTCTATGGAAATATGTTTAATCTACATATATATGTATACATAAATGCAGATGTGCTGAAATATTATCAAACATGTTGTTGAGCCCTATCCTGTTTACAGTTTAAAATATTCGTTTGTATGTTTTCCATAAACGCCTTCTATAAGCCAAGTTACATTTAGGGTGAGGCATCTTAACTTAATTTTTTCAAAACAAAATAATACATACCAATTTTATGAATCAGAATTATTTTTATTTTTCTTAATATATGTTTTGTTATACACTGTTTTGAAAAACATAGCAGATAGGTGATGCTGCCATTTTTCATACACTTAATAAGCCAGTTTCTTGTATATGTACACAAATGTTGGCGGTAAGGTCTTGTTGGTTCCTTGTTAGTTGACACAAACCTCATATGGGAATGCCCCTAGGTCCAATTCATCAAAATGCTCACACACCGGTCTGAATTCAGGGTCACTGTGACCTCATTATACCCAATCCCATAGGGGATTGTAACATAGAGAAATAATTTTCACAGTCATACCTCAAGTATATGGATTGACTCAGAATCACCAGCTGAGTTAGTCTAGCCATGTCTGTCTGTCTGTCCGTCCTTTTGAGCTAGATTGATGAAATTTGCTATATGGACTCTTTGTCGGAAAAAGCAGAAAAAGTGTAAAAAAAATCCCACTTTTCAAAATAACGTTTTTCTTTGGCCAAATGGTAGGGAATTTTGAATTTTCCATATAAAGGTTTTTGCCATGCCCTCTGCTTGGGGGCGTTTTTTTTTAAGAACCTTTTTTTCCAAATTTGAAAGAAATTCGAAACATTTTTGCAAATACTTCTGTAAAGGCAATATAAATATTTCCTACCTAAATCATTTTTATCCACGCCCACTTTTAAGGGGCGTTTTCCTACAAAAATCACCCCAAGGCATTTGTTGTTGGTTTTTTTGTCGACCTACAGAAGATTTTGATAAACTGTCTGAACAAATGTTGTACATTACCATTTTCTATATTGCTGATGTCGGCATTGATTGGTTTCAATATTAACTATAAATTGAAGAACCCTTTGTGATGACGATGTTGGGGTTGGGGAATGCATCCGTTCACTAAGGCATCTCTCTCTTTTTAAAGAAGGACACGCAAGTCTCAAATTGAACTGCCCTTTTGATCAGTTCTGACGTACTTGGACAAGTTCATTATACGAATCTTTGATGGCGAACAAGCCCAAAGCTCGAAACAACCGTAGCCTAGATGACTTCGGAGTAACAAATTTTAGCTGACTCTCCGTTTTTGAGAAGCCACAAAGTGTTACTCTTGGACTTTGTTGTCACTTTCGATGTTTGAACCAGGGACCCTGCGCATTAACAACACTAACCACTAAGCCACTGCACCCATTCTCAATCATGTCAAAATTTGATTGTTAAAAAACGAGCTAGCATTTATAGCAGGCGGTCATCTAATGAGAACAACGACCGCTACCTTTTTTAAAACTCTTACCTCAGAACCCCTAATAGAAATGGTCCGCTTATAGACGATTCAATCAGAATCTAGAATGGAATAGAAGTTTATTCTGAAAAGATAGACTACCAAACTCGTTTAGTGAATTGCGAAGCTGCCTTGCAGAGCTAAGGGCTTTTTGAAATTATAATAATGACATAATGACATAAAAGGAAAGGAAAAAGCAGATGAACTAGCTAGAATAGAATCCGCATGCAACGTTTCCCCCAACTTAAATTGCGGTAAACCCCTCGTTGGCTTTAAAAAAAACGGAACATAAAGAAATACAAAAATAAGCAAACGCCAAATGGCGCAACACAAATGCGTGAAAGCACACCAAAAATCTGTGGGCCGAAAAAAAACGGCGTTATATCAAAGGGCATCAACTTAAATAGCGTTAAGAGTGATAACATGTCACAACCAGTTAGGTAAATACTCCAGAGGTTGAGTAGCTTGAGGTAATGGGAGAATGCTAGCTACCTGGAAGCAGAAAAAGATACGGTTCAGATAATCCCTTTCTACAAAGGATCGGGTTAGAGCTACTAAATATTTGGACACATAGTGCATCAAGCCCTAAACTCAATTAATTACCATTATACCACTTCATCACCAATAATTCTATTCGGTAACGGGTATCACTATGGGCCCACAAAGGGGTATTCGAATTTAACGCCTTAACCTAGCGCAAAAACCCATAAACCCATAATATCTAAATCTAAATGTATGCCTCTGTTGACACAGTTCACAGGATTTTCGTTTTTGTGTAACTGGCAAACGATGCTGAGATTCCATTCCTTGGCACACTTTTATTCTACCTAATTTTAATAATTAATTTAATTTTATTAATAAATTTAGTTTTTTATATAGCTTAGCCCTCTTAAGCTTAATAAGTTAGATATTGATATCCTCATTTCATTTAGGTCACCAAACGTGGATTGGCGTTTCGGTGTTGACGCCAATATTAATTGTTTCGATCTGCCTGAAAGCGGGAGATTATTCACCGTTTAATAGTCTGCAGATAAACAAAATGATACTTCTCAAAGTTTTTTGGAATTTTTCTTTGAAAAATAAAATAAAATATCTACTACATATTAAAATAAAAACCGACAAATTTAAGCCTAAAGGCACAGTATAAGATATAAGCTTAGAGCGCCCGCTAAGGGCCGATAAGTTATTTTAAGAATACATGTTATTTATAAGTTAGATTTAATCATTTTTGTCTAGTTTTTAAGTTAATATTTGCAGTCAATAAAAAATTAATTTAAAAAGTAAAAAATTAATAGTCAGCAGACTACGTTTTTCCTTGTTCAAGTCCCCACAATTTAGTTGAGGGCTTGTATTCCTGGCTTTGAAATTTTACGCTTTAGTAAAACTTACGAACCAGTGGCAAAGTGATTAGTGCGATGAACTACTAAGAGCGAGGTAGATAGCCAGAAAGTGGCAACACCAACGTTTTTTTCCATTACATCATCTATTGCGAAAATCTGACAACCATCCACTCTTCGTGGCAAAAAAAAAAACTTCGCTCATACATTTTTTTCTATTTTCTTTTTTTGAAAAACTGATGTTCATTGATTGTTCATTTAAAGCTGTTCTAGTCTTCATCCGCAACTTTCCCATGTAGGCCTTATTTTGGCTGCGAGCATGTTGCAATAAAGCGAAATAAAGGGGTTTTCAGTAAGAGCGCTACAAACGTTTTTTTTTTTAAAATAAAACAAATACGGTTTTGGATATCAATGAAATTCTTTATTCCTGTGAAAGAAAGTTCGATGCCATTATGTATGGAACTCGATTTCTTTTGCTTGGCCACCGCGGGCACGCTTGCAGAAGTCCAGACGCTGAACCCAATTTCCGACGGTTTTCAAGAAAAATCGGCCGATACTGCTGTAATTTCACGTTCGATATTCGTACGAAGTTCATCAATCGTCGCTGGCTTGTTGGCATAGACCATAGACTTGACGTAGCCCCACAGGAAATAGTCTAACGGCGTCAAATCGCACGACCGAGGCGGCCAAGCGTTTTCCAATAAATTGATTGTGGCATTCGCTATGTGGCTTGTGGCGCCGTCCTGTTGGAACCACATGTCCTCCAAGTCCATATCATCCAATTGGGGCCAAAAATATTCGGTTATCATTGAACGGTAGCGATTCCCATTCACAATAACGTGCCGGTCTTGATCATCACGGAAGAAGTACGGCCCAACGACGCCGCCGGCCCATAAACCACACCAAACCGTAATTTTTTCGGGATACAATGATGACTCATGGAGTACGTGTGGATTGCTGCCTGACAAATACCGCATATTTTGTTTATTGACGAAGCCATTCAGCCAGAAAATCATTTTCAAGATGTTGCTCAGCCCAATTCACGAACATACGACGCTTCTGGATCGGATGTAGGCCAAGATCTTTTCGCAAAATTCGCCACAACGACGTCACAGAGATGCCCAACGCTTGAGAACGACGTGTGAGAGACACATTTGGGGTTTCTTCAACTGAAGCTTCAGCGGCAGCAATATTCTCGACACTAAGGCCACTTCTTTGTCTCACTGGCACGGGCACATTTTGTACTGTGCCTGTGGATTCAAATTTTTCCACTAGATGCTCAATTGTTGATCTGCTAAAACGATTACGACGACCATGACTCCGAATTTCGGTTGTAAATTTTAACAATTTCGACTCGTTGTTGGGTCGTATTTCTATCCACCATAAAATGGCAAACCTTACTGAAGAGAAATGTCAAAAGAGCGGCTAGAAATATGGCGTCGTTTGCTGTCCCTGTCGTTTAACTTTTGGGGCGGTCCTGTTGAAAAACCCGATATATCCTATAAGTCTTCTCTTAGCTAAAGGTAGCAATTCTGCAATAAGAAAGCAATTATCTATAAGAGTACCGCACATCTCATTTTAAAATCCAGATGGTACAGGGTAGTCATTCTATATCTCGGTATGTGAATATTGAATAACTTTTTAAAATAAAATCGGATTACATACATGAAGTATTTCTATTTAATTTGGTCCTTTATAACTTATTTGTACTAGTTTTTGAATAAAACATCAATCGAGTATCCCACCGCTATTGATCAAAGCAAAATGTGCACTTATTGATGAATTTTCCATCACATATTCGAGCATCTCGGTGATCTAAGGCTTGTTGCCGTAAGCCTTGCTTTTCAAATAACTCCACAAAATTATGTTCGTGGCCAGTCAATTTAGCCATTTTTTTATTCTATCGATAGTTTGGTCGTATTGCAAGCAACGTTTACGGTCTGTCGGCAATATTGTTTGCGTCAATTGCACTTTAAACGGAAACAATATCTTTTCACTTGTAGAGAAGTTTACATACCCTTTATATTACACACTTTATTTATTTCCTACAAAAATTAGAGCCTATGAGGCATTTATGAAGGTGCGTCATTGTTTGTTGAAATTAAGAGATCATTAATATGGTCCTTTTCTTTTTGAAATAGGTTGGCCTCGAGCAGCGATATGCAATTAAAATAGTTAAGATCAGCTATATTATAACTTATTAAATAATTTGTCCACTGGTCTAATGCTATATTAAATTACATGATAATCATGTATTATTAGTTGATGCTCTAAAATAAAAGCCAGAAGTTCTGATTTGACAAGATATACACGTGCTTCAGTATATCGAGAAATTACCAAATATAAAATCACGTGAGAATCACAGCCTGGTTTAAAGTAACGGAGTAATTTAAGTACATTACTTAATGCAAACTCCTACAATTTGCATATCTAGGATCAATGTAGATCATTCAATTGACCAGCTAGATACAGTCAAATGCATTAACCCAAACTGGTTCAAATACCACATATTAAATCGTGTTTTAAGCAGGTCGTCTTGCATCTGGTCTGTGTATGGTCATGGCGTGCAAACATGCTTCGAGAATACTTCTATCTCCAACTCTCATCCACAGTGGCTTGCCTTTGCAGTGCTAAGGGTACAACAAACCATATATTCACAATCAATACCAATCTACCAATAAGATGATAGCGCTGATACGCTGATAGCACGACATACCGGGTAACTCAAAAATGTCCGAGTATCCACAGGTGGAAAAGTGAGTTTGGCTAAGTCTGTCAGTCTGAGATGACACATATCAAGCGCTTGTACATATATGCATATGTATACACAGCATAATCAAAGCTAATGAATATCTGAGATCGCCGACGAAACGTTGACTTGTACATCGTGGAACGATTTCTATATTTTGCATAATGACAGATCGTTGTAAGAAGACCAACAAAAAAAAGTAAATAATTTAAATTATACGCTTATAACGAGTCTAAAAAAAACGTGCAATTTACGATCCTAATATGTGTGCCGCGAATATTAATGTGTTGGATGTGTGCGTCCGCGGACTTAAGAATGATGTCCGATTGCTTAGAACATGTGCAACAAACAAGCGGAGAGGCGTGATAAATTGTTTTAACTGAACAGGGTCTGATATTATACGCTTTACATTAGCATATTTTTTTGCCAATTTAATAAAAAGTTAAAATTAACGTTTTTGTTTATCAATAGGCAGTTCTCATGATGTTCTTTTCGAATATAGATGAATGAATGAATATTCGGGGGCGTAGGCGAACTTTTTTGAATGATGATGTCTGAAACAGAAAATGTGTATGAAAACTTCAAGAGCTTAGATTATTTGGACTTCAAAACTTGTAATTGAGGGAATTATTAATGGTATACTTTAAGCATTAGTCGTCTCCACAGCGCGTTAATATTTTTTCTACGCTTATACGTTTCTTAAATCGTTCAACTTATATTAATTATGATGATGAAGCTCTTTTTTATCCTAATTACGCGTAAATAAGCAACAGAATAAGCAGAGCAACAAAGCCTCGGACTAATTTTATCGTTGATGACCCTGCTTAACGAACAACGTGCGTATCTGCACCTGGAATTTGAGAACACTAAACAGGCGCAATTCCTTAGTTACTACAAGGACATAACTTAGTTAGTTAAGTGGCGCTATAGTCCGGAATGAACCTGGGCCTCAACCAACATGCCTTTCCAATTAGCCCGGTCCTTAGCTTTCCGCCTCCAGCTGCGTACTCCAAGTTGGTTGAGGAAGGTTTCTATTTGTGCGCGCCACTTAAGGCAAGGTCTTCATCTACTGCGTCCGACGTCTGGCTGGGAATCGAAAACTCTGCGAGTCGGAGTATTGGTGTCTATTCGTTCTACATGTCCTACCCATCTTAAACGTCTAATGCGGAGTTTCTTGACCAGAGCCATGTACAGCTCGTATAGTTCTTGGTTGAATCTTCGTCTCCATAGCCCGTCAACGCAAAC
This sequence comes from Rhingia rostrata, assembly GCA_949824845.1. Lineage (NCBI taxonomy): Eukaryota > Metazoa > Arthropoda > Insecta > Diptera > Syrphidae > Rhingia > Rhingia rostrata. The sequence goes on along the minus strand of OX463756.1, from coordinate 86,014,799 downwards.
GGGACCGAAGATTTATCGAAGAATTTTCCTCTCAAAACGAGCAAGGATTTCTTCATCCGCTTTTGAGATGGCCCATGCTTTCGCGCCGTAGAGCAGGACTGGGATGATCAGGGTCTTATATAAGATCTCCTTAGTAGTTCAAGTGAGGGCTTTACTACTAAATTGCCTTCTTAGCCCGATGAAACAGCGGTTGGCAAGAGTAATTCTTCGTTTAATTTCTGACGAGATGCTGTTGTCAGAGTTAATAGCGGAGCTGAGATAGATAAAGTCCCGTCCTACCTCAAAGTTATATCTGTCAATGGTGTCGTTGTGTCCAATTCGTCGATGTTGTGTGTCATTTCATGTTGACAGCATATACTTCGTCCTGCCCTCATTTACTGCTAGACCCATTTTTGCCGCTTCCTTCTCTATAGGAGCAAACGTGGCTATGACATCACGTTGGGTCGATCGTCGGCGTATGCTAGTAGTTGTACAGATTTTTTGAAAATCTGGTGTTGGCTCGTGAGTTTTGCACAATCCTCTCAAGAATCAAGATTGAAGAAGTCACTTGACAGCGCATCGCCTTGCCTAATCCTTTCTTTGGTATCGAATGTGTCGATAAGGTCGTTTCCGACCCTGATGGAGCAGCGAGAATTTTCCATCGTCATCCTACACAAACGGACGAGTTTGGGCGGTATATCAAAACTAGACATGGCTCTATATAGTTCGTCTCTATAAATGCTGTCGTATGCGGATTTGAAATCAATGAATAGGTGGGTACCGATTTGGACTCCTTGATATTGTTTAGATATTGCTATCCTAATTTATCATAGATAGATAAGATATTGCTATCCTCATTTCACTCAGGTCGGTTGGCTGGCAGTTCTCGCTGTCGCTGCCAATATTGAATGGTACGTTCTGCCTGACAGCGGAATGTTGTTCGTCATCGCCGTTTAACAGTCTGTAGAAGTGGTTCTTCCATATCCTCAGCATCGACTGTGTCTCAACTACGATATTTCCCTGTTCATCTCGACAGGATTCTGTGCGAGCCTTGTATCCTTGGTTTTGACGTTTTACACTTTGGTAAAACTTGCGAACGTCTTTTCTCTCTGAAAATCCGGTGTTCTTCCCTTCTTCTCCGCTATTAGAGCTCAACGGCTGCTCTCGTCTTTACCTGCAGCTAAGCCTTGTAGGCATCGTTCTTGGCTGCGAGCATCTGTCGGCATTCCTCATCAAACCAGGGGTTTCTTGCTGGTGGGCGCGAGAAACCTAGCACATCAGTTGCGGCTGATCTAATGGCTTGTTGGCATCGTTGCCATAGTTCTTCGATATTCGATGCTGGTGGTATGGTGTTAATCGAGAGGTTTAGGGATTTGCGTTGCGCGAAGGTCTTGGCGGTCTCTTGCGATTGCAGTCTTTCGTCATTAAATTTTTTGCACAGTATTTCTGGATTGCTGTGGTGTGTTGGATATCCGCATTCTTACCTTGGCTGCAACGAGGTAGTGGTCCGAGTCGCTATTAGCTCCCCGGAATGTTCGGACATCCAAATTACTAGATGCGTGCATGTTGTCTACCGCTATGTGACTAATTTGGTTGGCCGTTCGTTGATCTGGAGACCGCCATATCCCTTTATGGATATAGAGGTGAAGTAACCGTGTGCTGACTATAGTGGCATTTCATTCCATAGCGAAGTCAATTAGCCTAAGTCCGTTACCAGACGTGTTGTCGTGTAGGCTATGTTTTCCGACAATACTATTAAAGATATCTTCTCTTCTCCCTGCACGATTTTAACATCGTAATTCGGTAGCCGCGCATTGGTTTGGTCAAGGAGTACATAGAAGCAGTCCGAATTTGGCGAATTTGGCCTTGATGCGGATGGTTACAATGCGTTCGCTAATGTCTTGGAAACATAAGACTTCTTGCCTAAGTCTGGCACTTATAACAAATCCGCATCTGAATAGCCGCTGTTTCTGCTCACTATAATACGGTCCGTAGTAGATGTAACAGTTTTTCAGCCTCTTTTTTCCCGGCCCATCCAATCGTATTTCCTGGATGGCAGTAATGTCTGCTTTGTAGCAGTTTAGGGCTTCCGCTAGTTATTCGCTTGCACCTCTCCTGGTTAATGTTCTCGTGGGTAGTTAACCCAAAGCACAACCCCAACCTGTAGGGCCAGTTCCAATTTATTAGATACCGCTAGGACACGGGGCCATCAGTATCCACTACGGTATTGAGCACTGCCACCATCCGCCACCATCTCTGTTCAAGGGACCTGACTAACCCTTGAAATTCCTATACAACCTGTTGCCCAAATAAGTCAAAGCAGCTTGTCTAGGTTCGCCTGGGACAGCAGGCCGCGTATTCATTCCGTGCCATTCAGACCTGGCTGTTTACAGTGTTGCTGTTTTTCGTCGTGTTTTCAACAGTCGCGCTTGTCGTTTAGCAAGTCGAATCCGGTTGGATGAGACCAGTACCCGATGGTTACCACTTGGAGGTAAAAAATAAGCACTTGATGTGTAGTCAGAGTTACAACAATGTGCATCGCCTAGTTAAAGCCAATCAGAGTCTACCATCGTTCTATACCCAGTGTAAAACGAGGAAGATGGTATTCAGAATCAACGCGGCAGTTTGTATTTGGTTTCGGTTCATTAGGTATTTTCAATGAACTCTTTAGGATTGTCTTCCTTAAGGTATAGAACTTCTTAACGAAGCTCTTCGGAGAGTAGTCTGACATTATTCAACCATGTTCAAAACAAGACGATTTCGTTCTAAAGGCTTTTGTTTTTCGACACTTCCGGTATTGTCAAGCTCTTGGAAACGCATATATTTTTGAGATCCAGATTATATAATTGAAAAAATTGGCTCATCGCCTTCAAGTTCCTGTCTGCCGTAATATGTGAACGCTACCAACAACCTGATCGTCCCTTATTAGCGTGGTGTTAGGCCTGGAAAGTATACATTTATAGAGATGAACTATACAAAGCCATGTCTAGTTTTAATATACCACCCAAACTCATCCATCTTTGCTGGATGACGATGGAGAATTATCGCTGATCCATCAGAGTCGTGAACGACCTCACAGACACATTCGATACCAAAAATTAATTTCTATTTGATTCTTGGGAAGATTGTGCATACTCCCGAGCCAACAACAGAGACATAATCTTACACAAATCATTGCAACTATTGGCATATGCCGACGTTATTGACATCATTCGTTGGACTCAAAGTGATGTCAAAGCCACTTTTGCTAGTATAGACAAGGAAGCGGCAAAAATGGGTTAAGCAGTAAATGAGGGTAAGACTAAGTACAAGGTGTCAACACGAAATAATACACAACACAACGTCACTATTTACAGATATAGCTTTCAGGTAGTACGAGATATTGTCTACCTTGGTTCCATTATTGACTCTGACAACAACATCTCGTCAGAAATTAAATGATGAATAAGTCTTGCAACGATGTTTCTTCGTGCTAACAAGGAATTTCGGTGGCTAAGCACTCGCTTTTACTTCTATAAAGATCCTGTATATATCCTGATCATCGCAATACTGTTTTTCGGTGCTGAAGCATGGACCGTTTCAAAAGCGGATGAAGAAATCCTTGGTCGAATTGAGATAAAATTTATTCGAAAAATTATCGGTCTCGTTTGCTTTGACGGGACTTTTGACGAAGATTCAACCAAGAACTGTACGAGCTGTACAGCGACATGCCCGTAGTTAAAAAAAAACTCCGCATTGGACGTTTAAGGTGGCTAGGGCATAAAGAACGAATGGACAACAATATTTTGGCTCGCAGAGTCTTCGATTCGCAGCCAGATGTCGGACGCAGTAGAGAAAGACCTCACATACACATACGCATACACATTTTAGAAACCAACCTCAACCAGCTTGGACTGCGCAACTGTATGCAGTTAGCAAAGGACCGTGCTAAATATGGAGGCATGTTGGTTGGGGCCCTGGTTCATTCCGGACAGTAGTGCCACTCCATTAAGAAGTAAATAAGAAACGCCACTATTACAATAAATAAATAATACAAAAAATAATTACAATAAATACTTAGTGTAATATGGAGAATTTAGACAACTTTTTCTTGTCTAAATTGCAAAATGTGCATGGTTGTATCCAGCAGGACCGAGCAACGGTCTAATGTGCCTCAGCCAAAGGTTTGTGAAATTTTCCATGGTGATTGATCTCCAGAAGAGATGATATAAATTGAGCTACACTCAGTTCGAATATAACCACAATAGAGTTATTCCTGTGGGGTTATCTCAAATCTTGGGTTTAATCTTAAGCCAATAAATCGAATTCCACGGAGAAAATGTTAGATGATATTTTTTCCAAGAAATGACAGAGTCAGGGAGTCTACATGCCGAGCCTTCCAAGAAATTTTACTTATCGCGGCGGTTTACATAAGGACAGTATTTTTTTTAGAAATAGTTTCCCAAAGTGTGTTATATAATAATTAATAAGTATTTGTTAAATATATGTAGAACAAAACTGCAGCCGGTTCTGATGGATTACCAACAGAACTCTTCAAATACGGCGGTGTTGACATATTTGTAAGTGTACATACCTTGGTCCAAGTGCCGAGGTATATCTCTGCTAATCATGTAACAACTTTCTCAACGTACTTTCAAATGTCTTAAGCCTTTCTGCAACACACTTATATGCATATACTAGTGAACATTTCGACGTTTTGCACTACCTTTTACACTAAGACAATACCTGGAAAAGACCAACGAACTTCAAGTCGAGACGCATCATATTTTTATGACTTTAAATCAGATTATGATACCATCCATCGCCTAGAGCTCTATTAGGCAAAGTACAGTTTGAAAGCATTTTATCTGAATTTTCCAAAAATGAACCGGATTTCTCCAAGAAGGAGCGCGATTTTATACGATTTCTTCAATCTGGTGCTGAAACAGACAGTGCGTGGGGCAGATGTAAACGCCAAAGGCACTATCTTTAGTAAATCTGTATAATACAAAGAATATGCTATCAACAAATAAAGTCCTGTCGATCCCCCATACCAGAGAAATGTGGGGAGCCCGTTAATTAAAACGAGGTTTGGATATTATATAATTCTTACAGCGAATTGAAGCCTTTCGTCATTTGTCGCTATAAATTTTGCAATTGAATTAGCATTGGTCTTTTGGCTGGTTAACAATACTATTATCTCCATTTGAATAGGTGTTTATTTAATTAAATGAATATACTTTACAAATTAGACCTATAACGTATTTAAAAAATCCAAATGACAAGTTAGTTTCATTCCTCACAAATGATTGTTTTATTATTTTTTGGTGGAAATTTTGAACCGCAATTGTATGCTTTGAGGCAGAACTAATAAACAATTCTATGACCAATAATAAAATTCCATTAACGCTTTCCGATAAAAGTGTCAACCACACCGTCGTAATATTAAAAATATAGACAAAAAAAAATAATAATTTTCTTTGTTGGCAATTTTGTCTAAAGAAGGCATCATTCCAATTATATACCACCATTAGACAAATTCTCGCCGTTTAGTGTTTAGAATCAAATTTCCACCGCGGTTATGGTCATCATTCATTAACAACATATAGAACAAACAATTGAATTTGACAATAAGATCTATCTTCGTCAATGGATACAGAAATTTGACAAATATTTAAACGGCCCAAAGGTAAATTTCTGCTAGCTATAAATTAATAAAAAATGATTACACACTGTTCCCGAAATAAATAAATCAATTTCACGGTTTATACCCATAAGACAATCATCAATATGTGCGGATGAATATGAAAATTTGGTGAAAGAGAAGACAGCGAAGTTCAAGGATCGGAAAACAACCAAATTTGTGTAATCTGTTTCCAAAAGCCTCAAGATCTCAAAAGTCTTTAGCTCAATAAGGCTGCCGATATGGCGGTCTTCCTGCCAAGCTATATAAGTCTGGTAGGAAAGATTTGGTAAGGAACACACACACCAACTCGGAAGCAAAATCTTGGACGGATAGTATTAGTATGTCTCAAGAATTTAACCCTCTTAACTCCACCAATTACCACGACCTAAAACATCGTCAGAAACTTGTAAAGTAAGTAACGTTTTTGTTATACACTTACTACTACCTATTTTATATATTATGTTTTTATTGTGTTGATGAATTATTTTTACTAACATTGTGTAACAAAATAAATTTGATCACCATAAACCAAACCTAGTCGACAACGAATGATTAAGCTTTACAAATAACACCCAACTATACGGGACAAATCAAGAAACGTCTTTATTAACTCTTTAAGGTACAGTAAAATTTTAAGTTTTGAGTTTTGAGTTTACCTACTGCCCTTTAAACCACCACGAAGCACGTCCAATATATACCAACCGCAATTCACTGGTGTCCTTAACTTAAAGCGCTAATTATTTATTTGAATATCAAAAATTGGGTCACTCGAAATAACGATAACAATGTCTGCTTTAGTAGTGGAAAAATCCAACGTACCTTCACATCTAATTAGGAACAAATATAAGTCGACATATATAGCATTTACATTCCTATCTATCTCATTTGGAATTGCAAATACGAGACCCCCTCGGCGCGATAGATTGATACGGAATCCCACTCCAACTGAGCAGGTTGTCATTATCCGTCAAAATTATTGCGCAATTTGTAAATAAATATTTTGTTTGTATGGCTATGTACGCAGATAGATACTGCAAAAAAAAACAATTACCTCACACCGGACTAGAAAACTGTCGGCGCGGCATCGATGACCATGAACTTGCACTTCCCAAACGTAAAGATGCAATTAGCAACATCAGAGCGAATAAAATAAGAGATACAAAAATAAAACAAAATTTATGCGTAGATAAACATAAACAAGTGTTCGTACACTCGCTGTACACACGGGGAGCTAAACATATTCATGCACAATCTCTTTGTCGGCTCTCGGCAGGGCAGCATGGTTGTATGGCATCATGATCGTGTTACCAAAGAGACGTAATGCCTCGTTTGATATTTCCAATAGGGTGTATCATTTTTTTTATAAAAACATTGATTCCGAATTGATTCCCCATGTCAGGCATTCCTTAAAATAAATGTCCCTTAAAAGTGGGCGTGTCTAAAGAAATCATATGGGCGAGATATAGCAAATGATATTGTCTGTCTTTCGTTTGGCCATAATCGAGTTTTTTTTCTGAAAGTGGGGGTGAACGTGGTCGAATTAAATAAAAATTCCCGTATGCCAAATATTTCAAAATTTTCGGACTGTTCGATAAGGGGCCTATTAGTCACAGAATAAATGTTTATCAATATAATTTAATGGTTTTTATCAAAAGTTTTGTTCGTCTAAAATACATACCTACCGAAAATCGTATTTTACTAAAAACGCCCCCAAAACCTGGGCGAGGCAAAAAAGTTATGTTGATGAAATATATATATCGGGTTTTTCAACAGGGACGCTACAAAAGATGAGCGACAGGGAAAGAAAATGACGCCATATTTTTGCGCTCTTTTGACATTTCTCTTCAGTAAGGTTTGCTATTTCATGATGGAAAGATATACGATCCAACAACGAGTCGAAATTATTAAAATTTACAACCGAAATTCGGAGTCAGTAGCCTCAACGTTAAGAGCGCTACGTCCAATTTATGGTCGTCATAATCTTCCGAGCAGATCAACAATTGAGCGTCTAGTGAAAAATTTGAATCCACAGGCACAGTACAAAATGTTCCCGTGCTGTGACGTCGTTGTGGCGAATTTTGCGAATAGATCTTGGATTTTGCGAATAGAGCGGGCTGAAGCCGCTAGTCCAACAGAAGCGTCGTATGTTCGTGAATTGGGCTGAGAAACAACTTGAAAATGATTCGGACTTTCATCGAAAAATCATCTTCAGCGATGAGGCTCATTTCTGGGTTAATGGCTTCGTCAATAAACAAAATATGTGGTATTTCTAAGGCAGCAATCCACACGTACTCCATGAGTCATCATTGCATCAAGAAAAAATTACGGTTTGGTGTATTTTATGGGCCGGCGGCGTCGTTGGGCCGTACTTCTTCCGTGATGATCAAGACCGGCACGTTATTGTGAATGGGAATCGCTGCCTTTCAATGATAACCGAATATTTTTGGCCTCAATTGGATGATATGGACTTGGAGGACATGTGGTTCCAACAAGACGGCGCCACAAGCCACACAGCGAATGCAACGATCAGTTTATTGGAAACCAAGTTTGGAGAACATGTTATCTCACGAAATGGTCCAGTCACTTGGCCGCCTCAGTCGTGCGATTTGACGCTGTTAGACTATTTCCTGTGAGGCTACGTCAAGTCTATGGTCTATTCCAACAAGCAAGCGACGATTGATGAACTTCGTACGAATATCGAACGTGAAATTGCAGCAGTATCGGCCGATTTATGCTTGAAAACCGTCGAAAATTAGGTTCAGCGTCTGGACTTCTGCAAGCGTGCCCGTGGTGGCCATGCAAAAGAAATCGAGTTCCATACATAATGGCATCGAAGGTACTTTCACAGGAATAAAGAATTTCATTGATATCCAAAACCGTTTTTGTTTTATTTAAAAAAAAACTTTTGTAGCGCTCTTATTGAAAAACAATTTTCTGAAGAAGATATTTTTTCAAAATTCTATAAAAAATTAATTGTTACGTGAGTATGCTTGTTTTATGATTAGCTTCAATATGTTATGGAAGGAATATCCCTTAACAAGGTTAGAATATTTATACGCATAGGTTTTTTTACTTTTTATATACTTTTCTGGAAAATAGTTTTCTCCTGGTTGTTTTTATTTTTTCCAAACTAGTTGATTTTTTTCTAAATATTTGTTTATAAAAAAACTATTGGCGTCCAGTATGAGATCGACAAAACAAAAAACATTTAAGGTTGCCTTGGGTAAGGAATAACGTTCAGCTTATAGATTTTTATGAACCTGAAAAAAATATCACATTTAAGGTGACTGCATTTGTAGGATCTTAGATTAAAAATATTTTTATCTTAATAAGATATTCAATTTTTTTGTGGGTTTTAATATAAACCTATTACATTATTATAAATATGTTTTTTATTATTATTATTTATATAAATGTATAAATTAACAAAATAAACAAAGAACATAACTCTAGGGGACAGTGTATAGAAAGGTAACTCTGTGGCGAGAGTGAGAAATTGAACACATCGAGTCTGTTAACACTGCTGGTGATTGCTTAACATTTCATTATCTTTGTAACCTACTGATGTTTTGAAAATGAGCATTGGATTAACAAATATGATAAGGTGAAAAATGTGAACAGTTACTTAATTCTTGTTTACTGACAAGAAGTTTTTAATTTCTCACGGGAACAATTTAATAAAATGATCTGCTTGGGACCAATATGTTATTTGGATACCGACCTGCTATCGTTGTCATTATAATTTATATTTTTGAAATAGGTTTAGGCTAAAATAGTTAACTGTTATAAAGGCAAATTAAATATCTTATTTCAGTTCGACTGTCAAACGTGATAAATCTACAAACAAGACAACGTTTTATGAATGGCGCGCTTGCATTGTATACTCTTTACATTGCATTCACCAACCACAAGATCCAATAGAAAATTCAACATCCTTAACAATTTTGATGGTATGAAAGTAAAGGACTTACCGAATTTCCCTATAGTACTAACAAAATATGTACCCGGAAATTGAATTGAACCTATTTCGAAAAATATGCCTAAAACCGTAGACCTCTTACTTTGCATTTCATTCTTTTAATATAATGGTAAATGATTTAACACTGAGATCTTTGGTTACCAAGAAATAAATTAATTGTTGAGTGGTCGGAAATGTGGATAAAAACGCTTAACTGGACCCCTGATAAGTTATCTTATCTATTTATTTACCCTTGGATGTTTCAGCGCTTTCAATTAAGTTTCGCACAGAGCTTAGCTAAATAAATTGACTGCAAACGGGTTTCCTCAAAAAATGTGCGGCTATATGTAAAGTTTTCTGAAGAAGAGATCTTTACAGGTACTGGTGAATTGAATTTCCTAAGATAGATTTTTAACTAGCTCTCCCAAAGAAAAATATGTATATTGTTTTCGTGAAAATAGTCGACCGCGAGATTTTGATTAATTTAACGATTTTTTGTAAACAATTAAGGGTCAATATTTTTTTACTCATAGCCATTTTATTAAACATTTAATTATACATAACGTCAATTTACTCCGAAAAACTCAAACGATTTTGATTACACTAACATAAGTTTCATATTTGCATCAAAACTGCTTACCCAGTTTTTCAGACAGAATCCATATAAAAAATGCATAGATATATGCCATATAAGAAAAATTGTCAATTTCTCGCAAACTATTCAGTCATATTGAATGAAATTTAAAATATTACCGTTTTCAAAAACTACGCATGAATACTTTTGATCCAAATTCTTTAATGAAATTTTCAGTTTTGGCTAAATACACTTAATATAGGCACTAATTGCCTTCCAATTCCAGAGCAAAGGTTTTTATAAGCATAGTTACTTATAAAGTTTTTCTTTGAAGTTTTAACATCAATGACCAAAATAAATGTAACAGTTTTCTATAATTTGGTCAAGTTATGCACATCCTTACAGACGACTCTACCCTTATTTCAAATCTGCAATATTTGAAATATGCGAAGGCACTTTATTATAGGTATTATTAATGCAGATGTTCGAAGGAGCTTAGAGAAATTATCCCTAGACTAGTTGAATTTTAACGACCTTTAAGACACGACATTGCACCTTATAGGAACACTATCCATCTAATATAACAAGAGAAACGTAATACCAAAACTCGTTTTGTTAAGAAAACAATAGCAAGAACTTCCAAAGGCCGTATTTTCACCATTAAATTAAAGAGCTGCAAGCTACCGTTCTTTGAACGTTAAATTTATAGAAAGTGCATAATTAAATACAATTTTTTGGCGCAGCAAGTTCATTAGTAACCAGGGCCTGGATTTTTCTCACAACCATTCATTTGAGCTTGTGTATTTCTTTGAAGCTACAATAATGAAAATTGGTTTTAAGGCTCATTGTTAATGTATTCAGTACTAGTAAATATGTATTAAAATTTCGTCATTACAATCCAGTCAGTTTATTCCTCGCCTGCAAAACATTTTAATGGGTAGATTTTTTCACTGGTTTATAGCATTTACAAATATCATTTTAAAAAAAAAATACTTTTTTTTTCTCCCACCCTATAACTTAACCAATGTCACTCAACAATCAACATACAAACAACAATTTATTCATATCACTCCGCCCTTTTACAAGAGCCTATATCATCGGTGGCCTTACGTGTATCAGTTGGACTTACCACTTTTTAGTTGTGTTACAATACCGGTGCCGATGCGGAATGGGATTTTTTTTTATTGAAACCCGACACAATAATCTCGTGAAGAACTAAAACCGGCTATTATCCCGACCAACACTATCTACATATGTAACGTGTTGCTGAGTCTCGTTCGACTAGTAAACGATTTAAACAAAACTTTTCCGTTGCTGTTTTTCTTTTTTTTTATTTTTATTGCCGACGCTCACAACTCGTCTGTATAAAAATTAAAAATTATAAAAGGGTTAATTGTATGAAGTTCATCAACGCGCAAACCCACCTCGGATACGAAACGATTTACGGTTCACACATAGAAACACCCGGAATCAATGTCAGTGGTAATTACATGCGATTAAGCTGTGCGATCTATTTTTTATTTACTTAATAATTATTTGTATTCAACACGTTGAGCGCATGACTCTTTTAATACTTGGCGTACAAAAAAAATAAAACAGAAAATGTAGGAAAATAGAACAAAAACGGGCGTTTTTTCAAATTGTTTTCTTGCTTTGAGAGATGATGTACACGCCAGACGGCGAGATGTTCTTCCTGCCCCTGTTAACAACACTGCACTGAAATAAATAAAGAGACTAGAGGGTGTAAATTGGCCCCAATTTGGCACTGTTTTTAGTTTTTTCTCGATTTTATGGCGATTTGCGAGATGCAAATATAATTAAGTCTTATTTTAAACTTCACTCGGATATGCACATGCACATTTCTTCGATGGCAATTGTACGCAATCACTTTCGCCTCGAACACGAATGAAATTTCGAAATGTATACTTTGGCGATGTTGTAGAAAACCACGAGATATCTATGGCAACACTAGCAAAGCGCAATTTAAAAAAAACGCACTCTTTCTTGTTTCTTTTCACAAATTTTATCTCGAGGTCGAAGTCGTTGAAGGTATCAAACCGAAGATGAAGAAACGTTCTAGATCGGACGCGCCTTACAAGTTCGATGGTTGCTCAAAGACTACGGCAGCTTATAACCGTGTTAACAATTTTAATCCGAGGAAAGGCACATGCGATGATAATTGAATCAGCTGGCACTACCTATATTGTTGCTGATTCGCATATGAGTTCCCTTTTGCCGTAGTGTGTAAAGCTCTGTTGAGCGGGTGTTGCTATTGGAGATAGACACTATACGGAAAAGTCTCAATGGCAGAACGGCAAATAAACGTGTCGATCTCACATCGCATCACATCGCACATCGCAGCAAATCGGTGACGATCGGTAAGAGGAAATTGCATTGGTACAGGTTGGATTGTAGCACCTTTACCTTTAACTTTGCCAAGAAAGATAAGAAAAGAAGAGCGAGCGCGAGCACTAAAGCATAGACACGTACATGTACTGTGGTCGATAATGAGATACATAAATACATCAGACACAGCAGCGTAGTATCTCAGCTGATTTTCTTGGCATAAGAAGTTTTAATATATCTACAGAGCAGATCATTTCAATTTCAAGTCATTTGGGAGCGGTGTAGACGTGAAGCTACTTGGTCATTTAGATATACAGAGCGGTTTTATGACAGGTACATGCTTAGTGTTTATTGAGAGACTATAATTGTTGGCAACACATTCGAGTAAAAGTAATTAAATATTTATGACGAACTTGCATAAATGTGGGGCAATAACCATTAGGAGTTGTATGACGGGTGAATTTTAGAGGAAGTTCGCTATTGCTAGATATCATGAAATTAGAGGTAAAATATTTTTTTTTGTTTATATGAAATCATGAGGTAACATTCGAGATTGCAAATGACTGCAGAGCCTCGCTAAAGGGAAATAGGTATATTTATTATAATTCATTATTTTTGAAGCATACAAAGGGATCCATAGAGATGTAATAAAGTAGAAAGTCAATTATCGCTCTTATCTAGTGGCCTAGTGCTTACTGCGTTGGACTACTAAGTTGGACTTATAACGAAACTAACAACATCTAAGTATTTTTTTCCACTGTTCTACGTTTTGTCTGACAAACATCTAAAAGTAACTCTTTTATGCGAAGCTTTTAAATTTTCCATTCGTATTCGGCATTAAATAGGAGGTCATCTTGTTTCTGGCAAACATTTTTTCAATTCGATTTTTATATATGTAAGTTAGTGTTGTACAATGAGGGTACAAATGAGCGGAGTCAAGTTGGACAACATGGGTTTATAACTCAATCACGAAATAGCCTTATTCGATGAAGTATGCTAAAGGAAAAGATACGATTTTACAACGGTCCTGGTTTTAATGAGTAGAAAGGCTGTTATTGTGACACGGAGTTGTTATTAGAGATTCAGGCAAGAAATCTTCGACGACAGCAGTATTAAATAAAATTCCCCAACATAACCATTATATGCGCTCACGCTCTGATTGACAAAATGTGACATCGTTATAGATTGATTCCACTAGCAATCCTGCTGAAGTAAATAGAGATTCATGTTCGTTGAGACCTAGGTTCATTCCGGACTGTTGGGGCTCCAATTGATACACCGACGAAATGTATATAACAATTTAACCACACTATTTTCATCACATTATATTCCAATATTTTTTTTTAAACCTTAACAAAAACATTTTTTTTTAAGAAAACACCCCAAAAAATGGGCATAGATAAAAACTTTGTATAGATGTAATAAAGACATTCTGAGATTTGTTTACCAACCATGTCCTAGGACAATATACGATTTTGTCATCTATGGCTATAGATGGTTCTAAGAATTTCGCTGATGAGCCCTCAGCTATTTTATATAGTTTTAATGTAAAGACTTGGTCTTTCTGATATCTGTTTATGACATCAGAAAGACCAAAATTAGTTTGTTCTCAGCAAATTTAATACGGGCATTTACCAGCGGCCTTATCGACGGGTCAAGCTGGCTTCTGTATCTTGTCGACGAGGCCATTAATTATTGAAAACCATTCCTTTCTTTCACTAACCCTAAACAGTCGATGTAAATAAATGACTTTGGTAGAATATATCCTGACATGAGTAGCAAACGTGCTTGTGAGAAAGCAATATAAGAAAATTGTAAATTGTATTTGATTGGCGGTTGAATACTTTTTTTTTATAATTTGCGCGCACTCAAGGGGTTAAGAATATCCTTTATATGTCTTAGCACAGTGCGGGCGTTAATGAAATTCGGGATAAGAAGAAAGGAGATACCGATGCACATTAGTTTTAAATGCCTGTAAGTTATAATGGAAAGCAAAAACACAGTTTGGTAGAGCATTCCATATTCGTGTTGTTCGGTTTATGTACGAATCTATATATTTCAGCGTTCGTCCGAAGATAGGCTTGAGGGTAAACTGATTTGCATTCATAGCGTAACGAGTATTGTGGCTGAATTTTTGAATCTAAGGAATGCAGCTGGCTATTTCATTTAAGCATTGGTTGTTAAAATAGCGATAAAACAATGGTTGGATATTCTAATATCTCCTATAATTTTTTTCGCACGCGTTTGAATACTATCTAGGAGGTGCAATGTTGTTTTTGGTGCACCCGGCCAGATGTGGGCGTTAAACTCAAGTTTAGGGCGTATAAACGCTTTATATATTGCTTTATATATTGTGGCCAGATCAGAAGGAAACCTAGACATTTCGCTGCGTTTTTAGCGACTTGGAATATGTGGTCGTTCCAACGTAAGTCGTTACTAACACACATACCTAGCATGGAAGAAATTTTAGTTTCTTCGACGTAAGTGCCATTCATGGATAATGGTTTCGCTTTAACGACATACGACAGCATTGTGTTTCGGAAGCATTGAATTCTACTCTGTTAGATTAACCCCATTTGATGATGATGTCAAGGTCGGAATTCGATGAGCTTAACATATGTTGTCGTTTAGATTCCACTTCCGAAGATGAGGGAAGAGGACCTGAAAGCGAGTATGAGAAGAGTACTGTCATCAGTGAAGGAATGACTTGGATTATAAGTTGCAGACAGGACATCATTGATGAAAATGAAAAAGAGAGTCGGACCCAAAACTGAGCCTTGAGGGACACCAGCATTTATTTGGTGAGTTGCAGACTTGAATCCGTACAAAACAAGTTTTGAACAACAATTGAACGTTTCGAAAGCTAATTTCTAATCCATAGAAGAAGTTTTTCATCGATTCAAAATGCACGCATTTTCGAAAAATGTGCTTGATGCCAAACCCTGTCAAATGCCTTTGAAATATCATGTGCAACAATCTTATTTATCCACCGAGGTGGATTGATTGGTTCCACATTTTGGTGAGATATGTCATCAAATCACCAGTGGACCTGTTGCCGGTCATTAAGAAGTTTTCGTGTTTCGAGGTATTTCATAAGCTGACGTAAGTGCAATTGGTCGGTAGTTTTAGAGAGAAGAAGATACGTCTTTTTTTAGGTGCAGGCTGGACAAATGCAGTTTTTCATCTACTCGAAACGGGACCTGATGAGTCGGATAGATAGAAAAGCTTACGCAGTGGTTTTGCTAGCGTAGAAGAACACCTCTTCAGAATAATGGGGAAAACACCATCTGGACCAGCGGACTCGTGAATGTCAAGATCAAATAAAACTCTTGCGGGTTTACGAGTACGAAAGTGAACACGTCTCATAGAATGATTAACGTTCTCAAATACAGGAGGAGACTGGGCACAATCTAGCAATGTGGAACTGACTGCGAAATGCGCAGCAAGCAGATGGGCTTTGTCTAAAGAGCTGACAGCTATAATGTCATTGTGAATGAGCGTCGGAACTGATGGTGAGGACAAATTCTTTATATTCTTGACAAATGACCAAAAGTTTTTACTACCTCTGGAACATTGTCGAATTTGTTGCCTCAACTTTTGGTCGTATAGGAATTTGACACGTTTTAAATGGAAATTACAGTCAGTTCTAGCTTGTTTGAATTTTGTTTCGGTTTTGTATAAACGGAAGTTTGTCTCTCTCACTGACACGAACCCTTTTTAGAAAAACGTTTGATGCAATTTTTCATTCAAGCCCACTTTTTTTCGTTTTACTTTGTATACCCCACCCTAGGACATTTGCAATAGAAATACGTTGTTTTTTCATCGAACCACAATCGATTTTGATAAACTGTATGAACAATATGTTTTACAATGCCGTTTTCTATATTTCATCGCCATAAACCCACATGCAAGTTGCAAGTTGATTGATTTTAGATTAGAGTCGTTAAAGCATAAGACTTCTTGCCTGTTGCTAATGTTTGTACACCAACGGTTTTTGATCCAATTAGAAAGACTGTAGCAAATGATATAAGTTTACTTTTTCTTCTTCTCCTTCGTTCGTCTTATATAATTATTTATAATTTGGTTATTTGCTAGCTATCCTACTACTCGTCGATTGTACAGATCCTTTTACATTTCGAGGCCTATCCAGGTGTCTGCCCTTCGTTCATTTAGACCAATAGTAAAAGACAAAAGGGCCTTTATATTCCGCCTGGGTTGAGTTCCAAGCAAGACCCATATGATATCCATTTGGTGTCCACGCGTTGATTAGGTGGACAACAACGAGCCATGTCCCTTTCTAGCCAATCGGATAACTTACAAATTTGATGGAAAAGGAGGATTTCGGAAAGTTCCGAAAATTATTATCGACTTGGGCATGTGCGGTAGAAGAAACATTGGGGATATCCTCAATTCCTCATGTCTTCTTCATCACCGTTACCTCTACAATTGGAGCCTAACTATTAATGAAAACGATAGTATCGTCATTACCGAGGTAATTTTGGCTGCCTCTCCTACTGCTAATACATTTGCATGCATGTCATGTCAAACACTCCTATTCCAACGCCTACGCCCATGTTTTAATCTTTCGTATAAATTGACATAGATTCGGTGTGAATATTGTTTCTCTTATACCCATCTCTGCTTGAAAGCCACCCAAATTTTGTACTCAAATTTCTACTTGCAAAACGCATGTTCGTTTTTGGCATTGGCTGAAAAACGGCACAAGCTTACTTAAATGTCAATAGCCCGTTGCAGCAGAAGTTCATATATCTTGAAAAAAAATCTGCCATTTCCTAGGTTATTGCTCGCTTCGTCTCTTCTAAGGCCGAAACTTAGCCAGTTATTGACGATATTGTGAATGCTGCTTTTGGGCCATGAGAAATTCATCCGGCACCAGGTCATGGGTACAACATGGGATTTCTCTTGCAAATACTTACCAACCTGTAATCCACCAAATATGGAGAACAAATACAATGCAATAAACTTGAGTACACTCCAAAGACTCCCTCACCCAGAAAGTGATCATTTTTGATGGCAACTCTACGGCCCTGTGTATAATGTCTTATTTTGTTTGTTTTGCATTAAACCCATATTTGAATAATGCATTCTCGTCGTTATATTAGCAATAGAGTGCACAACAAAAAACACAAATCGCCAAGTGAGCCTCTAGAAACGTGAATATAAAATTAGGCAGATATCTAAGATCGCCCGACTACTGTGACACTAGATTATCTTCTGGCAAACAACTTAGCACCTCGCTATAATATCAGGTGTTAACACACAATTAAACAGCCGACTTGAGATTAATAATCCAAATATGATAACGATTTGAGATAGGTGTCGCAGTCCATGAAAGAGACGTGTTGTCGGCAGATGCAGTAAGTGTGTTCTTATTAAGCTGCAGTACATGATATAACCCTGGTTAGGATATACCAGTGTTGTCCGTCAACAGATTTGCTTATCTCAGAAAACTAGATAAATTATCAATTTAGATATTTTGTCACCTAGAACTTTAAACGAGTGACAATAGGAACCGTTACCGAAGTAAACACAAATTAATGTTTCCAGTGTGTAACACTGCTGCTTTCCTTGTTTACTTTTTGTGCACACATATATTTACTGACGGTATCTTTAAAAAATTAATCTGGCAGTAACGGACCATACATGGCCTTAAGCCAATCTCATTCATTAATTTGTGTGTGATTTGTTTTTGTTTTCTCACAAAGTATAAAACTTCCAGTTTAACTCTGATTATTTACTTAAGTGGCGCTACATTCCGGAATGAACCTGGGCCTCAACCAACGTGCCTCTCCATTTAGCCCGGTCCTTAGCTAACTGCCTCCAGTTGTGCACTCCAGTTGGTTGAGGTCGGTTTCTGTTTGTGCGCGAAGGCTCTGCGAGCCGGAGTATTGGTGTCCATTCGTTCTACATGTCCTAGCCATCTTAAACGTCCAATGTGGAGTTTTTTGACCAGGGGCATGTCGCTGTACAGCTCGTATAGTTCTTGGTTGAATCTTCGTCTCCATAGCCCGTCAACGCAAACGGGATTTTTCGAAGAATTTTCCTCTCAAATCGACCAAGGATTTCTTCATCCGCTTTTGAGACGGTCCATGCTTCAGCGCCGTAGAGCAGGACTGGGATGATCAGGTTATTATATAAGATCTCCTTATTAGTTCGAGTGAGAGCTTTACTACTGAACTGCCTTCTTAGCCCGAAGAAACAGCGGTTGGCAAGAGTAATTCTTCGTTTAATTTCTGACGAGATGTTGTTGTCAGAGTTAATAGCGGAACCAAGATAGATAAAGTCCCGTACTACCTCAAAGTTATATCTGTCAATGGTGACGTTTTTTCCAATTCGTCGCTTTGTGTGTCCTTTCGTGTTGAGAGCATATTCTTCGTCATGCCCTCATTTACTGCCAAGCCCATTTTTACAGCTTCCTTCTCTATACTAGCAAACGTGGCTATGACATCACATTGGGTCCTACCAATGATGTCAATATCGTCGGCGTAAGGTAGTAGTTGTACAAATTTTTGGAAAATTGTGCCTCTGGTGTTGGCTCGTGAGTTTTGCACAATCCTCTCAAGAATCAGATTGAAGAAGTCACATGACAGCGCATCGCCTAGCCTAAATCCTTTTTGGTATCGAATGTGTCGTCCTACACAAACGGACGAGTTTGGGCGGTATACCAAAACTAGACATGGCTCTGTATAGTTTGCCAATATTGAGTGGTTCGTTCTGCCTGACAGCGGAATGTTGTTCGTCATCGCCGTTTAACAGTCTGCAGAAGTGGTTCTTGCATATCCTCAGCATAGACTGTGTCTCAACTACGATAGAACTAGATTATCTTCTGGCAAACAACATAGCACCTCGCTATAATATCAGGTGTTAACACACAATTAAACAGCCGACTTGAGATTAATAATCCAAATATGATAACGATTTGAGATAGGTGTCGCAGTCCATGAAAGAGACGTGTTGTCGGCAGATGCAGTAAGTGTGTTCTTATTAAGCTGCAGTACATGATATAACCCTGGTTAGGATATACCAGTGTTGTCCGTCAACAGATTTGCTTATCTCAGAAAACTAGATAAATTATCAATTTAGATATTTTGTCACCTAGAACTTTAAACGAGTGACAATAGGAACCGTTACCGAAGTAAACACAAATTAATGTTTCCAGTGTGTAACACTGCTGCTTTCCTTGTTTACTTTTTGTGCACACATATATTTACTGACGGTATCTTTAAAAAATTAATCTGGCAGTAACGGACCATACATGGCCTTAAGCCAATCTCATTCATTATTTGTGTGTGATTTGTTTTTGTTTTCTCACAAAGTATAAAACTTCCAGTTTAACTCTGATTACTTACTTAAGTGGCGCTACATTCCGGAATGAACCTGGGCCTCAACCAACGTGCCTCTCCATTTAGCCCGGTCCTTAGCTAACTGCCTCCAGTTGTGCACTCCAGTTGGTTGAGGTCGGTTTCTGTTTGTGCGCGAAGGCTCTGCGAGCCGGAGTATTGGTGTCCATTCGTTCTACATGTCCTAGCCATCTTAAACGTCCAATGTGGAGTTTTTTGACCAGGGGCATGTCGCTGTACAGCTCGTATAGTTCTTGGTTGAATCTTCGTCTCCATAGCCCGTCAACGCAAACGGGATTTTTCGAAGAATTTTCCTCTCAAATCGACCAAGGATTTCTTCATCCGCTTTTGAGACGGTCCATGCTTCAGCGCCGTAGAGCAGGACTGGGATGATCAGGGTCTTATATAAGATCTCCTTATTAGTTCGAGTGAGAGCTTTACTACTGAACTGCCTTCTTAGCCCGAAGAAACAGCGGTTGGCAAGAGTAATTCTTCGTTTAATTTCTGACGAGATGTTGTTGTCAGAGTTAATAGCGGAACCAAGATAGATAAAGTCCCGTACTACCTCAAAGTTATATCTGTCAATGGTGACGTTTTTTCCAATTCGTCGCTTTGTGTGTCCTTTCGTGTTGAGAGCATATTCTTCGTCATGCCCTCATTTACTGCCAAGCCCATTTTTACAGCTTCCTTCTCTATACTAGCAAACGTGGCTATGACATCACATTGGGTCCTACCAATGATGTCAATATCGTCGGCGTAAGGTAGTAGTTGTACAAATTTTTGGAAAATTGTGCCTCTGGTGTTGGCTCGTGAGTTTTGCACAATCCTCTCAAGAATCAGATTGAAGAAGTCACATGACAGCGCATCGCCTAGCCTAAATCCTTTTTGGTATCGAATGTGTCGTCCTACACAAACGGACGAGTTTGGGCGGTATACCAAAACTAGACATGGCTCTGTATAGTTTGCCAATATTGAGTGGTTCGTTCTGCCTGACAGCGGAATGTTGTTCGTCATCGCCGTTTAACAGTCTGCAGAAGTGGTTCTTGCATATCCTCAGCATAGACTGTGTCTCAACTACGATATTTCCTTGTTCATCTCGACAGGATTCTGTTCAAGCCTTGTATCCTTGGCTTTGACGTTTTACACTTTGACGTTTTACACTCTCTATATCCTCGATCGCGCGCTTTCTTCCTCTTTTTTCTTCTTTCTAAAGCCGGTGTTCTTCCCTTCTTCTCTGCCTATAGAGCTCAACGGCAGCTCTCGTCTTCACCTGCAGCTTAGCCTTGTAGGCCTCGTTCTTGGCTGCGAGCATCTGTCGGCATTCCTCATCAAACCAGGGATTTCTTGCTGGTGGGCGCGAGAAACCTAGCACATCAGTTGCGGCTGATCTAATGGCTTGTTGGCATCGTTGACATAGTTCTTCGACATTCGATGCTGGTGGTATGGTGTTAATCGAGAGGTTTAGGGATACGCGTTGCGCGAAGGTCTTGGCGGTCTCTTGCGATTGCAGTCTTTCGACATTAAATTTTTTACAGTATTTCTGGATTGTTGTGGCGTAGTGGATATCCGCATTCTAACACTTGCTGCAACAAGGTAGTGGTCCGAGTCGATGTTAGCTCCTCGGAATGTTCGTACATCCAAAATACTGGATGCGTGGCGCTTGTCTATCGCTATGTGATCAATTTGATTGACTGTTCGTTGATCTGGAGACCGCCATGTCCCCTTATGGATATCGAGGTGAGGAAACCGTGTGCTGGCTACAGTGTCATTTCGTTCCGTAGCGAAGTCAATTAGCCTAAGTCCGTTACCAGACGTGTTGTCGTGTAGGCTATGGTTTCCGACAATACTGCTAAAGATGTCTTCTCTTCCTACCTTTGCGTTAAAATCTCCCAGCACGATTTTAACATCGTACTTCGGTAGTCGCTCATAGGTTTTGTCAAGGAGCTCATAGAAGCAGTCCTTAGCTTTATCATCTTTTTCCTCCGTTGGACCGTGAGCGCATATAAGGCTAATGTTGGCGAATTTGGCCTTGATGCGGATCGTTACAATGCGTTCGCTTATGTCTTGGAAACATAAGACTCCGCATCCGAATAGTCGCTGTTTCTGCTCACTATAACACGGTCCGTAGTAGATGTCACAGTTTTTCATACACTTTTTGCCCGGTCCATCCCATCGTATTTCCCGGATGGCAGTAATTTCTGCTTTGTAGCAGTTTAGGGCTTCCGCTAGTTGTTCGCTTGCACCTCTCCTGTTTAATGTTCTCACATTCCAGGTGCAGATACGAACGTCGTTGCCCTTTTTTCGTTTAGCCGTGTCGTCAACAATAAAATCAGTCCTTTCCGAGGCTTTTGGTTGCCTCGTAACCATTAGATTTTTCCATGATTGGGTAGTTAACCCAAAGCACAACCCCCAACCTGGAGGGCCAGTTCCAATTTATTTGATACCCCTAGGACACGGGGCCATCAGTATCCCCTACGGGCCGTTGGCCTTTCGGTTCATCCGCCACCAGCTCTGTTCAAGGGGCCTGACTAACCCTTGAAATTCCTAGACAACCTGTTGTCCGAATATGTCGAAGCAGCTTGTCTAGGTTCGCCTGGGACAGCAGGTCGGGTATTCATTCCGTGCCATTCTGACCTGGCTGTTTATAGTGTTGCTGTTTTTCGTCGTGTTATCTACACTCGCGCTTATCGTTTAGCAAGTCAAATCCGGTTGGATGAGACCAGTGCCCGATGGTTACCACTTGGAGGTAAAAATAAGCACTTGATGTGTAGTCAGAGTTACAACACTGGGCATTGCCAAGTTAAAGCCTATCAGAGTCTACCCTCGTTCTACAACACCCAACCATCACAACTCCGATTCCGGACGCAAATTTCTGATGGCAGTTTAATTCGCTTGGACATTTTTCAGTCGTTGTTGTCATTTAATTTTCTCTTACAAAGGGAAAAATATTGTACTCGAGATTTTAATTGATTCCAATATTTCGATGATAAGGGAACACAAAAAAGTGTTTTTTTAAGAATTCTGTCCGTCGGTTGATCGGAATTTTACTTACGCTAGATTTTTATTTACGTACACCACTTAAGCTTTTTCTTTTGCGTTAACCATTTGGTTTAAAAACTAATATATATTCAGTGGATTATAATTCAACTCGATAATTTTGATAAGAGTTTGTTGAATTCTCCACTCACCCAAAGGATCTCCGTGATATGATGATATTTGGGAGGACCAAAAATTGGTGTGAGAAGAGCCCTGCAACGCAAAAAGAAGACTTCCGAGCAGAAGAAGAAAAAAAGAATGTCGACCTTTGGAAATAAGGAAAACGCATAGCCTCACAGCTCAAGAAAATCAAATAGTCGCCCGACAAGAAGAACGTCAATTGGCAGTTGGCTTCAAAGTAGGAACGCATGCTTTACAAAATAACAATGGCAACCTTGTCTTAGGCGCCCAGGGTATTGCCGATGTACTCAGGCATCTTTCCATAATGCCGAGAGTGGGATAAGGCAAGAAACCCTCTCACCTTTAGTCAACGAAGGTACTTAATTCTATAATTGATTACAAGCAGAGCCCTTTAAATACTAAGCTATTGGCGGAGAAGTGTAAATGCAATTAACCGGGAGCAAAGGCTCGATGGATGAAAGAATGACAGATCACAAGAATATGAACCCCAGATTATGTACCATCTACAAGAAAGGCGATCACTGCTTAATGTCGCATGGAAGATCCTATTCAACGAAGTCTTTAGACTGCAACCATATTAAACGGTTCTACCAATGTGCTTTCCGAACTCTGACAAATTTACCATAGATAAAATTTACTCACTGAAGAAAATCCAAGACCAACGAATTTCAAGTCGAAACTTGTCATCGTTTTATCGTCTTTGAATCCTTGAAGAAAAAAATCAGAATTCCATGAAATGCGTCGCTTCACAATAGAAAATAGGCGATGGAACGTTCAGTTTAAAAGCCGCGCTGAACTTTTCTGAACTTTTTCAAACATGTACCGGTATTCGACTATCAGATGTAAACACGGAAGGCACTAATCTATCTACTCACTGGTATACACAAATAATATCGGTATTATTGTTCGTTCCCATTGTGCAGTTGTTTAAGCATTTGAACAGGCGAAACTTCTATCTTGCAGTTACAGGGCAAAGAATATGTTATCAACAAACAAAATCCCAGGAATCGACTCACAAGCTTGAACTCCAGGCAAGAGAATCTTCGAATCCCAGCACTCAGGTTTGAGATGACAAGGAAGATCGAAAACCCGACTTAAAGGACAAGGGATCGCGGATGCCAGAACTCTTGGACTTAATGACTGCAAACAACGTGCCCATGATGGAAGAGGATGGAGCCCATTAAGTAAATAGGTTTCACAAATTTCAACTAATCAAAACAGAAACTACTCTGCTCAAACCAGGTTATAGGTCGCACCAGTTTCTTGGAGAAGAAATAGAACCTCAACCTTTAGTTGTAATTATATAGGGCAGGTGATTATTGCTTCTGCAGGCCTTGTAGGCTCAATGATATAAATGAATAAGCTCGCTATTTTATAATTTAGTGTTTTACAAATATCTCAAAAATAGATTCTTTCACTGAATTCATCGCTTTCGAACGGATTTTCGAATCTTGTTATGATCATGGTCTGTAGCTTTATATATTTTTTTAAGACCTCTATATTTTTCTTAAATACTAGTTCTCGTTATATACAAATAACGCAAAATACTCTTTGTACAATCTAGGGGGCTTATACATTATTTGCTTTCAATTTAGGGTAAAACAAACGAAATGAGCATTAATTTAATTTAACTATTTGTTGTTGTTTATTTGATAATGCAATACTTCAATCAATCAAAGGAAATGTTTTTTATATGAATTACTTCGCAACCATAAAAGTTCACTGATATCGAGTCTTAAACGCTTGCACAGGCATTGAAAATTAAAGTCGCTGATCTAAAATCTTTATATTAATCAATTATTACATTACAGAAAATTTGTAAGTTTAAACTGGGTCAAGAAGATTCAGGTTAATCAAATCGACCATATGGTCTTAGCATCCTATCCAGAGTGGGAAACGTTCACCTTGAGTTTTTCTCCACACAGTTAAGTTCTAAGCATAATTATCAAATGAGCCAGTAAAAGAAACTACTATAAGGTAGAGAAATACTATAAGGTAGAATTGCAGCTGCAGATAGTGTGCACAAAAGTGTTTTATGCCATATCCCATAGGGGTATATTAGTTTTGGCAAGCTTGTAACATGGACAAATTATTTCGCTAGCTGAGTCGATCTAGCCATGTGTCTCAGCCCGTACGCTCGTCTGTGTGTCACCTGTTTTTGGGCCATACATTTTGAGTTGATATTTGGTATATTGACTCTCTACCCAACGGAGCACAATATGTGTAAAAAACTTCAAAATCCATCCACATTTTTAATAAACGTCTTTTCTGATCAAATTATAAGAAATTTAGAAGAAAAGTGTCTGAGCAAGATATTTAGACTATGTTATTATCTATATTTCATACATATAATGTTTTTAACCACTTTTTTTCGGCAAACGTATTGTAATTTTCGAAAACGTTTTAATGCAAATACTTTTTTAATGGCAATATAAATAGTTCGTATATATACCATTCTCACCGACGCCCACTTTTTTGGGGTGTTCTCCTTAAAAAACGAGTTGTATGCCCTAACCCATAGCTTTTGCAATATAGAAACGCTGTTTTTTGGGGGATGTTTTATTTAAAGATGGAAAGGTATATGGTATTCACCGATTCGCATTTACCTACCAATAGGGTTGTTACTCACAGGTGATGCCACTACATTCATTGTTTGGAGTCAGTTTTCATTTTTGATGATCAATTAGTAAGCAAATTCATATTAAATATTACTTCTATTAAAGGTTTATGTTGGCATTGCGACATATTTTGGTGTCTAACAAAAGACTAATTAAATATTTGAATGAGAAAAGTAAATATGCATCGGCAAACAGCGCTAAGGCCCAGGCTTCCATTAGCAAACTTATTATTATTATTATCGATATAACAGATTTTCGCATATATGCCATATAAAGAAAATTGTCAATTCCTCGCCAACTATTTGGCCAAATTGAATGAAATTAAATTTGTATACTACAATTACTGTTTTCATGAGTCACGCGAAAATGGTTTTGGCCCAATTATCTCTAAACGAATTTTCAGTTTTGGCCAATAATGGGAAATCATTATTATTCACATGAACACCGATTACTTTTAATTACGGAATAAACGTTCGTATAATCACATTTCGACATTATTTATACCATTATAGCATCATTAATCGAAATAAATAATATTATGTATTTGAGCCAAATAGTAAAAAAACGTCAAATTAATTTGCTGTGAAAGAAAAAGTTACGTACGACCCAGTCGTGCACCCACCACTAGTTTTTTTTTTTTAATTTTTAACTTTCTCTTATAAAGAGATAGTAACATAACCAATGATTTTGCATCAATTTTTTTCGAAATGTTTAAAATTTTACAATAAGACAATTTTTACTTAAAACGTCCCAAAAAGTGGGCGTGGAAAAAACTTTGTATGGGCGAAATATAGATATTAAGATTGTTAGATATCTTGTTCAGACTCGTTTTTCTTAAACGGAGGCGTGGCGGTGAGCGGCTTTCAAAAATGTTTACACTTGTTCTGTTTCGTCGGATAGAGAGTCTTTATATCCAAACTCTAGCTCAAAATTTAAGGCCCAAAAATCGGTGACACGCAGATGGACGGACGGCCAGACAGACATGGCTAGATCGACTCGGCTAGCGATGCTGAGTCGATCCATATACTTTGAGGTATATCTAGCGAAATTATTTCACTTTGTTACAACCTTAATGTCAAAACTAATGCACCCCTATGAGATAGGGTATACAAATTTGGTGGCGTTTTCAATTACTATCAAATTCTATTGAAGACTTTAAAAACCATGCAGTAGAAACTTATCTGCAAAGCCACACCGCTGGAAAGGAATCGAATTATTCACTTTGGAAAGCAATTAAAGTCATAAAATGCCAAAAAAACGGTGTGCCACCAATTAGGGTACGAACGTTTGTGTTTATGTCTTGAGGAAACATTGAAGCCATTTGATGATCCAGAAAACATTAATCAATTCGAGACTAAAACCCATAATTTTATAGTTATAGTTATAGCTTACACCCCATTATTGATCAGAAACGCCTTTTACCTGACCATCAATTTGGGTTTAGAAGTAAACATTCAACTGTGGACAATACAAATACAAAGGGTGGTGATCTTAGTGAGTAAAAATCTCACACTACTTTGCGCACGTACTTATCGTGTATAAGTAGATTTCCATCAGCTCAGGGAAAAAAAACTTAGTGATTTTCTGTATGTTCCAAATAAAATATTTACGCCAATATAGAAACTGATTTTGTTTATAGAGTTTTTCATATAATTGCTCGTTTCTACTAAACAAAATATCTTTATATTAAGTATAATATTATTTACATGAATATATTACAACATAACACTTTTAAAATTAATAAAATTATGATCGTTGGTCCATAAAAAACTAAACTATTTGCATTTCATTACTTCAATGTGCATTACAAGTAATTAATATTTTGTTTATAACAAAACTACCTCCACTTAAGATAGTAAACCCAAATTCGTGCTCAAAATTGGCAAACAAACTCCTTGAATACTTGGTCTCAATGCTCGCTGTCGGTTTATTGCCCTTCCTTTGAATCGATCAGCACTCTTAATACATGCGGCTCCCTGCGACATTTCCTTTTGCCAATCCGAAGTTCGTTGATTCAAGGAACTCGCTTATATGTGTACGTGTCCATATGTAAAGAATATTGCCAAGGACTTTGAGGCAATAAATCAGTACATTGATTCAAGAATCGAGAAACACCATTCCAGGTGGAACTAATTGGGATATGTTTCCACCTTATATGGCCCCATTCACGTTACCGATCCATCGCCAATCTGCCCAACACTGACTGTGTACTTAAATTGGTCAGAATTCAAATGTAGATGTCCCGTATGAACTAATAAAGATGCTTAGCTAACAAGAATATCATATATAGGTATAGTATTTTTTTATATAATCTACTGCGGTAGTTAAAACTTTGTTTAGGGATGCAATTGGAAGTCAGGTAGGTATGAAAATAAATGATTCATAGACTATGGCAATATCAAATGCTAGGTATTTACGTAAACTATTATATAAAAGGTCCTAAAATTGTAATTTTAATGATTAAAATGATACCAAGAAATAAAAAGATAGATTGTATTACAAAAATATTTATAGATTGCCGAAAATTCCATACTATTGTCACACTTGATAGGGCAATTTGTCGTAAATGATTTTGGTTTTGAATATGAAATAACGAAAAGAAGTATTAAAAGATCAACAATGGCTGGCTCAAATGACTTTATCCCTGGAGCATTAAATATGGTTCATTTGCTTGAATGTGGCCGATCCAATGTATTGTACACGTATACTTTGGTACATGTTGTTCACACTATTCGTACATTCCCCGCATAAAGGCAAACTAATTGCAATATTGTTGCTCCATTTTCCTGTTTATGACCCAGCATTTTCGAAAACGATCTTTTGCTATACAGATTTAGAAGAACTTGTAAATAAATTATAACTTTAAATAAGAAACTGCATGGATATCGAGCATTTTTAAAATAATCAAAGTTAGAATCCCTGATTTAATAAAGAGCTTAAGTTTCTGCGTCACAGACATAATTTTGCAACAAACTTTTTTTATTATTACGACTATAATGATCATTTAATTTGCTTCAGTTAAATCGCAGCGATGTCTAATGGAATATAAAATGACTATTAAGTCAATATGGAGAGCGCTCCCTGAACAGAAAATGAAAAAAATAAATGAACCTGTTGATCCTTCAATACTCAATTCAGAATATTTTCCAACCTTCCAAGAATATCTTGAATCGTATTTAAAATAACGGTTTAGTATTTCGGAGTACCATCCATTGGCTGCGGTCGAAAAAATGACCGTCGGTCGGACTCTACATACATGCGCTGCCCGAATTAACTTCAGGGAGTCGCTGTTTTTATCTTTCTCTAAGCAAGAGAAAGACATTGTTTTCGTGAAAATTTGTTAAAACTTCCAACCAACTCGCTGTGAAAGAGAAAATTGCGTACGACTCAGTCGTGCGACCACCTCTCGATTGTGTTTGTTGTTATTTCTTACAATACAAAAGTTGGTGTATACTTATAGGCAAGTAACTAATGATATTTTTTTTTTAACTTTCTCTTATAAAGAGAAAGATATTGTTTTCGTGAACATTTTCGACCTCGGGATTTTGATTGACTCTAACATTACGATGATAGCGGAACCAAAAGAAGTGGTTTTGGGAATTCCGTCCGTCGGTTCGTCGGTCTGTCCATAATGGTCTCTCCAGCCTAAACGACTTGACCGATTTTCTTCAAACTATCCAGCTTTTTTGTGGTTATAATTCTAAGTCATTTTTTGTTAGCTTTTAGCCATGTTATTACTGTTACCTGCCAAATAAAAATTATAAAAAAATTATTTTTTCTCGAAAACGGCTCTAACGATTTTGATTGACGTTCATATGTATTATAAGCATATTAAATGCAACCAAACTCTATACCTGCAATCCATATAAAGGATTTTTGCATTAGGCCATATAAAGAAAATTGTCAATTTCTCGCAAACTGTTTAGCCAAAGTCATTATTACTCACATGGACACGGGTTCCTCTCAATTATGGAATGAACGTTCGAATGAATGAACCACATTTCGACATTATTTATATAATTTTTAGCATCGTTAATTATGCATTTTGGCCAAATTATTAAAAATTAACTCTCTGTGAAGGAGTGGCTTAAGTACTGCTGTCAAAAATTAAGAAAATGAAAAAAAAAATGAACTTGTTGCTCCTTCAACATTCAATTCAGAAGATTTTCCAACCTTTCTTGAGTATCTAAAATCGTATTTGAAATAACGGTTCAGTATTTCGTGGTACCATCCCTTTTGGCTGCGGCCGAAAAATGACTTTCGGTCGGACCAGTGTTGGTTAAACATCGGTAGTTATCATTTCCGATAGGATCGATAGTTATGGGGGGAAAATATCGATAATATCGATACTATCGATAGTTTTACCAAATCCTTAAAAATCCTTAAAAATCCTTAAAAAAAAACGTTTCTTTAGGTACAAAACCCAAAAAATACTAAAAATCTGATGAAAATGTAAATTTGAATTTGAATTTAAAACTAATTTAATACAATAAGAAATATATGAACTCAATTGTCAACTTGCTTTTTAAGATATATATATATAAATATATATATATATATATATAAATATAAATATATATATACACCTATATATGTATTTGTAAAATAAATATTGGATGGATGGTAGCCCCGATATAATATTTAAAGCTCGTTTATAACACAATTTCAATGATTTTCGTCATATTATATTTTGAAAATCTGTACTTCTTTAAAAGTTTGTGAAGTACGAATTGCGACGTTAAAGTCGTTTAAAGAGAAGAAAAACTCTAGGACATTTTCCGTTATTAGTCCAGTTGTCTTATGAGAGTTCTATTCACTGTGCCTTTTTTATTCTTTTCTTTTTTTACAAAATGCAAAGTCATAAAATAAATGCTGAATTTTTTACATTTTTTTTAATGTAAATGTAACATTTCGATACTAAACTATCATTACGTAGCTACTATTCAACGCCCAAACGCGTTTAGCTTATAATGATTCTATCCCACGATCAACAATTTTAATGAATAAGGTTATTGCTTTTGGAATATATAGCGTTATACAGCCCCTATAATTCGATTATGAACATGAATGAGGCCGTATGTGTATACCGATCGCAAATTTTTATAAAGCATCCCAAAATCATATGTTGAACGTTTAATACCCTATCCCATCCCATCCCATCCTTAAAATGAATGTACAAAAAAAGTGGAAGGGGCTAAAAACTAAATGGGGGTGAAATATACGGCCAAACGGATACCACGTATGGAGATTAAAAAAATCAACAACCTCTTCTGGTGTTTCGTGAAATTTTAAGCTACGCTCGGGTTTCTCATGCATCAACTCAACCAAACGTTTATATTGTTTGGTGACTGTTTTTTCATTCGAATTTTGCTTAAAACAGCAGTTTTCAATAAAAATCACTTAAAACTATTTCCGCGACGAACAGAAGTGTGACATGAATTGAAGTGTGGCTGTCAAAAACAGATGCAAAAAATGCAAAAAGGTAGACTCTCGATATGTGTTACGCTTTATCAAAGAAATGTACCAAATTCTCCGAGTCGCAAAAATCGGTGAATTTTTCTTTCGGAACGGATACCATGATAGGGCCGATAGATACCGTCGTTGTCACCACATCTTGTGCAGATAGTTTATCTAAATTTATTTTGGTTCGAAAAATATTAAGTTTTTCTATTGCATTATGTTATGTAGTAGGGTATACAAATGTCATTTTTACTGAAAAAGGAGCACACAAATTTGGGTGTGTTAAAATGAACTAGGTATAGGAAAAATGTTTATATTATCAAACCCAATTATTTTGCATCCAAAGTTTTTTTTTCGAATATTTTAAGTTTTACCAAAAATGTTTTATTGTTTTTATTTAAAACGCCCCAAAGCGCTTCGCAAAAATCATTATATAGACAAAATATTCATTACGGTTTGTCAAAAACTTACGTTTTTCTAAAAAGAAGGGTTGTCAGTCGGCGCATTTGAAAAATGTTAACACCCGTTCAGCTGGGAGATACAAAGAGCACATGTAACAAATTTCATCATTCTAACTCAAAACTGTTTAATGTTTAGCCTCTATTTTATTGCACTTTTTGGTCATCATCAGGCCTGCCTTTGAGAAGATTCATTGTCGTTCATTAGGAACTGATGACCCCTTCGGGTGAGGGGTTAGAATATACCCGAGGTAAGGCATGCCTGTCGTTTTTTGGAATTCCATCCGTCCGTCCGTGCGTCGGTTCGTCGGTCTGTCCATAATGGTCTCTTCAGCCTTAACGACTTGACCGATTTTCTTCAAACTTCGTATCCAGCTTTTTTGTGGTTATAATTCTATGTAATTTTTTGTTAGCTTTTAGCCATATAAAGAAAATTGTCAATTTCTCGCAAACTGTTTAGCCAAATTGTATTAAATTTAATTTATGTTTTCATGGATTACACATAATTGGTTTTGGCCCAATAATCCCAAAACGGAGTTTTAGCTTTGGCCAATAACCGAAAGTCATTAATACTCACATGGACACGGGTTCCTCTCAATTATGAAATGAACGTTCGTATAACCACATTTCGACATTATTTATATCATTTTTAGCATCATTAATCAAAATATTTTTTTTTTATTGTGCATTTTGGCCAAATTATTAAAAATTAACTTGGTATGAAGGAGTGTGCACGACCCGTCGTGGACCCACCACTCGTTTTTATAGACAATAGATTTCCAATCTTTAGCCCGGGTATTCTTTCTTCTGTATTTTAGTGTTTAAAGTTCAAATAACGTAAATCTACTAAGTTTTTTTTTGGAAAAGGGTTAATATAATAACAATATTGAAGTTATGTAAACAAGGCTTAAGTACTGCTGTCAAAAGTTAAGACAACGGACAAAACTGTCCGTACTGGCACTTTATTTATTTTAGAGCATATTAAGTGATTTGTCTGTAGGTTCCTATTAAAATACTTATGCCAATATAAAAACTGATTTTGTTTAAAGACATTTTCGTATAATTGCTTGTTTTTACGAAACAAAATATCCATATATGTATATATAATATAATATCATTCAAATGAATATAATTATAACATAATGCTTAGTAATAAAATTAATTTCATTGGTCCTTAAAAAAACTAGACTTTTTCCATTTCATTATTTCAATGTCATTACAAGTAAATAATATTTTGTTTATAACAAAATTACTTCCACTCAAGATAGTAAACTTAAATTCGTCCTCAGCATTGGCAAACAAACTCGCTGTCGGTTTATTGCCCTTCTTTTGAATCGATCAGCACCCTTAATACATGCGGCTCCCTGCGACATCTCCTTCTGCCAATCCTCAATTCGTTGGTTCAAGGACCTCGCTGATTTGTGTACGTGTCCATATGAAAAGAATATTATCAACGACTTTGAGGCAATATCTCTGTACATTGATTCAAGAATCGAGAAACACCATTCCAGGTGGAATCCATTGGGATATGTTTCCACCTTATATGGCCCCATACACGTTACCGATCCATCGCCAATCTGCCCAACGCTGACTGTGTACTTACATTGGTCAGAATTTCCGACTACAAATATTCCCCAGCTTACGCTGTTTCCATTTTCGTAGATGTCCCGCATAAACCAATAAAGTCCCCTCCTGTTGCACAGTAGAAACGCATCATCCATTAAGTCATCCAACGTAAAGCTGAAGCTGTTGTCGCCTTTCTTGATGGAGGTTCTGTGGTATGTTTCGCAATGACAGAAGAGCTCGCTTAGTTTGCCAACCCACCAACACTTAGCAATACGGCATTTGGTCTCCATAGTTGAGTTAATTTTATTTTTTAAACTCGTCTTACTATGATGTAGCTTCAAAATAAACTAACATGCTTAGCTAACAAGATTCTTATATATAGGTATAGTATTTTTTATATAATCTACCTGTGGAAGTTAATCCTTTGTTTACGGATGAAGTCAGGTAGTTGAATATAAATGATTAAAAGACTGGCAATATCAAATGTTAGGTATTTACGTAAACTATTTTATAAAAGGTCCTAAAATTGTAATGCTAATGATTAAAGTGATACCAAGAAATAAAAAGATAGATTGTATTACACAAATATTTATAGATTGCCGAAAATTCCATACTATTGTCACACTTGATAGGGCAATTTGTCGTAAATGATTTTGGTTTTGAATACGAAATAACGAAAAGAAGTATAAAAAGATCAACAATGGCTGGCTCAAATGACTTTATCCCTGGAGCATTAAATATGGTTCATTTGCTTGAATGTGGCCGATCCAATGTACACGTATACTTTGGTACATGTTGTTCACACTATTCGTACATTCCCCGCATAAAGGCAAACTAATTGCAATATTGTTGCTCCATTTTCCTGTTTATGACCCAGCATTTTCGAAAACGATCTTTTGCTATACGAATAAATTCAGATTTAGAAGAAGTTGTAAATAAATTATAACTTTAAATAAGAAATTGCATGGATATTAGGTATTTTAAAAATAATCAAATTTTGAATCCCTGGTTTAATAAAGAGCTTAAGTTTCTGCGTCACAGACATAATTTTGCAACAAACCTTTATTATAACGACTATAATAATCATTTAATGTGATTCAGTTAAATCGCAGCGATGTCTAATAGAATATAATATAATAAATATTTAGTCAATATGGAGAGCGAATTAAAACACTTGTTTCTTACTTTTAAAATTAAACAATATTTATTTGGAACTATGTCCTTTATTATTGAAATACTTTTTACTAATTCTAAAAGGAGCTTAAGGCTACTATGTAGTTACAATAAGACTGTTGATAAATTCATCATACAGTCGTATTTATATACTTTTCTTATCTATCTACAAGGAGACCCAAGCGTACAATCGTCTTGCTTGATAATGAAGAAGAGATAATATTCCCACATTGTATACAAACGATATTATCTCTTTTACATATGTTATCATTGTAGCGTTGTGTGCAAGACTGTACTAGAGACTAAAGATATCATTGAATACAAATAATGTTATCTTTTTTCTCAATATGTCTTGCTATGGATACTTAACTCCCCCCCTTGTTAAACGAAATCGTCCCGATTTTTCGACGCTATTTTTAACATTTCTCTTTCATAAGTTTTGTTATATGCGTCAATCTTTTTTTGTTTTTGACGATCTGTTATACATTGTATAGTTTTTATCATTACGTACGTAAATGCTAGAATAACAATCAGTGTTACAATTGTGTATATAGTTGATAATATCGGTTTTTCTTCAAAAGGAATAATTAGTTTTTTTAAAGTATCTATGTTATCGAATTTGTACATTGTATCTTCTTTAATTATTTGGTCGATGTAAGATTCTGAATTATGATTTCTTAATATAACTTCTTTAATTTGCTTATGCATGTTTTTGTATATTTTATCGTCTAGATTTATAGTATTTTCATAAGTAACTAAGTTTATACCATTAATTGTTTGATTATTTAACTTATGCTTACCGCTTAATAACATAACACCGGATTCAATTTCCAAGTCGTAATCGTATTCTTGTTTAATGTTGCATTTTGAAGTTATATTCTTTAAAAGTGGAATAAGACAATTTTCTTCTTCAAAGTTAATTTCACAAATGTTTTTACTTAGATGATTTTGACAATTTCTTGTTCTTAAATAAGTTTGGTTACATAAGGCAATTGTTTTATCTGTAATGATTTTTCCATGTTTTGAATTTAAAGGTGTTACTTTATACAATTTACATGATTTAATTAGAACTGGATATTTATATATTGTGATGAAGAATTCATCAGTTCTAGCTAATAATATTTTAGAGTACTCAAGTATATTTATTATGGGTACTTGAATTATTTCATGTTGAATAATATTTTTAATGTCATCTAAGTCTAGGCTTTCTGATAAATATTCATTATTTTTTGCTGCATTAATTGTTCTGGTCAATAATAATAATTGTTCGTACACTTGTTCTATTACTAAATGTTCTTTAAGGCTCTGACCTTCGAATTGTTGCAAAATTTGTTCAAATCTAGAATTTATAGTTTTTTGTTTATTATTGTTTTCTATGAGATTATTTATACTCGTTTCTATGTTAACTAAGTCATAATGGTCAGGATTACCAAACACATATTTGAAAGCTGTTCCTAAAAAGTTAATTGATCTAGTATGCCTAGTATGTTCTTGTAATTGGTCTGCTAAATTCTTAATTTTACTTAACCAAATTTTTTCTTCTTGTGTAGGTTGATATTTACTAGTTACGATATTTACGTAAGGTTGAAATATCGAAGTCAGGTTGGTGGCATGTAACAAATAAGTTTGTTCTTTGAATAAATACACGTCATCTGTTTGCGTAAGTATAAACTTCTTGTTTAGTAACTCAGTTATTTGAACGTTTCCTTGCCCTTCTTGACTCTGTACAATTCCTAGTAATGTTAGGAATATTAATATTTTCGTCATCTGAAAAATGATAATTCTTTATGTTATCCTTGTGAATTTTTATTCCTTCTTTAGAGATTACAGTGTCTCCTTTATCTTCTTCTACTATTCTTGTTATGTATCTGGCGTTAGATTTCTTTCTAAGACCTGTGATTCTTACCATTATCTTATCTCCTTTTTTATACTCTCTGTGTCGAGTTCCTTTATTTAGACGTTCGATCACTTTTTTGGATGCTGAGTTTAGTTTATTTATTATAATTTCACTATTGCTATATTTATTTTGATTAAAGAAAATGTCTCTAGGTTTCAAACCGGTAACTGAGTGTATAGAATTATTTAATTCACGCACTGTTCTAAATATTTCTTCGATAAGTCTTGTTTTATTCTGAATTGTGAATATTCTAGACAGTTCAGTTATTGTACCGTTTACACGTTCTACCTGACCGTTCGCTGTTGATCTGTATACTGGAGTTTCTACTTTAGTTATGTTGTATTTCAAACACATTTGGTTCACCATTTCTGTTTTGAATCCCTTCTCGTTATCTGTCATGAGTCGTTCACATTTTGGGAAATAATTAGATAAGACCTCTTCCATAACGTCGTACAGTCTGTTTCGAGTTTCGATTTCCCGAAGGATTGTATATTTAGAATACTTATCTACTGTTACAAGGAAAGTATACTTGTCGTTGAAGTATATGTCCATATGAATGTGTGTTCCCACATGTGTTGGTATTTCTGAATTATTCAGAGGTTCTCTGATAGGTTTTCTTTCATATTTTCCAAATAGACATGCTATGCATTTTCTGTTGAAACTCTTTGCTTGTTTATTTAGATCGGGCCAGTAATATTTCTCTGAGATTTCTTGTATATTGTTACGTAACCCTCGGTGTGCTCTTTCGTGAGTTACCCTTACAAGTTTTAGTTGTTCCTCCAAATTTGTCACGTCTTGAAGTTTTCTTGGTGTGAATATAAATCTTACTAGTGGGAATTCTTTTTTTATGTTTTCACCATATTTGTATATGTTTTCAAATTTCGTATGCAAAGCTACAATCTTTTGGGGTTGTATAACTTCTTTCATCTGCCTTAGTAAAGAGTCTTTGTCCTTAAACTTTATTATGAGTCTTATTTTGTTACTAAAATAGATTTGTGTTTCGATATTATTTGTTATATCTTCAATAAGTTCGAACTGTGCAGTGTATGCATTAAAAGGCTGATTCACGGTTTTTATTATATCATTAGAAGAACTTTCAGCTGAATGTGCTGTTTCTATGGTAGAAGCATTTATGCGTTGACGTGATAATGCGTCAGCTACAAGATTTAGGTTTCCTGGTTTATAAACTAATTTTGCTCCAAAGTCTTCAATGATTCCCTTCCAACGTTTCAGCTTTGTGTTGGGATTTTTTTCTGATACAGAATATATAAGGCTCTGGTGATCGGTATATATGGTTAAGTCTGCTATACCATATATGTAGTTTCTGAGTTTTTGTAAGGACCATATGATCGCTAATAGCTCTTTCTCGTTTGTGCTATAGTTCTCTTCTGTCTTACTCAGTGTTCTTGACAAGAAGTGTATAGGTTGCTTATTCTGACTTAGTACGGCTCCAATAGCTATGTTGGATGCATCAGTAGTAAGCTCGAATGGTTTACTATAATCCGGTTGAAAAAGTTCGACTTGTTCTTTCAAATAATTTTTTAAAATTCTAATCGCTTCTAATGCTGAATCATTCAGATTTAACTTAATATTTTTACTTTGTTTTTTGTTTACTTTACCGTTATCTCCTCGTAAATATAATGTCAGGGGCTTGGCTATGCTTGCGTATCCTTTTATAAACTTACGATAGTAACCTGTAAGACCTAAAAATCCTCTCAAATCCTTTACCGTTTGTGGGACTGGAAAATTTTCTATAGCTGCTATTTTCTCAGGGTTCGTAGTGATTCTACCATGTCTGATTATGTGACCTAAGTATTCTACTTCTTCTTGAAAAAACTTACTTTTCTCATCAGATATTTTTAATGTGGCTTTATTGAGTACGTCGAATACTTGACTTATGTGCTGTATATGTTCTTCCTCAGATGAGGAATATATCAATACGTCATCAATGTAAACGTGTACGAATTTACCTACAAAGTCTCTCAAAATGTCGTCCACGCATCTCTGAAATATGCTTGGTGCATTTTTGAGCCCGAAAGGCATTCGTTTAAAATGATATTTTGCGCCATTTATAGCAAAAGCTGTTTTTTCTTTATCATCTGTTTTGATTTTAATTTGGTGGAAACCTGACTCCAAATCTAATGTTGTAAAGTACTTGGCTTTACCTAAATTTTGAATTGTCATGTTGACATCCGGAATGGGGTATCTGTCTGTTACAGTGTGAACGTTAAGTTTTTGGAAATCAACAACCATGCGCCGTTTTGGTTTTCCTTTTTCGTCCAAACCTTTTTTAGGTACTGTCCATATGGGACTGTTATAAGGACTATGGCTTTTTTCTATTATATCGTCATGTAAGAGTTTCTGTATTTCTTTGTTTACGAATTCGTTATCTGCTATGGGATATGGATATTGTTTAACATAAACCGGATTATCATTGGTC
Organism: Rhingia rostrata; assembly: GCA_949824845.1. Taxonomy (NCBI): domain Eukaryota; kingdom Metazoa; phylum Arthropoda; class Insecta; order Diptera; family Syrphidae; genus Rhingia; species Rhingia rostrata. The sequence continues at coordinate 85,976,127 of OX463756.1, read as the reverse complement.
GTCCTAATGCTTGCTTCTATAGTATCTGTAAAGGGTAACGGTCCTATGCTGTTATTAATCTTCATCAGTCTATCTATGTCTGCTTTATAAATATTATTTTCCCCAATTATGTAATTAATTTTCTGAATAGATTCGACACTGCTTATGGTAGTTAGAGTCATATTACTGAAATTTATTTCCGCGTTTAGAACTTTAAGTCCTTCATATCCTAATATCATATCAAAAGACTGAATATCCTCTAATTCAAAAAATGTTATATTTTTCTTTAATATCCTAACTACTTTCTTTGTATCTACCATAGAATAACCATGCATTGTTTTTATTTTTATAGGTTTAATTTTAATTTTTTCGCTAGAATCGCATTTTCTATTAATGTAATTATGGGTTGCACCAGTATCAATAAGAATTTTATAAATTTCCTTAGAAATAGTACTAGTTAAATTTAAGCAGGGCAACCCGTCTACTAGTTTAAATGATCTATTCTTATGTTATTATTTACCATACATTCCGTTTCATCTGCTTCTGCATATGTACTGCTGACATCGTCTCTGCGTTGTTGTCGGGAGTTATTTACTCTCTGCTGCTTGAAGTTCTGCTGATAAGATCGTTGCGGTCTGTTGTGTGTGTTGAAACTCCCGCTGTGTTCACGTTTCGCTGGTGGATTATATACATCGGGTTTGTATTGATTCCAATTTTGTCGCTGTGCATGTACAATTTGTCTCGAGTTTATCTCCATCGGCTGTGGTCCTTGATTGTGTTGCTGCATATTATCGTATTGCTTCTGGGGTTGATAATTCGTTGTTTGGCTCGAATAATTTGGTCTTCTTTCGTTTCTGCGTTCATGTGGCATATTTTTGTGGTGCTTATCTTGAGTGAGATGTAAATGCCTGTGCACATTATCATGTTCTATTCTGCGAGCAATTGCGAATGCGTGTTCTAGATCATTTATTGTAGCTGAATATAATGATCCTCTTGTAAAGTTGTCACTCATACCATCAATGAATATACGAACTGCGTCGTCGTTAGCATTTTTAATTAGTCTGTCGATTATATTCGGCGGATCACCTGACATAGTGATTTTTGATATTATTAAATTGAGATTTTTATTTATCTCGTCGTGGTATTCAGACAGTGTGCTTCTTTTTTGCGTGATGGCTTTCATCATGTCTTGTAGCACGTATAGAGGTTCTTGATTAGAGTACGTATAATCTAATCTGTTACGTATCGCCTCAAAATTAAAAATTGTGTTATAATTAGTTAACACATTCGCGGCTGCACCCTGTATTTTACTTTTCACTATAGTCAATGCTGCTGCGTACTTACTGTGTGTTTTGAAGTTTTTAATGCTGTCCATTAATCTGGATGCTTCTTCGCGCCACGACCGATAATTTGATTGATCGCCGTTGAAAATAGGTAGGCTTTTAAATGCGTCTAACTGTATTTCACTACCATCTGTATATGTGGTTCTTATTTCCTCTAGCACAGGTATGTTTGGTACTATGCCTAATCCAGATTTTACTTCATTTAGTTTTGTTTCTAAATTAGTGTTTATTTGATTTTGGTTAGTTATTATTGCTGCTAACCTTGCATTCTCTGTGCGTGTGTGCTCTAGGGTTTGTGTTACTGTGTTGCTCCTGGTTTCTAAAGCTTCTAATCTTGCCATTAATACTGCGAGTTGTTCCATTTTGAACTCGTGTCTGTTGTCGTCGAATTTGTGTGTTTTTTTTCCTCCACATATACACTTTCACTGAATTGCTTTGCTGCTTCGTACGAAGAAGCTATATTTGTACCTGCTATGCTAGGTAATTCTTGTAACCGGTAACGCGAGTGTTCTGTTTATACTAGATTTCACTACTTGTTCCCGAGGTCCGCTCGATTGAAGTTAAAAAGTATATTTAACCTCCTGGCAGGATCGCCAATTAAAACACTTGTTTCTTACTTTTAAAATTAAACAATATTTATTTGGAACTATGTCCTTTATTATTGAAATACTTTTTACTAATTCTAAAAGGAGCTTAAGGCTACTATGTAGTTACAATAAGACTGTTGATAAATTCATCATACAGTCGTATTTATATACTTTTCTTATCTATCTACAAGGAGACCCAAGCGTACAATCGTCTTGCTTGATAATGAAGAAGAGATAATATTCCCACATTGTATACAAACGATATTATCTCTTTTACATATGTTATCATTGTAGCGTTGTGTGCAAGACTGTACTAGAGACTAAAGATATCATTGAATACAAATAATGTTATCTTTTTTCTCAATATGTCTTGCTATGGATACTTAACTAGCGCTCCCTAAACAGATATGGAAATTTGTAAATTGAATGAGAAAAACTAATGGATATCTAGCCTATATTGCGTACAAGAACTTAAAAAGTAACTTTTAAAAAGATTATCGTATATGATAGTCTCGGAGATTTTTTAGGTACTTGATGTAGAATCTGTATATTGTGTTTGTTTTTATAAGTTAAGGAAAATAATATCACACGTCAATCAAATTCCCACAACGTTCTTATAAAATATCGCCGCTTTATAGGCCACTTTAGTAAAAGCGAACAAGCATCGATAGTTTAATAAATTTCAAGAAAAGTGCGGTCTACCAAAGCATGCTTTGATTCAAGATGTGTGGCAAAACGTGGCGGAATTTGTGTCACGACTACGGAAGAGTGGATTCTGGTGAGCAACTTGATAACGATTTCAAAATGTTTCTATCAAGCGTCACTTGATATTTCTGTTGATTCCGTGTCACTCATAATACCGTTGAAAGCTATGCTCAATATACAACTTAGTGTAAATGAAAATGATTAAGCTATTGCAACGATTATTATCGATCCAAGATTCAGAACCAAATACCTAACTAATGATTAAAATAGCTAGCTGAAAGACTTACATTTTTAAATTTTAAGGTCAACAATCTTAGAAAGATTATTTGAAAATGAAAAAAATAAATGAACCTGTTGCTCCTTTAACATTCAATTCAGAAGATTTTCCAACCTTTCAGGCATATATTAAATCGTATTTAAAATAACGGTTTAGTATTTCTATTAAAAACGTCAAATTAACTAGCTGTGAAGCATTATGTACGACCCAGTCGTAGACAATAGATTTCCAATCTTTAGTCCGGGTGTGCTTTCTTCTGAATTTTAACATATAAAATAAAAAAAACGTAAATCTACAAAGTTTTATTAGATATAATTTCTAAGGTATAAAAGGTCAAATATACTTTTCTACAAGGCCAATTGATATGTGCAGGTACATTTTTTTTTGTTTTTATACGCTATCCCATAGGGGTATATTAGTTTTGAAACATACATGGTTTGCAGCACAGAGAATCAATTTAGCTAGATGTAGCTTTAAGTACATGGATCGACTCAGAATCGATAGCTGAATCGATTTAGCCGTGCCTGTCCGCCGTCCGTACATCACCAGTTTTTGGCCATTGAATTTTGAGCTAGAATGATGAAATGTGGTACACGCGTTTATTGTTGCTCCCAGCAGAACAAGTGTATCCGCACAGCGGACTGTAGCCTTCTCATGGGTTTTTTTTTTAATAATTTTGTCCAGCAATGCTTTTTTTAAAACGTTTTAAGCATCTCGCTGTAAAATAAATAGTTCTATATACTAATTTTCGGAAATATTTTTTTAATCAATTTTTATCAGTTCAACCCTTCGTCAGAATATACCCGAGTTAACGCATGCATGTTGTAGAATGTGACTTAAATCCACTCCCCGTATAACGAATGATGGTTGGGTGTTGTAGAACGAGGGTAGACTCTGATTGGCTTAAATTTGGAATTGCCCAGAGGTTGTAACTCTGACTACACATCAAGTGCTTATTTTTTACCTCCAAGTGGTTACCATCGGGTACAGGTCTCATCCAACCGGATTTGACTTGCTAAACGATAAGTGCGAGTGTTGATAACACGACGAAAAACAGCAACACTATAAACAGACAGGTCAGGATGGCACGGAATGAATACCCGGCCTGCTGTTTTAGGTGAACCTAGACAAGCTGCTTCGACATATTCGGACAACAGGTTGTCGAAAAGCCAACGGCAGCGCTTAATCCTGTAGTGGATACTGATGGCCCCGTGTCCTAGGGGTATCTAATAAATTGGCCCTAGAGGTTGGGGGTTGCGCTTTGGGTTAACTACCCACCCATATAAAAAAAAGCATTATTATGAAGCAACCAATAGCCTCGGAAAGGACTGATTTTGTTGTTGACGACATGGCTAAACGAAAAAAGGACAACGACGTTCGTATCTGCACCTGGAATGTGAGAACATTAAGCAGGAGAGGTGCAGCGAACAACTGGCGGAAGCCCTAAACTATTACAAAGCAGACATTACTGCCCTTCAGGAAATACGATGGCATGGGCCGGCCAAAAAGAGGATGAAAAATTGTGACAGAAACAACGACTATTCGGATGCGGATTTGTTATAAGTGCCAGACTTAGGCAAGAAATCTTATGATTCCAAGACATTAGCGAACGCATTGTAACGATCCGCATCAAGGCCGAATTCGCCAACATAAGCCTTATATGCACTCACGCTCCAACGGAGAAAAAAAATGATATAGGTAAGGACTGCTGCTATGAGCTCCTTGACAAAACCTATGAGCGACTACCGAAGTACGATGTTAAAATCGTGCTGGGAGATTTTTTTTAGCAGTATTGTCGGAAAACATAGCCTACACGACAACACGTCTGGTAACGGACTTAGGCTAATTGACTTCGCTACGGAACGAAATGCCACTATAGGCAGCACACGGTTTCCTCACGATATCCATAAGGGGACATGGCGGTCTCCAGATCAACGAACGGTCAACCAAATTGATCACATAGCGATAGACAAGAGGCACGCATCCAGTATTTTGGATGTCCGAACATTCCGAGGAGCTAACATCGACTCGGAACACTACCTTGTTGCAGCCAAGGTTAGAATGCGGATATCCACCACCCCACAACAATCCAGAAGTACTGTAAAAAAATCTAATGTCAAAAGACTGTAATCGCAAGAGACCGCCAAGACATTTGCGCAACGCGTATCCCTAAACCTCTCGATTAACACCATACCACCACCATCGAATGGCGAAGAACAATGGCAACGATGCCAACAAGCCATTAGATCAGCCGCAACTGAGAAACCTAGCGCGCACCAGCAAGAAACCCCTGGTTTGACGAGGAATGCCGACAGATGCTCGCAGCCAAGAACAAGGCCTACAAAGCTAAGCTGCAGGTGAAGACGAGAGCTACCGTTGAGCTCTATAGGCAGAGAAGAAGGGAAGAACACCGGCTTTTCAGAAAGTAGAAAAAACAGGATATAGAGAGGTGCCACTCCAGGAACGTCAGAAACGTCAAAGCCAAGGATTCAAGGCTCGAACAGAATGTTGTCGAGATGAACAAGAAAATACCGTAGTTAAGATACAGTCTTTGCTGAGGGTATGGAAGAACCACTTCTGCAGACTGTTAAACGGCGATGGTGAACAACATTCCGCTGTCAGGCAGAACGAACCATTCAATATTGGCTACGACAGCGAAAACTGCCAGCCACCCGACCTGAGTGAAGTGAGGATAGCAATACCTAAACTTAAGCTTAATAAGGCTGCCGGAAATGGGCTAAGAAGGCAATTCAGTAGTAAAGCCCTCACTCGAACTACTAAGGAGATCTTATATAAGACCCAGCTCATCCCAGTCCTGCTCTACGGCGCTGAAGCATGGACCGTCTCAAAAGCGGATGAAGAAATCCTTGGTCGATTTGAGAGAAAAATTCTTCGAAAAATCTTCGGTCCCGTTTGCGTTGACGAGCTGTGGAGACGAATTTTCAACCAAGAACTATACGAGCTGTACAGCGACATACCCCTGGTCAACAAACTCCGCATTGGACGTTTAAGATGGATAAGACATGTAGAACGAATGGACACTAATACTCCGGCTCGCAGAGTCTTCGATTCCCAGCCAGACGTGCGTCGGACGCAGTAGAGGAAGAACTCGCCTTAAGTGGCGCGCACAAATAGAAACCGACCTCAACCAACTTGGAGTGCGCAACTGGAGGCAGTTAGCTAAGGACCAGAATTGGAGAGGAATGTTATTTGATGCTCAGTTTTATTCCGGACTGTAGCGCCACTTAAGTAAGTAAAGTAAGTAAGTATAGCGAATGCAATAAGTAAAACAAACAAATTTAAAACCCTTGGTGGCAATTCAGTATCACTGGAAAATCCACCCTCTTCGGAGGTCGGCTCTACCGATTATTGGGAGAGCCAATTATTGCACTTATGTAACGCTTTCGGGATACGCTCAAGGGTAACGAGGTCACCTACATCTAGATCTCAAAAATATATATGTGTCGCAAGGAGCTTGACAACACCAGAAATGTCGACCCACGAAAAGCAAAATTCAGTGCAAAATAAGAGCCTTAAGGACGTAAACGACGTTCTTCGAACAAGGCTTAACAATGTCGAACTGCTCTGCGAAGAGCTTCGTAAGAAAATGTTGCATCTTAAGGAATAAAATATGACTCTAAAGAGTTCATTGAAAACACCTTATGTGCCAAAGCCATGTGCAAACTGCACCGTAAATTCCAAATAGTATACGGATGAAGAAGAACTCAGTCGCGAAACCGACTGGATTCTAAATAAAAGACCGGCAAACAAAAGGAAAGCTGTAACATCTCCTGAAATTTTAAACCGAGACAAATAGATTGTTAATAAAGCGAAACAGCTGACACAAAGGCCCCACCGCCAATTAATGTGATCGGTATTGACGACTTTTACAAGTTACATACCTACATAGATAGTTTAAATAACATTTATGAAATAAAATAAATACTTCATATTGCTGTAAAATTGAACCCATACGCAAGAATTCCAAATTAGTTCATCAGTGCAAGCGCTGCCAAGGATATTATCATACGCAAATCTATTGTCAAAAAGAACCGAGGTGTGTAAAAAGCTTTACTTAAGTCTTGCATACATGACTTCAATATTGTAATTATATTACCACTTTCCCCAATAATTGGGATAATCGGGCCAAAACCAATTATGTGTAATTCATGAAAACATAAATTAACATTCATTCAATTTGGCTAAATAGTTTGCTAGCAATTGACAATTTTCTTTAAATGCAAAAATCCTTTATATGGATTGCAGGTATGCAGTTTTGTTGGATTTAATAATTTAACTTAAAATTAAGTTATGTATAATTTTTATGTGGGATGTAACAGTAATAACAACAACAAAAAATTGATGCCCCAACAGGCTTGTTAGTACCCAGGGCCTAGCTTTTTTTTCTCCCAACCATTCATTTGTGTGTGTGTAGTTCTTTGCACGATTGCGGGACCTCCTGTTTTATGATGAACTTCTGCGTGGCAGTTAATCAACAGTAATAACATAACCACAAAAAGACTGGATACGAAGTTTGAAGAAAATCGGGCAAGTCTCTTAGGCTGGAGGGACCAATATGGACAGACCGACAAACTTACGGACTTAAATGTAAAAAACCCTATTTTTTTGGTTCCGCTGTCATCGTAATGTTAGAATCAATCAAAATCCCGTTTCCCGTTTGTAATTCTGGATGGGTTTTCATTTCTAATGATTGACTTGCTCGTTAATAGAATGACCGAAGAATGATCAGAGAAAAGATCAAAGCATTCTTCAACTTTGATTCGATCAAATCCGGTATTTTTGTAACATCAGTTGGCCAGTAAGTTGGTTTACCCGAAGAATGAAATTCGGTATTGTACTTTCTACCTACTTTATAAATCATCCTAACTTTCTGTGATACGCATCTAGATAACCAGAATGTATGTTTTGTATTAAAGTCCCCTCCGATGACAGAACGCTGTCCAAGGGAAGTAAGCAAGTTTTCAAAGTCAATTTTCTCAACCTTGCATCGAGTTGGGCAGTAAACAGAAGATATCTTCAGAGAGGATTGTCTGCTTCTGACTTGTATAGAGCTAACTTGCATTGTTTCGATTTCTTATTTAAGATCAATCGAATATTCGATACACATTTTTTTTATATATAGGGGGGCTCCACCTCTAGCCTTATTCGATGGATATAGAGCATGATATCCGAGGTAACCTTTTATCTTTAATTTCGAATTACTCTTTACGTGAAATTCGGATTTAAACAGATGTCGATATCTTTTTCTTGCATAAACAATTCAAGTTCTCCAAAGTTTTTGCCAAAGGCCCTTGGCATTCCACGTAAGAATTTTAAGAAATCTATTCATGTCGAAGGTGGGGTACGTTTGTTGCGAATATCATTTTCGAGCTTATCTAGCCTGTCAAAAATAAGTTTATTAGTTTTTATTTGTTCCTCAAGTTTTGAAAGAATAATCGAAAATACGTTTGTAACTCGGTCAGGTGAGAATTTTTTTTGATCTTTATCGGATACTATAGCTTGCGCATATGTTTATACATTTGGTTTTGGATGTACAGGATACGAACAGATTTCTGATAGCCGCGTAGTTTGAGGAAATTTGGGTTTTCAATTTTAGCCTGCTTTGGCTTCGAAACATTTTTATCGGAGTTTTAGTCATTTGCTTTTTTAAATTCAATTTCTGTGAATGAATACTACTTCGCAGCCGCGTAGGAGTTTTCTTATCTGACCTACAATCGACTGTCATATGATTTCCGGCACATTTAACACACCTCGGTTCTTTTTGACAATAGGTTTGCGTATGATTATATCCTTGGCAGCGCTTGCATTGATATTAATATTAAGTATTTATTTGTATTTCATAAATGTCATTCAAACTATCATCTCGTTTTATAGCATTTTCTTCGCCATCGTTTTGCGGTTTTTCTCGCTTGACAATGTTAACCGCATCTAAACCTTTATAATTCCTGCTTTTCAGATCGTTAATAATGTCATCCTTAAAACACGACCTAAGCAGACTTTCCCGATAATGGCAACGATTTTATCAAGGTATGTAACTTGTTAAAGTCGTCAATACCGATCACATTAATTGGCGGTGGGGCCGTTGTTTCAGCTGTTTCGCTTTATTAACAATTTATTTGTCTCGGTTTATAATTTTTTATTTATTTTATTTTATCGAGTCTTTTATTTAGAACCTATTCGGTCTTGCGACTGAGTTCTTCTTCATCCGTATACTATTTGGAATTCACGGTGCAGTTTGCACATGGTTTTGGCTCATAAGGTGTTTTCAATGAACCCTCTAGAGTCATATTTTCTTCCCTAAGATGGAGAATTTCTTTACAAAGCTCTTCGCAGAGCAGTTCGACATTATTAAGCCTTGTTCGAAGAACGTCGTTTTCGTCCTTAAGGCTCTTATTTTTCATTGAATTTCGCTTTTCGTGGATCGACACTTCTGGTGTAGTCGAGCTCCTTGCGAGATATATATTTTTTTGAGATCTAGATGTCGGTTACCTCGTTACCCATGAGCTTTTCCCAAGAGGGTTACATAAGTGCAATAATTGGCTATCCCCATATTCGATATAGCCGACCTCCGAAGAGGGTCGGAATTCGGGTAGTGGATTTTAGTCGCCTTCTACAACATACATGCCTTAACTTGGGTATGTTCTGACGAAAGGGTTAATTAATAAAATTTGATTAAAAAAATATTTCCGAAAACAAGAATATAGGATAAGTTTTACAGCCAAAGGCTCAAAACATTTGAAAAAATACATTGCTGGACAAAATTATAAGAAAAATAGTTAAAAACATATGAGAAGGCTACAATCCGCTGTGCGGATACACTTCTTCTGCTCCGAGCAACAACAAACGCATGTACCAAATTTCAACATTCTAGCTCAAAATTTAAGGACCAAAAACTGGTGACGTACGGACAGTCGGATAGACACTAAATCGACTCAGCTATCGATTCTGAGTTATGGATCGACTCAGAATCGATAGCTATATCTAGCTAAATTATTTTGCTATGCTACAAACTATGTATCAAAACTAATATACCCCTATGGGATAGAGTATTAAAACAACAAAAAAATGTAACTGCACATATCAGTTGGCCTTGTAGAAAAGTTAATTTGGCATTTTATACTTTAGAAGTTATATCTAGTAAAACTTTGTAGATTTACGTTATATTTATTTTAAATACTAAAGAATAATACCCGGGCTAAAGATTGGAAATCTATTGTCTATAAAAACGAGAAATGGGTCCACAACTGGGTCGTACACAATCCTTCACAGCGAGTTAATTTGACGTTTTTAATAATTGGGCCAAAATACACAATAATATTTATTTTGATTAATGATGCTAAAAATGATATAAATAATGTCAAAATGTGGTTATACGACCGTTCATTCCGTAATTCTCAATTACCGGTGTGATCCGAAGTCAAAAATTATCCACACAATTTTATATGAGTTGCTTCATGTGGGTATTATTGTCTGTGCCGACAGGTAAAATGTGAGTAGGTATGCAATGACTTTTTTGTTAATAAAAGTATAAACTTTCTAGTTTCGTAGGAGTTCGTCATAAACCTCACACTGTAAGCACAGACAATTTGTGTCGACAATTGTTTACTTCGATCACAACTTTCGTATCACAAAAATGATGGAGAAAAAAAAAAATTCCACCTTCTCTCATATGTGTGGTGGATTTTCTCTCCTTATGTCACAGGAAGGTAGAACAGAATATTTATATGTAAACAAGTGCAGCGGTTGATGTTGTTGCTTGGTTGCTTTGCTTCTTCTGTAACAAAAGGATGAATTACTAATTTGTTCTGCAGCTTTTCGTATGCCACTGTGTAACATCACATATAGATAGAACATGATCAGCTGATCAAGTGTTATCTGCTTTGCTTTAAAGTTTGTAAGTATTGGGCGCGGGGACCGGGGAGATCTCGATATTCTTTTGTTTGTTTTGACTTTTTGGCTACTGGCTGACATAGGCAATTGATGATGAATGATTATTTGAATGAGGAAACGGTAGTTATTTTGGTGGCAACTAGATTCTAGATTCTAGATTTACGTGTATGGGGCCATTTAGGGTGGAAACATATCCCAATGAATTCCACCTGGAATGGTGTTTCTCGATTCTTGAATCAATGTACAGAGATATTGCCTCAAAGTCGTTGACAATATTCTTTTCATATGGACACGTACACAAATCAGTGAGGTCCTTGAACCAACGAATTGCGGATTGGCAGAAGGAGATGTCGCAGGGAGCCGCATGTATTAAGAGAGCTGATCAATTCAAAAGAAGGGCAAAAAACCGACAGCGAGCATTAAGGCCAAGTTTTCAAGCAGTAATGACTCCGGGCATTGAAATAATGAAATGCAAATAGTTTAGTTTTTAAGGAACTTAATTTTATTATTAAGCATTATGTTATAATTATATTCATTTGAATGATATTACATTATATATATATATGGATATTATGTTTCATAAAAACAAGCAATTATACGGAAATGTCCATAAACAAAATCAGTTTTTATATTGGCGTAAATATTTTATTTAGATCCTACAGTCAGATCACTAAGTATCATCTAAAATGAAGTGCCAGTACAGACAATTTTGTCCGTTGTCTTAACTTTTGACAGCAATACTTAAGGCTTGCATACATGACTTCAATATTGTAATTATATTACCACTTTCCCCAATGAAAACTTTGTAGATTAACCTAATTTTTTTTTTAACACTAAAATTCAGAAGAAAGAATACACGGGCTGAAGATTGGAAATCTATTGTCTTTAAAAACGAGTGGTTTGTCCACGACTGGTCGTACACACTCCTTCACAGCGATATAATTTTTAAGAATTTGGCCAAAATGTAAAATAACATTTATTTTGATTAATGATGCTAAAAATGATATAAATAATGTGAGTAATAATGACTTTGGCTAAACAGTTTTCGAGAAATTGACAATTTTCTTATATGGTCTAAATGCAAAAATACTTTATATGGATTGCAGGTATGCAGCTTTATTGGATTTAAAATGCTTATTGTACATATGGAGCTTAATCAAACTCGTTAGAGCCGTTTTCGACAAAAATTAAGCTATGTATAATTTTTATGTGGCAGGTAACAGTAATAAAATAACCACAAAAAAAAACTGGACACGAAGTTTGAATAAAATCGGTAAAGTCGTTTAGGCTGGAGAGACCAAAACCACCAAAAACCACCTTTTCTGGTTCCACTTTCATCGTAATGTTAGAATCAATAAAAATTCTGTTCCCGTTTGTAATTCTGGGTGAGTTTTCATTTCTAATGATTGACTCGCTTGTTAATAGAATGACCGAAGAATGATCAGAGAAAAGATCAAAGCATTCTTCAACTTTGATTCGATTAGACGGCACACCTTTGACTATGAAAAAATCGATCAAATCCGATATTTTTGTAACATCAGTTGGCCAGTAAGTTGGTTTACCCGTAGAATGAAATTCGGTATTGTACTTTCTACCTACTTCATATATCATCCTATCTTTATATGATAAGTCCCCTTTGATGATAAAACGCTGTCCAAGTGAATTGAAAAGTCAATTTTCTCAATCTTGCATCGCGGTGGGCAGTAAACAGAAGATATCTTCAGAGAGGATTGTCTGCATCTGACTTGTATAGAGCTAACTTGCATTGTTTCGATTTCTAATTTAAGATCAATCGAATGTTCGATACACTCTTTTATATATAATAAGGCTCCACCTCTAGTCTTATTCGATGGATGTAGAGCATGATATCCGAGGTAACCCTTTATATATAATTTCGAATTACTCTTTGCGTGAGTTTCGGATATTAAACAGATGTCAATATCTTTTTCTTGCACATACAATTCAAGTTCTCCAAGTTTTTGCCAAATCAGATTAGAATACATACCAAGACAGTGAAAAGTCGCGGAAGTGACCATCAATTTGGGTTTAGAAGTAAACATTCGACTGTGGATCAAGTTCATCGAATTACTGATGTACTTGAGAAATCTTTGGAAGAAAAGAAAATTTTCTCAGCCGTGTTTCTTGACTTGTAGCAAGCTTTCGACAACATCCTGGCGAATTGCACTTAACGAGAGCAAATCGTTTCATGTAGATTGTTCGTATAAATGGACAAACAATTTGCCTATATTTCCATATACGGCTCAAGTCCGTATGCAAATGAACAATATATCTCGTAATAACACTCGATGCAAAATTAAAATTAAAGTCGCATGTAAAAAAGAAATGCGAAGAACTTAAAAATAAATACAGAAATCTACGCAAAGATATGGATATTCTCGCGGTTAAGGATGAAACAGAAAAAATTGTCCCTTAAGCATAAAAATATTTATTGGGACACGTTAACACAACGTTCCTCCAACTGAGCCCTTGGATTTGACCCGATAATAACAAACCGCGCAATAAATTGCTGAAAGAGCAGGAAATCTCAAATGAAAGTTACCTGTCAAACATTCATTACTCGTGAGAAAAAAAACTTAGATAAGTCGCATACTTAATTGCAATACAAATACAAAAAGGGTTTTAAGGGATTTAAAAAAAGTTAGATAAGTCGCATACTTAATTGCAATACAAATAGGGTTTTAAGGGATTTAAGGTCTTACACTACTTTGGGCACGTGCTCATCGTATGTATGAAGGTTTCCACCAGCCCACGGAAAAAAGTGGAATTAATTTAGAATTACAAAATTTTACACTGCGAATGTGCGGCAGCATCCTCTAATTATTCGTAGGTCCCGGCACTAATTACTGATGACCTGTTGACAGTTGTTGCTTGTTGCCCTCTTTAGAAAGTGCAGTACCGCGAATTTCGACACCCATTTTATTTTAATGTTAGGAATGATTGACATGGACGTAAATAGGTATTTTGTATACCTAAGCAATACAGTTGCTAATAATTACGAATTTAAATGACTTGTTGAATACATCAAGTTTGACCAGACCTGCTTTGGAACTAGTTTTATACCCTGTCCTATAGGGTGCATTCGTCTTTTTTCAATAAATTGTTACAATATACCAAGTATTTGTTTTAATCGAATATGATATCATAATCAAACCTGTAGTTTTGTAGGCAATTTCTCCCAAAAATCAAAATAACGGATTTCTATATTATGACACCTACTTCTTAAGCTGATGCAGTTATTCTTCGTTGACCGGCCTTGAACGATTCTCTGATAATGATTATGACCTGACAATGTAAAATCTTCTATCAAGATTTGATTTTTTTTGAAAATTAAACTAAATTTTAAGCCGTTGGTCGCAACTTTAATTGATCGATCCAACAGAGAAGCTTGCAAAGTTAATTGAAAAATTCTAGTCACTAGAATCTTGTCCCACACCATGACGAGACCAAACGAGTGCTGGGTACACGACTGGGTCGTATGCAACTTTCTCTTTCACGGTGAGTTGGGCGTTAGATCAAATCCCAAGTTTGAGAAAATCGAACGATACTCATAATTTGGCTAAAATACACGATAGGTAGTAGACATTTCGATTATAGATGCTTAATGATAAAAATAATGTCGGAATGTGATTAAATGAACGTTTATTCCGGAATTTGAAGAAATCGGTGTCTATGTGAATAATTATGATTTTCTGTTATTGGCCAAAACATAAAATTCCGTTTAGGGAATGTTTGAAATTGTTGCGAATAGTAATGAATAAATTTTGATTTAATTTGACGAAATATTTTGCGAGAAATTGACAATTTTTTTTATATGGCCTATATGCAAAAATCCTGGGTATGCAGTTTTGTTGGAACTAATAAGCTTATAATATATATAAAGTTTAATAAAAACATAATATATTTTTAACTTTCTCTTATAAAGAGAAAGATATTGTTTTCGTGAAAATTTTCGACCCCGAGATTTTGATTGATTCTAACATTAATCGTGCGTCGGTTCGTCGCATGCATACCCAGTTTTTTTCGAGAAAATCCATATATAGGATTTTTGCACTTAGGCCATATAAAGAAAATTGTAAATTCCTAGCAAACTATTTGGCCAAATTGAATGAAATGTTATTTGTATACTACAATTAATCGTGAGTTCCACGTAATTGGTTTTGTCCCAGTTACCTGTAAACGGAATTTTCAGTTTTGGCCAATAACGGAAAATCATTATTGTTCACATGGACACCGATTACTTTCAATTACGGAATAAACGATCTTACAATCACATATCGACATTATTTATATCATTTTTAGCATCAATAATCAAAATAAATATTATCGTGTATTTTGATCAAATCGCTTGGAAAGAGAAAGTTCCGTAAGACCCAGTCGTGCACCCACCACTTGTTTATATTGTTTATATGGCAGGCACCGTTAATATAATGGCAAAAAGTAAAAAAATGTCCTAGAAAGAACGCTGGATACGAAGCTTGAAGAAAATTGGTCAAGTCGTTTAGGCTGGAGAGACCATTACGGACAGACGGAACGACGGACGGAATACCAAAATTCCGCTATCATCGTAATGTTAGAATCTTCGAAAATGTTCACGAAAACAATACCTTTCACTTTAAAAGAGAAAGTAAATAACTGAAGAAATCGTATCCTTTAAACTTTTGAGGTGCCGAAACTTCTCAGCAAGAGTTTGAGGAAAATCCTACATTTCATCGAAATTTTAAATAGACTTGACATCGCTGATAGACTTGAACTCGATATTTCCAATATTCTGGTGAAAAATTGGCTTAAAATAATCGATCGCCGCAAACATGCTCGTGGTGATCATATTATGAACGAGGCCGAATACCATATTAGGGGGTGTAGTGTAATTGTGAAATTGGATGCGTACAAAGTTTGCAACACCTTGCGTTGGCTCATTGTTGAATTTGGATTGCATGAGAGGTTAGATGAATGCTAAATTTCTTTTTTCTCATTTTTTTTCCAAAAATGTTAGATTTTGTTGAGAATTTAAAAAAGAATGCCATTCTCAAATGGCAATAACAAAGGCGGATGTTAATCTTTTTTGTGGAAGTGCTAATTTCGAAAAAGAAATATGCCGTTGCCTTTTTGAGGGATTTAGTCCTGTGGAAGTTATTGCAGTGCACCTACTTAGGGTCTAGTTATAGCTATCATTGAACAACTTCATTGGATCACACCCCAAACTGAAATTTTTCTTAGGCATCTGAGTATAGAAATCATTGGAAAATTGTGTTTCATTTTGGTGGAATGAGAAACATTACTTCCGAAAATTAAATATTGATCATTGAAAAACGAAAAGTGATTTTCTTGGAAAACTTTGATTAAAAATGCTTTGGATAATCTTGTTTCAAATTCATATGTTTTGTTTTGACACCAACTCGACAATAATTCTATTTGTAAAAAGCCACAAGAAGTAAAAGAATACTTTTAATGATGCTTCTCAATGATAGCTATAACTAGACCCGTATATATACTTACTTTTACATTTGACTTAACGGGATGCTGTGCCCGTTGAAGGTCTATGCCTGAGATATAAGAGCTTCGTTCCTCTTCGATCCTGAGAACGATGCTGCCAGCTTTTAGTCCAAGAGCTCTGTGATCGGTGATCGCTTGATCCTTAAGTCTGGGATTCGAAGATTGTATTGGCTGGAGCATTATTGTTCTTTGGCTCGGTGAAGAATTGTTTTTTGAAAATGCCTAAAATTTGCTCCGCTTTCCTGCTTATTGTCCAGCACTCGGCGCAGTAAAGTATTACGGGTAAGATTTTGCTCCTGTAGATTAAACATTTAGATTTTCGGATTAAGGCTTTGAACAAATTTGTTTCCCTAAACTTAAATATCACATCTGATATATCTTTAAGTCTGAATTTTATTTAAATCATTTTTTTTTATTATAATATACATTTTTTGTTGGAAAATAACGGTGTATTCGGAATTCCAGGATTCATCCGGAGATAAAAATGTTAGTTGGGAGAAGACTAAGATGATACCAAATCATTACAGCACATAATTTGTTTTGTCATGTCCTGTGTTCTATATGGGGCTGTTTCGTTTCGTACAAAATCTATCAACAATTAATCAATTGATCGGTGTTCTAATTCGGACTTATGTTCATTTGTTCAAATATCGTCACCTGAATGCAATAAGTGGATAACTTATTTGTTTACTCTTCAGATCTACGTTTTCCGCAGCCTCAACGAACTCATTTTTCTAATATGCTTCCACCATTTGGGTTAGAAAGAGTAAGTGAGAAAAATGGATAACCGATGTATTTTTTAATTTTTGTTACTTTTTTCTCAACCAAATATTTAAATACCAATCAATGTTTGTCACAATCTTACTGCTTTAACTTCAACCAGTGTTAGAGTTAAAAATATCCTGTAGCTATGTCGAAAATACAAAAAATAGGTCGGAAATAGGTTTTCAAAAAGTCGCTTAGAAAAAAAGCAAAACATTTTTTGACGATTTCTCAAAAAAGCGTGGAAAGTGAAGTTATCCACTTATTGCATTCAGATGACGATATGTTCACCGCTACATTCAGCGATTATTTGCTACCGCTATGACGTCTGTAATAAAAGGAGCGACACCGCTATTGACAATCAAAACCTACGTCAATTAAATCAACGCCTTGTGGAATGACGTCACCCGCCACTAAACCACGTTCGATAAATGTCTGAACCGGCTACAACCAACGCATTAAAAGTAGTGCGAATATTTAAATAACAGGGCAAACCACTATAGTGTCCAGCCTATCTAACACACTAATAAACTAATAATGGTAAGTGTTTTACATGTTGCCCATCTGATTACAATTAGCTACCAACACCCTCACCGACGTCATTCGTTCCACTTCGGTGCAGACATGTAAATATAAGAAACAGTGATAATGAGTAATGTACAAATATAATCAAATAATGATTTGAGGTTGAACAAGATTTTTTGTAGAAGGACCTCGAATTATGCCCCAAGAATATCGGTTTTAAGTAGGTACCTATATGTTAATTATTTATATTATCATACATATGTTATATTGACGTAATCTTATAAAGTATATTTACAAAATTAAAGAACAAACGACTGAAATAAAAGGGTGCTTGGCAATAATTATATGTTCAAATAATAGTTTAAAATGTTGATTTGCATGTCGTGCATGCTATTTGTAAAGTAGATACTGTAGATACTGACGGGCTCATTGGTGAGATGATGGTTAGTGCGATGAACTGCTGCGCAGAAGGTCTGGGTTCGATTCCCAGCAGAAGTAACACTTTAATGATTTCTCACTGGTACACGTTTTGTGATGATCTGACAAATCATTCGAGTACATAGGGTTAAGCTTTCTCACAACCATTCATGTGTGCGTGTGTACTTCTTGCACGATGGCGGTACCTCCTTTTTTATGCCGAGTCCGAACGGCGAATTTGAGATACGTTTTTCTTGACACTACTCGGATAATTTGTCAGATCATCACTAGAGAGGAGGGCCAGTGAAAAATCATTTAGGTGTTGCTACTGCTGGAAATCGAACCCAAACCTTCTGTGTGGCAGTTCATCGCGCTTCATCCTCTTCTTCTCTTTCCACGAAATTTGTATGTTTTTTAATCCGAACTAATAAAGTTAATCTTTTTTAATTGTTTATTAATTGCTTGCGTTTTTACTATGAATTTTTCGTTCGAAAGTCCCTGATATTTGTTCCGCTTTCTTGCTTATTGTCCAGCACTCATTTCAGATTAGCAGCTGATTGGTCTCGACTATGTGGTCTTACAGCATTGTGGTCCTATAAATTTTTGATGCCTGCCTTAACTTGTTCAATACTGGGAGGGATCGTCGCCACTTCGTTTATAACAGGTGGGTGTATTTTTTATCCTATCACACTATATATGCTACCTGAATATATCTACAGTTCCCCTCGTGTCTGCGGCTCTTCGGTTACCTCTTCTTGGTACTTCAAAAAATCATAATCCACCTCTTTTTATATAGAAAAATTAAATAGTAACGGTCCACACACGGTCTCAAACCTAGCTTCTCCCTTCAATTGTGTTAGCGAAGCTATATTTTTATCAGAAAAGAGGGGATCTCCAATCGGCAAATTTGAAAGGAATCTCAAGATAGCGGTCGTACGTAACTTCCTCATTCATAAGGCATAAGATCAAATATCATGCATGCAAGAAATTTACAATGTTCATAATTTGGGCAAATTATAGAATTCCTATATCTACATTCATTTTAGATATTGATGTTAAAACTTAAGAGAAAAACATATAATCCGCTGTGCGGATCGTTGAATACCCAACCCCACACCATACTTAATGAAATATGGAAATCAAAGTCAAAACAATTAAAAAATTACCATAAATATTACCATTAACATTTGAAGCAAACCTGTATATCCAGTTTTTGCAAAAAAAAAAAAATGCTATATAATTATATTTTCTAGTTAACTAAATTGAAAGTATAAATTACTATTTACATTTGTAAAAATTCCTGATAAATAATTTTAGTTTCAATTTATTAAGTAGACATAGGACTTAATATACATGGGGATATCAGTACGTCTGCGGCACTGAGCTTAAGCTTCCTACAGACAACCTGTTGAACGAACATGTCGGAACAGCTCTTATAAGTTGTTCACTTTGTCCATCCTAACTGGGGCTGAAGATGCCACCATTAACTACATTTGGCAGTATTTTCGCCATTTTGTAAAATGCCTTTGTAAAATAACCACCAAGAGTTTCAAAGCCCACTTTAAATAAATATTTAAAGTTACCACTGGTGCTGTACGGCACTCTTTACTGTGCTATAAAGGGTTTTAGGTGCAAAAAGCTTTTGCAAGTCAGGTTATATAAAAACATGTGCAACATAATTTGAGGAAACCGTTTTGGAAAATCAATAGCATCCCTTCATTTTTTTGTAAACAAAAATTCCTTCTCACCTTGGTTTGTTTCCTTGGTCACGTTGGATCTATGTAGGTTAGAGTCAGCAAATGTGGGACATGACGATAAAAACAAAAATTCCCTTTATAACTTAAACCGTGATATTAAATTTGATTGACACTTCTTTTTTGATTAACTTTAGTTTAATAATCACTGTTGGCCATTGGACAATTTATGTTACTACGACTTTGCCGGTTCTTATATATGCACTTACATATTTAAGCATTCGGAACTAGAATGCCAAAGAAATGTATGAGCACAACAAAAGTGAAAGCTTGTCAGCTGAGTCTAGCAGAGATGCCGTTTTACATTTGAAATACCTTTATTTTCGTGGGAAATCGTGTACTTGTTAATTAAAAGAAAACTTGTGTTACATCCGATGGAACATTTTTAAAAATAATATTTTCCTCTGAATTTATGCTGCAAATTGTATCTTTTCAGAGAGACTTGTTTCTAAAATCGGGCATATTCATTAAAACACCCTTAAGATTTATGAAAGAATGAAAGATTCCCCAGGTGTTTTGTCTGAAGTCTTGCACAACCATTTGAATTGTGAATGTGACACACATTTTGTAACATAGAGAAATAATTTCGATGGACAAAGTGTTTCCAGACTTTGATAAGACTTTTTCCTTTTTTATTATCAAAATCTTTACATTTCTCCAGACTATAACATTGTATTAAAAAAGTACAAAATTTAGCTTGTTTTACTGTATTTTTACTACCAAGTTTTAAACAGTTAAACCCAAATATAACAAGTAACACACTTTCTGAAATAAGAAAAAGTAGCGAGTCATCACCTAAAAGTGAATTCATTATCCAAGATATGAAAAAAAAACCTCCGGGATTAGATAATATGAAAAATATCTTCATTAAAGAATTACCTAGATCAGGCATAAAATATTTATGTTTTATTATAAACGCCTGCCTTCAAATGCAATACTTTCCTACAAAATGGAAAATATTGAAATCATTCCTATTAACAAACAGGGTAAGACTCCGAACGAAAGCTCTTTGGCTATAGTCCAATAAATTTGCTAAGTAGTTTAACTAAAATCTATGAAAAAAATATTATATATAAGCTCGTAGATTTTGTTGTCTCAAAGATGTATCATCAAACGAATGATTCGGTTTTAGACCACATCACAGTACCTTACTTCAAGTATTACGTATCAACAACCATGTTAAAGAACATTTTAATTTAAAGCATTCCACAGGACTAGTGTTCGTTGATGTGGAGAAGGTATTTGAAAGGATTTGCATGATGCGCTACTGTATAAACTCTACAGTTATGAATGTCCACTGTAACATATTAAAATTATTTGAAACTTTATCTGTGATAGAAAATTCTCTGTATTTTTAAGTGTTAGTCGTTCTTTTATTAAAAAAAATAAGACCTGGAGTTGCGCAACGCTCAGTTCTAGCAAATTTGTTATATATAATTTTCGTTTCCAATTTTCCGGATATTCCTAATTGTAAGATAGCTGATGGTATTGTTATTTACAGCTATAAAACAAATTGAGCATGTAGTAGAAACTTGTTTACAGTATGCATTAAATGTTACAACTGACTATTTAAAAAAGTGGAAATTTGAAACTAATGCTGGTAAAACTCGGGCTTTCTTTTTTAATAGAAAAAGAAGTCCTTGTCTTCTACCACTAAGCTAACTTCACATAAATAGCTATGCCATTCCCTGGGTTAATACTGTCAAGTACTCAAGTACTACGACACGAAATTAACCTATGGTCAACATGTTAAAAACACACTTAACAAAGTTAGCCTTGTAACAAAAATGTTATACTTACTTACTTAAGCGTCGCTACAGTTCAAAATGAACCTGGGACTCAACCAACATGCCTCTCCAATTAGCCCGCTGTACAGCTCACCATAGCCCGTCAACGATAACGGGACCAAACATTCATCCGCTTCGAAAACGTGGCTATGACTTCAAGTCGGGGTATGTTAGTAGTTGAGCCAATTTTTTGGAAAATTGTGCCTCCGGTGTTGGCTGGAAAGTTTTGCACAATGCTCTCAAGTATCAAATTGAAGAAGTCACATAACAGCGCATCGCCTTGCCTAAATCCTTTTTTGGTATCGCATGTGTTGATGAGCAAGAATTCTTCATCGTCGTCGTCACAAACAGACGAGTTTAAGCGATATACCAAAACTAGACATGGCCCTGTATAGTTCGTCTCTATAAATGCTGTCGTATGTCGTATGCGTGGTGGGTATCGAGTTGGACTTTGATCGGTTGTGGACTTTCCTGGCCTAAAACAACACTGATAAGTGCCGATCAGGTTGTTGGTAAAACGGTTTCAGGCGTTCACATATTACTGCAGATAGGATCTTGTAGGCGATGTTAAGGAGACTTATGCCTCTGTAGTTGGCGCAGTTTAGAGGATCTCCTTTCTTGTGGATCGGGCAAACGATGCTGAAGTTCAATTCTTCAGGCATACTTTCTTCCGACCAGATTTGGCTTGTGACTTTGTGGATGTTTCTTACCAAGTCATCTCCGCCGGATTTATAAAGCTCAGCCGGAAGGCCGTCATTTCCGGTCGCCTTATTTAGCGTGAGTTTATATATTTATATCTTCACTTCATTCAGGTCGGATGGTTGGCAGTTTTCGCCGTCGATGCCCATATTGAACAATATTCGTATATTACTACAATCTATAAAAACGGTTTAAGACAAAAAGTGAAAATCTGTCGACCAATATCGAAGCATTCTGCGATTCCATGGTTGTTCGAAAGGAGAAGATTTGCTTTTTTGTTAAAGAGGTATGTACTGTGTACTGTGTAGAGTTCTGTACTCTGCTGTCAAATAAACATTGTTAATAATTATATATTTTACAGCATTGAACAGCCAGTTGAATTTAACGATAATACACATCACACATGACTGAATTTGATAGAGTGCGACCCTTCTTCTAGCAATACTAAAATCGTTAAGAAGGCTTGTCTTCATTTCTCGACCTTATCATTTAAAAAAAAGGCAGACCCGAAACTTGCTAGATTACAGAAACGCACATGGGCTGATGAAGTTGTGCAAGATGCCTCTATTTCTAAATCCATTGCATTTATAGGACCATAACCATTTAAACAATATTTCGCTTCGAGTGTGAAACGTCTGAATATATAAACAAAAATTGTTGAAATGTGTTGCTTGCTGTACTACCCGCTTCACTACATCCAGAAGTTCTGCATTTGTATTGCATGCATAAGAACACTTTCAGGATTGTTTCAAGGTAATAAGTTAAGCTAGAATTTATCTTCAACAATGAGAAGACAAGAAAAAGGTAGTGACCCTAAAATTTAGAACAATTAGTATATTCATATTTTAAAACAGAGAAAAAAAACTTTTACCATTAGCAATTGTTAAAGATCCCGCTGTTGGCATTTTAAAGAGTATTGACTCTGCTGTATCATAGGCTACCACCTTAATCGAATGCTTTTGGTTGTTGTATAGGATGAATAATTGGTATAATTGTGCTCAAAGTAATGGTATTTTCTCTTAATTGGGTCTGTGGCATTGATAATGATTTTCTTATATTTAGATTGAGTTCGCGCCACAAAAAATAACAAAAATTCTTAAAATTATTCTAGGCCACAAGAGGGTGCTACAATAATTGTTTCTGCTTAGACAAAAAACGACGTTCTTCTATGGCATATGGACAGGGTATATAATTCCACAAAAATTGGGCCTGTGATAAATTTATCTACAGATGAAATGTTCATATATATATTAACGAAGTATTTGCCAAAAAATTCGTTTTCGAATTTCTTTAATATTTTAAGTACTGAAAACACCCACAAAAAGTGGGCACGGGAATAATCTTAATATAGACAAATTATAGATATTTCGATTGTCACTTCACTTAAGTCGGGTGGGTGGTTGTTATAGCTATCTTCACTAATATTGTCTGGTTCATTGTATCTGAGGAGAGGAATTATCGTAGTTGAGACACAGTCGATGCTGAGGATATGAAAGAACCACTTCTGCATACTGTACAACGGCGATGACGAACAACATTCCGCAGGAAGACGCATTCAATATTGACAACAGCATCAAAAACTTCCAACCACCTGACTTGAAGCTTAATAAGGCTGCCGGAAATGACGGCCTTCCCGCTGAGCTTTATAAAGCCTGTGGAGATGACTTGTTAAGTAACATAAGCCAAATCTGGTCGGAAGAAAGTATGCTTGAAGATTGGAACCTCAGCATCGTTTGTCCGACCCACAAAAAAAGTTTTGGTATACCGCCCAAACTAGTCCGTTTGTGTAGGATGACGGTGGAGAATTCTCGCTGCTCCATCAGGGTCGAAAACGGCCTCACCGACACATTCGATATCAAAAAAGGATTTAGGCAAGGCTTTGCGCTATCATCTGAATTCTTCAAGTGTCATATCCACTAGTATAGAGACGGAAGCGGCAAAAATGGGTTTAGCAGTAAATGATGGCAAGACGAAGTATATGCTGTCAACACGAAAGTACACAACATCGACGAATTGGACAGAACGTCACCATTGACAGATATAACTTTGAGGTAGAACGGGACTATGTCTATCTTGGCTCCGCTATTAACTCTGACAACAACATCTCGTCAGAAATCAAACGAAGAATTACTCTTGCCAACCGCTGTTTCTTTGGGCTAAGAAGGCAATTCTGTATTAAAGCCCTTACTCGAACTACTTAGGAGATCCTATATAAGACCCTGATCATCCCAGTCCTGCTCTACGGCGCTGAAGCACAAAAGCGGATGAAGAAATCCTTGGTCGATTTGAGAGGAAAATTTTTCGAAAAATCTTCGGTCCTGTTTGCGTTGACGGGCTATGAAAACGAATATTCAACCGAATACGAGCTGTACAGCCCCTGGTCTAAAAACTCCTCTTTGGACGTTTAAGATGGCTAGGACATGTAGAACGAATGGACACCAATACTCCGGCTCGCAAAGTCTTCGATTCCGAACCAGACGTAGGACGCAGTAGAGGAAAACCTCACTTTAAGTGGCGCGCACAAGTAAAAAATGACCTCAACCAACTTTGAGTGCGCAACTGGAGGCAGTTAGCTAAGGACCGGGCTAATTGGAGAGGCATGTTGGTTGAGGCCCAGGTTCATTTCGGACTGTAGCGTCACTTCAGTAAATATGTAAGTAAGTCATTCTACCTGATATGCTAATATTATTGTCAGAAACCTCCTCCTCTTTGTAGTTTGCTCAGAATGATTTACTTAGGCCAACGAATTTTAGAAAAAGTCAACATATCCACGTGGTACTACAACGGACCTTTTCCGGTCGAGGTGTCCACGCGCATCGCGTGCAGCACATATAATCTTACTGACAGACAAAGTCACCGTTGAAGAGCCTACAAAAATGATTCTTTCATATTCTCAGTATCGACTGTGTCTTAACTACGATCTTTATTGCTTATGTCTGGATCAAGATTCTATCCATGCCTTTTATCTTTCCAAGATGGGCATTTTACTATATCTTCGATCGCGGGCTTTTCTTGACCCTTTAGTGTGCCTACGTAGTGTGTAGCCAAGGTTAAGGGCTACACACTACGTAGGCTGTGCTTTCTCTTTGCCCTCTCTTTCTACATTTGCGTTGAAATCTCCCAGCACGAATGTAAAATTGTACTTCCATATCCGCGCAAAAGTTTTGTCCATGAGCTCAGAGACGCAGTGCTTAGCAATGCCATCTTTTACTCCGTCGGATCGTGAGCGCATGTAATTTTCGTATAGGCGAATTTGTCCTTGATACGGAATGATACAAAGCCTTCTGTATTTTGCAAAATTGATCTTTTTTATTACCAATAGAATGGGATTTGAAATTGCTTTTTTGACTTTGAATTATTGTTATTTCGTTTCTGTAAAGTTATTATCAGGGTAGCTGTAAAGTTACAAGATTTTTTTTTGATTTAATTTATATTTCAGATAGAACTGCAACAGTTTTAATGATTAATAAACGTTTTTTTACAAATCAGAACGTCAAACTAACAGCTATAATTTTTATTAGTGTTAGTGCAAGAATGGGTAAATCTGCCGAAAAATCAAGATCAGCAATATTGATCTTAGATACAAAAAATATTATTTTTTGTTTAATAAAACACACCAACAACAGAATGTCAGAATCTGTTCTAGATAAAATAATATATTTATTTTTTTACCAATGAAAAAAAAATCCCTCGATTTTAGTTGACCGTACAGAATTTTAAAAATTTATCTCAACAAGATATTTAAACAATCTAACAATATATCATCCATATATTTCTTAAATCATTTTCGGGTATTTAAAAATAGATTGGTAAAAGCTTGCTTTAAAATTTTATAAAATTTGAAATTTCGTTTTCACATAATTTTGAACCGCACTTACTTTTTCGATTCATACATCTGATTTTTCACTTTTGTCTTTCCCGTCTGACGTGCCTTCCTCTCCTTCATCGAAAATGCCGCCTTGGTCCAACCTTTACTCCATAAATTGACATTTGCATAATTAAAAGTTAATTTTATTTGTTTAATTCAATATCTGATTAAAAATAAAGCAATTGTCTTTGTTAAATTATTTTTTCTACAATATTTATTGTTAGAAAAAAAAAAATAAATAAATTGTTAAACCTAAACCCCTACATGCAACTAATAGCCTCTTTGTTTATATGAAGAGCCACTTCCATAAGTATACGAATTTGAACCACGCACAACTTCAAAGCTACCACCCCGGATATCACTTGGATAACGGTCATCATATGGGTAGGACGGACCTTGGATAGAATTTGTTACAGGATATTGCCTAGGCGGTAATCCTGTTGGATTGTAATATGGATTTACATTCGGTGAATACGGCTCCCGATATGTCGACGGGTATGATGCTGTGTATTGTCCATGGTAAGGTGGTGGTGGATGATATCCGTTTCCATGATGTGGTACATAATGTGGGGGATGTGGTGTGTGATCATGTCGATGATACGGATCATGCGGCACTAGCTCATTTCCGATTTCTCGAGCTATGTTTAAAAGCACGTCAATCGTTGGTTTAGCATTTATCACGCAAACCGTAGTCGCCAGCAGGACCAGTATAAGCTTTGACTTGTGCATTTGGATTTAATTCAAGGAAAGTAAACTATCTCTACCGCAGTGTTTAATTGAGTACTGACTTACAGCAATCACAATAAAAGCGTTTTATAGAAATTTATTTAGGCTTAGGCGGGAGAGACAATTTGATAATAGATTCGTATAGGTTAAGGTCGTTGAAATAGGTTTATGGAGTGTGCGTTGAAACTGTATACTTCCATAATAATATAATTGTATTTATTTGTGATAATGTGATAACTTTAAAGGTTCTAAGAATATTGTTGATAATAAAAAAAAAATCACAAGAAATGAAACCGGATCAACTAAGAATATTCTCTATTATTCTATTCATCAGATTGCAGCTATTGTCATACCTGGCATAAAAACCAAATTGATTTTGATTCATACCCTATTCCATAGGGGTATGTTGGTTTTGATATATAGTTTTTAACATAGAGAAATAATTTATCTAGATATTGCTTAAAGTATATGGATCGACTCTCAATCGATAGCTGAGTCAATTTAGTACGTCACCAGTCTTTTGGATAAATGTTGGTACACATGTTTGTTGTTAATCCCAGCAGAACAAGCGTAAATATTTTTGAAATCCGCCCACTGCCTTGCCCTCTTTTTAGAAAAACCTTATTTGAAGCCAAACGGTTCAAGATTTTGAAAAAGTGTCTTAACAACATATCTAGACAACTTTAATGTCTATATTTTGCCTTTACAAAGTTTTTTGCCACGTCCACTTTTGGGGAACGTTTTTCGGTAAAATTTTAAACATATCGAAAAAAAAATTTGTTGATGCTAAATCATTGGTTACATATAATAACCAAGGGATAATCTTTCACCCTATGCCTACTTTTTGAACAATACCTCATAGCATAACCGGGCGAAAACCGTTGCTTTTTGTCGAACTAAAAAGATTTCGATAAACTGCCTGAACAATATGTTGTGACAATGACATTTTCTATATTTCATCGCCAAAAGTCGACATTTCGGGGATATTTATTTTAAGGATGGGATGGGATAGGGGTTTAAACGATCCGCACAGCGGATTGCAGCCTTCTCATATGTTTTCTTAAACTTTGTCCTATATTATACGAGTAAAGAAAAGTAACAGCGGCTGAGACCAGATTTGGGATTGAAATTTTGCTAATATAAGTTAAAGGAAGGGGCTTAAGTTAACGGTTGTGCTATGCGATTCGGTTAATACGCAATTAAATCTCATTCCATCCTTTATACCAATATCCCTAAAAAGTTGAAAAATTTACAGTTCATCGCGCCACTGAGCCCGTCATAAATTACATTTATACGCATCTGTTTAGCTGGTTATAAGAGTATTGTATATTTCATAAGCTTAATTTGTATATCTAGATATAACCACCAACATGTATGGCTAAATTCTTTTAAAATCCAAAAAAAAAAAAACAACTGGACGCCTAAACAGGAGTATTAACACTACCTTGGCTGTACTCAAGCATGTCGATGGCTGGAATAATGTCAAGGCAATGACGACCATTCACTATCAGTATTTATAGCACTTCTGTATTACTTTCTCTCATAACAATTTAAGGCAATTTCAACATATGTGAGTATGTGAGTATTCAATCTATGGTTAAACTTAAGTTTTTACTTTAGTTGCCTACTTTACACAACAAATACTGTGCAGTACTTTCACAGCGTTTATTTACAGAGCAGTTATTAAATTTTTTAAATGTCCTTATCGCAATCTTGCTTAATCTCTCAACAACGACCTTGGGATGGAAAATTGTTACAAGGGTATATGTCTCGAGCAAAAACGTCAATAAAACAATGTTAATTAATTGACACCGTTTTGAAATTATTATCTGTACGGACATACATACAATTTGACAATTGTGCTCCCCCTATAAATATAATTTCCATTTCACAATAAAGTACACATAAGAGAACTACTACAAATTATCCCTAGATTCAGTATAAATCAGTTCCGAATAGTCATGAAGCGGTTCGCCATCATACTCGGCTGCCTAGTATGTTTCACTATTGCAACAGCGGGACCGATTTTCGAAGCATTATTTGGATTTGGACAGCCCCAAGGCGGATATTATTCGAATAATCCACGTCATTACAGCGGTCAAAACACGAATGCTGGCTACTACCGTCCGCAAAAAACTCCGGCTATTCAACCGAGTCGAAATTATAAGGACATGTGTCGTTTAATGAGTCACGATGCATTCATGAATCCCGGAGGGGGTTCAAAGTGTCCCTATTAATGGTCAATAGTGAGGAAATATAATATATTTGTGTTTGAAATTATTTATTATTTTAGAAATAAATGTCAGTTATGTGTATAGATGTGTCGAAGTCTTTCCCTGCGAGCCCAATTATTGGTGTTCATTAGTTCTAGTTACATGTCCTAGCCATCATATTTGTATGATATCTTCTAAACAGTGGAAGTCGATTAAATAAATCAAGTCCATTGTATAAGATTTGGTTGTTTGTTCTTAATAGATTGACTCGTGGTGTATCAAAGTTTCTTCTGTCCATGTGCTTTACTACTGAATTGTATTCTCAGCCCAAGGAAATAGTGACAGGGAGGAGTAATTCTTCGTTTAATTTCTGACGAGATGTTATCAGAGTTAAATCGGAGCAGACGTGGCTATGAGCAATTATGTCAACATCGTGGGCGTATGCTAATTGTTTGAAGATGGAAGATTGTGCCTCCAGCGTGGGCTCGCAAGTTTTGTACAATCCTCTCAAGAAGATTTAAGAAGTCGCATGACAGTGCACCATAACGATATGGCTCTATATAGTTTGCCTCTATAAATTCTTTCTTAAGCCTTTCAAATCGATGTGAAGGAAATCGATTTGTAAGTCATGCGTTTTTTCAAGGTCTGCCGAAGCATGAAGATTTGATCAGTTGTGGATCGTTTAATTTCTGACGAGATGTTGTCACAGTTAAACCGGAGCAGACGTGGCTGTGACCAATTATGTCAATATCGCCATCATTTTTGACAGCCTTGCTAAGCTAGAGTTTAGATATTGATATGCTCACTTCACTTATGTCGGGTGGTAGTAGTTTTTTTCTGTCGTTGCCAATGTTGAATGTTTCGTTCTGCCTGACAGCGGAATACTGTTCGTTGTCGCTATTTAGCATTCTGCAGAAGTGGCTCTTCAGGCATCGACTGTGTCTCAACAATTAAAATTCCTTGTTCATCTCAACAGGATTCTTGTTGGGTCTTGTATCCTTGGCTTTCAAGTTTTACACTTTGGAAAAACTTGCAAACATCGGGATGTTATATATAAAACAATGAATTAGAAACTCAATCCACAATTTCTAAGTAAAACTTGTATTTATTATATGCTTACAGGAAGATTGAAGTTCTTTAATTTTACTGGCGATGTAACAGTAAGTGTGGATACCCTTTCAGCCTGGATGGGGCATCTATTTGTATCCTTATCCCAATTTGGTTGCCAACAGAACTTTATGCGGCGTTACGTCAGCTTGAAGTCAATGAAGGATGTTAAGAGGTAGGTAATCTCTTTAAAAATATTCAATCCAACTTTGCAGCTCAATCTGTAATGGATTTTTTTGTCTAGAGCGATGATGTCGAATATTCCCATCAACATATTGTTCTTCTCCCTAGCTTGGATAGCTGGAATGGTAATCTTCCAGTGATCCATATACCGATGGATATATCCGCAAAATGGACGAAATTCTTCCGTTCTTTGTCGAAGATCAGCTGTCTTTTATACCCGGATTTGTGGGTATTTTCATGGCGACATTATTTAATGGGGCATTGTGGTGAGTAATGTTTTCAACCGTTCCCACGAAAGGCTTTTTAATGTCAAACATCAATTAAACAGCATGATTGTTTCGAATTTAAATTTCCTCGCAACTGTGTTATGGGAGGATTTCCTATCGCAAATGCCACAGTTCAAAGGCCTCAACGACAAGCAACAGTTGACCGTTAAGACCGTTACTGTCTTTTTTGGCATCATCATCATGGGCATCGCCTTTTGTGTGGGTCTTCTGTCAGGTGTAATAGAATCGTCTATGTTGGCGTTCTCTGCCACTTCAGGACCACTATTGGGTGTGTTCGTTTTAGAAATGTTAGTTCCGGTCGCTAACTGGAAGGTAAGAGAGTTGAACTGAAAACTAGATGGAGATGACCATTTTTCATGTATTTACAGGGAGCGGCAGCTGGTATGATTAGTTCGAGTGTTATTGTACTGTGGATTACATTTGGTGGCTTAACACTAAACAAGCCTAGTGAAATGTTGCCAACATCAATTGAGGTATATGTGGTCATAAAACAAATAAATAATTCTAACAGTTAACAAAACTTTACCATTTCTACTTGTAGGGTTGTTCAAATTTTACGTTTTCATAAGAACTATCTAAGCCTCAATCTATTTGGTTGGTACAAAATAAACCTTTAGATACAGCATGGGTTATTAATGATACGCTGTCGCAGTTTAGTACACCAGCAACCCCAACAATGCAAAGGTAAGTCTAATTATTGGTGATTCTGCAAATCAGTCATAAATCTTGGAAGGCGATGCGACTCATGAAATTTTATCTATCAGTAACTTGTAGCGTGTCAATCTATCCTGATTGATGCATTTTTTATCACGTTAGCATGACACATAGGGCGAGATATTCAGCCCAAGCAAGGTATCCGTCGGAGCGAAAAATTCTCCGATTTTGTACGATTCAAGAATATTGTTAAAGAAATAGCATAACAATGATTCCCATTATGTAAATAATTGTTTGTTATGTAATTCTTCGATTAAGTTATTGAACTTGATTGACTAATTTGGGCGGTATACCAAAATACCTACACATAATTCTGAATAGTTAGTTCCGATAAACTCTATCGTTTGTGGCTATAATATTGATGAATAGTTTATGAATATCGGTTTCGACCTTAGTTTTAATTTATGGCCTGAAAACATACAAATATAGGCCGATGTTAAGTAGATGAATTTCTCTTGAATTTGTCCAGCTCAGAGAGTTTTAATTTTTGTGGATCTGCCAATGCCAAACGATGTTAAGGTTGCATACTTAAGGCTTACTCTTATTCATTAAAATGTTGCAGATATGACTTTGTGTCATCATATCCGGGAGATTTGTAAAGACTTTCCTTCTATATTTTTTATTCATTATTTTATTTGAGTCAGGTTGTAGTGATTGTCACCAATAACAAATGGTTCGTTCTACCAGACAGCGAAAGATTCTTCGTCCGTAATCGCCACCTGAACTCAACTCAAAACCAAAGCAGGCAACAATCGAAAAACAAAAAAATAAACATATACCTCGGTCAACAGAAATACGATCGGATTTTGTACATCCAAAACCAAATGTACAAACTTATGCCCAAGCTATAGTACCCGATACAAATATATCACCAGACCCCGTCCAACATTTTTTCGATTATTCTTCCAAAACTTGAGGAACAAAGTAAAACAAATAAACTTATTTTTGACAGGCTAGTTAAGCTCGAAAATAGTATTCGCAACAAACGTATCCCAACTTCGACATGATTAGATTCCTTAAAATTCTGAATGCCAATGGCCTTCGGTAAAGACTTATAGAACTTGAACTGTATATGCAAGAAAAATATATCGACATCTGTTTAATATCCGAAACTCACGCAAAGAGTGATTCGAAATTAAAGATTAAAGGTTACCTCGGATATCATGCTCTACATCCATCGAAGAAGGCTAGAGGTGGAGCCTCACTATACATAAAAGAGTGTATCGAATATTCGATACAAGTCAGAAGCAGACAATCCTTTCTGAAGATATCTTCTGTTTACAGTCCACCGCGATGCAAGATTGACAAAATTGACTTGGAAAACTTGCTTAATTCCCTTGGACAGCGTTTTGTCATCGGAGGGGACTTTAATGCAAAACATACATTCTTGATATCTAGATGCATATCACAGAAATTAAGGATGCTTTACGATGTTGGTAGAAAGTACAATACCTAATTTTATTCTACGGGAAAACCAATTTACTGGCCAACTGATGTTACAAAAATACCGGATTTGATCGATTTTTTCATAGTAAAAGGTATGCCGTCCAATCGAATAAAAGTTGACGAATGCTTTTGTATTTTCTCTTCGGTCATCCTAACAACGAGCGAGTCAATCATTAGAAATGAAAACCCACCCACCCTAACAACCGGGAAAACCAACTGGGAAGGCTTCAACAACGATATTGAAAACATTATTCGACTGGTTATCGCTTAGATCCCCATTGGAACTTAAAGTCGCGGTTGGCTCCTTTAGCGATACAGTTCAAAAAGCAGCGTGAATTAATACTCCTCAACAACGCAAAATTGAGAGCTATAGTAATATCAAGTACCCATCGGAAATAAAAGATTTGGCAAGACAAAATAGAAAAGCTCGAAAAATATGGCACCAAAGTCGGGCCCCGCAAGATAAAACACATATCAATCGGTTAATTAACATGCTATCAAATTTGATCAAAAACTTAAAAAAAAAACATTCAGGATAAACTTATCTGCAAAGCCTAACAGCTTGAAAAGAATCGAATTTTCACTTTGGATAGCAATTAAAGTCATAAAACGGCCAAAAACCGCTGTGCCACCAATTAGACTAACTCAAGATTTTTGGGCAAAAAGCGATAAACAAAAAGTAGTAGACAGAAAATTTTACTTTATTCGAGACTACAACCGATAATAATATAGTTAGATATGCAAGTATTGACGAGCTTAAACGGGAAATACATAAACTCAAGCCTAAAAAAGCTCCGGGTTATGACCTCATTACAGGAGAACTTCTAAAAATGTTACATCGGAAAGCATTAACTAAACTCCTCTACATTGTAAATGCGGCAATCAAACTAGAGTACATATCAAGACAGCGGAAAGTCACAGAAGTGATTATGGTTCTCAAACCAGGAAATTCACCAAATGAAATAAAATCTAACAAAACTATTTCAAAAGTTTTTGAAAGGATATTACTCGGTAGCTTACACCCCATTATTTGGGTTTAGAAGTAAACATTCGACTGTGGACCAAGTTCATCGAATTACTGATGTAGTTGGGAAAGCTTTCGAAGAAAAGAAAACTTCGTCAGCCGTATTTCTTGACGTGTCGCAAGTTATGTATACGTCTAGAGTAGACCGTGGGAGCAGACGCTACGTCTGCTTATTATTGTAATATGATTTATGTACTCTTTATCACCGTGAGACACTATGTTTTCACCTGCATGCAATAGACTGTAATACTGTATCTTATGCATGCACCGTGAGACATTGTGCTCTCACCTATTTGTGTAATTAATAAAGTTCAATTAGTTCTAGTTTGAAAATAAGGTGACGGTTGTTTCATTTAATATATCTGGCGCAGTCGACGGTCGTATGCGAAAATTCCACCGAGGAACATTTACGTTACGAAAAAAAGAACCTAACAGAAATTAATTTCAATAAGTTACTACGAGTGTATATAAACAAAAGTGCAAAAAAAAAGAATCTACCAACAAAGCTTAAAATGACCAAATTTGGCATGATGTGTGTGTAAGTACATAGTTGTTTATATGGCCAAATCCCTCAATACTTTCCCTACCAATTCACCTTACATTCATTCGGCAGATATTAATTCAATTCTTGATAGTTTTAATAACCTAACAATTAATAATATCGATTCAAATTTAAACATGCCAGTCGAACAGTTTTTAAGAGTTCATGCTAATACTATACCCGATTTTGGCGGAGACGTGAACGAACTTAATTTATTTCTTGAGAGTATAAATTCAATAGTAACACACTTTTATGATACTATTAACGCGAATAACTACCAAAATGTTATGATATTTAGAACAATCCTAGACAAACTGCACGGTTCAGCAAGGGAAGTTATAAATATCAGTGGAGCAACTACAATATAAGAAATAAAATAAAGAACTAATTGATCTAAATAATTTAAAACAAACCATAAACGAAACCCCGCAGCAATTTTACGATAAAATCCGGAAAATTCTCAATACGATATCTAACTATCTATCGATTCAGTAAAAAAACGCAGTTACTAGAAAAATTAAATTGGAGATGCATAATCAGCAGGCGCTTCAAGTTTTTCTAGCCGGACTACGTAATCCATACGGGATTATGGTTCGCACAAAAGAACCTAGTTCTATGTTAGAGGCAATAAACTTTATTAAAAAAGAAGAAAACATTAGGTATTTGCAACAGCAAGCAAGTTCTTCTAGTTACAATCAAAAGAAAATTCCTCATAATTCTTCTGCACGAACTCAGAATCAATTTCAAAATTATCTACTCGTATAGATCTTATCAACAACCAACAAATTTGCAAAATATAACACACTACCAACCTGTTGTCCAACCAAAATTCCAAGTCCATCAGCCTATTAATCAACAACAGCCATCATCCTCTAATTATACAACTCACACTCAAGTTTTCGGCAGAAGCCAAAAAGGTATGGAAACCCAACCCCAACTCCAATAAAAATGCACCTAAGGCAACCCCAATGAGTACATCAATAGCTCAGTCGAACTCTATTCGAAGGCCACATAATTCAAATTCCCAGGAATTGTATTGTATTGAACAATATGGCAATAGTAATGAACAATCTATGGTAGAAGAAGCACAATTAGAATATTTTGAGCCCCGTTTCGTAAATTACGAAGATCAGGATTTTCCTCAATTACCGACCCAATTCCCCGAACCATAACTATAGACTTTAAAAATTCATTTGATAACAGACAATTATCATACAATTTGGATGTATGATAATTGTCTGTTATCAAATGAATTGTTAAAGTCTAATCCAAATTTAAAACTATTAATAGATACAGGAGCCACAAAATCTTTTCTTGACCCACTAATTATAAACAAATACTTTTCAAATTTTAGAAAATGTGAAAAATTTCCAACGACTTCGGCAAGCCAATTTCAAAATACAACTACAAAAAAGAAACTGCTTTTTTAGGGCATATCATTTCAGATTCGGGAATCAAACCAAATCCTGACAAAATTAAATGCATACAAAATTTCCCGTTACCAAAAACTTCAAAAGAAATTAAGAGTTTCCTTGGGCTTCTCATATATTATAGGAAATTTATCCCCGACTTTGCTAAAATCACGAAACCCTTAACTTCATGCTTAAAAAAAGGATCTAAAATAAATATTGATACTAAATACATTCAATGCTTTGAAATATGTAAACAACTATTAGTTAACGAACCCATATTACAGTATCCAGATTTCACGGTACCATTTAACCTGACAACAGATGCAAGCCAATTTGCTATTGGGGCTGTTTTATCTCAAGGCACCCCAAATCAAGATAGACCCGTTACTTATGCTTCAAGAACATTGAGCGATACTGAACTAAATTACAGCACGATCGAAAGAGAACTTCTTGCCATAGTATGGGCAACCAAATATTTTCGCCCATATTTATATGGAAAAAAATTTAATATTTATTCCGATCACAGACCATTACACTGGCTATTTTTATGAAAGATCCGAGTGCTAAATTGACAAGATGGAGATTAAAACTTGATGAATTTGATTATAACATTATATACAAAAAAGGCGTGCTAAATTCCAATGCTGATGCACTATCCAGAGTAATGCAAACGAAACTAGCAGTGAACAAATGTTGGATAACAATCACTCCCAAATTGATACAGATATTGATTCAATAGTAGGTAATATAAATGACAACCCTGACATGGAAGATTTTGAATCAAATTTAGATTATATAGATAACTCCGACAATAAAACTGTACACACAAGTCATGAAAACCCCATTTTAGAAATTCCGATATCCGAAACACCCGGTTATTATCTTAATAATCAAATTTTCATAAAAAATGTATTCCATTGTCCCAAAACACCAAAAATACGACATTTATTCGGTAACAGGGCGAGAACGTTAATAGAAGTTTCTCAAGATAATTTCGAACTTGAAGTTATCAATATTTTTAGAGAACTTAGTACCTCGACAAAAAAATTCGCAGTTCATTTAACTACCGCCGAGTTCATTCCACATTTGTACAGTTCTTAAAAACACATTTAGGAACACCGCACTAAATTTAATTCTTTGTAATACCGTCTTAGAAGATATCAAAAATTACCAATCCCAAATAGATATTGTAAAACAAATTCATGAAGTTATTACAAATCATCGCGGAATAATTGAAACTGAAAATGAAATTCAGCGCCTTTTTTATTGGCCGATTATTTGAAGCAGTGTAACCAAATATATAAATAACTGTTCATTATGTCAACGAATGAAATACGACCGTTACCCTCCTAGGCAACAATTTGAAATAACCCCAACGCCCAGCAAACCATTCGAAATTGTACATGCGGATACTTTGACAATCAAATCCCAAAAATTCCTGACACTAATAGATACATTCTCAAAATACGCACAAGCATACCCTTTAGATGCTCTTACCGCAATACACGTTACTAGAGCATTTATTACCTTTCTAACTCACCATGGAACTCCAAAGCTAATAGTGATGGACAATGTTTCTGAATTAAAAAATAACTTTGTCAAAGAATTTGCCTTGCTACATAAAATAAATATTCACTACATAACACCACTCAATCCAAACTCTAACGGTCCTATCGAGAGATTTCACTCAACAATCATTGAACACCTAAGGGTTCTACAGGAATCGAAAAAAAATATTAATATTCTAGACCAAATGCTTTACGCAATTTTAGGTTACAACCAATCAATACATTCAGTAACAAAACTTAGTCCGATAAACATTATAAACGGGCATCTTGACTTTTATAGTCCATTCGATATTGACGTTAACCATATACTTTATACTAACTACATAAAAGAACATAAAGACCTAACTATAGAAATATATAAACAAATTTCAAATAAAATTTCAACACACAAACAGTCTACTATGGAAAACCGGAATAAAGATAGGCATTATCCCTTAAGTTACGACCCACAAACCACAGTTTACCACAAAACTAGGGCTAGAAATAAAATTGCTCCTAGGTTTAGAGAACACCTTGTTAGAAAAGATAATAAAATCTCAATAGAAATTACAGGCCACCAATACCATAAAAACAATATAATGCGACCATTATTATAAACTAAAATCCAATAAACATATACTTTTCAGATTTCTTCTACAAATATTAGTAACTTGTTACCCCCAGGACATCAAAATTACAAACCTGGAATCAAATCCCGGAATTCTTCCTTTTAAATTGGAAAACGCAAAGATTCGAGAAAAATACCACACCTTCATTCATTACTTTGACCTTTTACCGATTCAATACGAAATAGAAAATATTTGTCAGCATTATGAAAGCATAAAAAAACTCTATAGACTTTTCCAAAAAAACATACGATAAAATTACTAGCAAAATAAATCTATTAGAATTCCATGTAAATATGCTAAGCGACAAGTTTAATACCCTATATTCACATAAAAGAACAAAAAGAGGAATTTTTAATGGACTTGGAATAATTTTTAAAAGCATTACTGGAAACTTAGACTCTGACGATGGACAACATTATGACCAAGCACTTAACGGTCTCAGCACGAATCAAAATCAGATAGTAACAGTACTTAATAAACAAATATCTCTCACAACAAAGATCATAGAAGACTATAATGAAACGATAACCCTGATTAAACAAAACGAAATTCACTTGGCCGCTAAAATACAGGAAATATTAGATATGAAAAACAAACCGTTTGAAGGTTTTTTCTATGTCGAAATTGCCCTTGATTACATTTCAACCGCTACTAATATAATCTTTTACGTCCTCGACAATCTAGAAAACGCGCTTGTGTTCGCAAGACAAAAAATATTGCATAACATTGTTTTAAAATTTGAAGATCTGGAGTACATCTTGAATCAACTTATGAAGCAATATACTGACAAAGAAATGTTTTTCGGAAACGATCGTTCCGCTATAATTGAATACTATGAATTAATTGAAGTCGAATCGTATCAGACTAATGATAGAATAGTTTTTATTCTACATTTTCCTATTGTATATCAAAACCAATATACCCTTTTCCATCTATATCCCTTACCCAACATAAATAAAACAGCCATTCTACCCCCTAAACCTTTTTTGGCCATAACAACTGGACACTACCAATATGAGGACACAGAATGTAAAAAGATACATTCCACATACTATTGTCAAGACTTCAAACCACTACAAGCCCACCAGAACGGAGAATGCATCGCACACCTTCTTGATGTCAAAAGCAACAGCTCCAGTCAATGCGAGTTAGTAACAATAACCGTCTCGCACGAACTCATCGAACAAATTACTACCAAATTCTACATTGCAATTCTTCCTGGCAAGACAAAATTACAAACAAATTGCCGTCAAGTAGATATAGTTTCACTAGAAGGCACTTTCTTAATAGAATTGCCAGTCCACTGCTCTTTTCGCACTTCGAAGATCTCATTTTTAAAGAATCAAGAGACACTAAGGGAACATCCCCTTCTATTGCCAAATGCTTCTACTTCAACAAATCAAAAGGATACACGAGAAATCTACCCTTGAACGAAATCCACCGTCTTGTCCGGCACCAGCAAAAAAATTCAGATCAGCGCACCATCGAAAGACAAACGGCCTCCTGGTTCATTGTAATATTTGTCTTATTAATTTTCACCACAATAGAAGCTGTTTACTTCTGGAGACGTCAACCTGCAACCGGTGCAACAACCGATACAACAGAAGAACATCAACAAGATACGACACCAACACAACCTAAGAACAACTCTCGACAAAATCCATTGGATTTTAACAGTTAAATAACATAACAATTGTTAAATTCACTTTATTATTATTATGACTAAGAATACAAAATTTTAATAAAAGAACAAACAAATAAATATATATTTACCCTTTTCTTATGTGACGTTTTGAAAAAAAAATAATTATAAAACTTAACAATTAAGATACCTATATATGAAAAAAACATTACAAAGTACATATTTATGTATATTGTTACTTACTGTATATTTGAAACATTTGAGACATATTTGTCATAAATGTCAAAAAAAAATGTATTTACATAACCTTAAAACAAAAAGAAGATCGTATCAAAATAAATTTTAGAACTTTCTTTATCAATAAAGTCCATTTTGAGGATGGAGGAGTTATGTATACATCTAGAGTAGACCGTGGGAGCAGACGCTACGTCTTCTTATTATTGTAATATGATTTATGTATACTTTATCACCGTGAGACACTATGTTTTCACCTGCATGCAATAGACTGTAATACTGTATCTTATGCATGCACCGTGGGACATTGTGCTCTCACCTATTTGTGTAATTAATAAAGTTCAATTAGTTCTAGTTTGAAAGCAAAATGTGACGGTTGTTTCATTTAATATATCTCGCAAGCTTTTGATAAGGTTTGGCATAGAGGTCTACAATGCAAGCTAAGACAAGTTCTGCCTGAAAAGTAATATAAAATCCCAGTGTCGTATGTTGAGCAAAGACTCTTTCGTGTGAAACTTGGAAACGATTATTCGGAGTTCAAAGAAATATTGGCAGGAGTACCCCAAGGAAGCGTCCTGGACCATTCTTGTACCTCCTATTTACAGGTGATATCTCACAAACAAACGATACAATAGTTGCCACGTTTGTTGAAGATACAGCTACACTAGCAGTTGGGCAAATCGATTCGTGTAGATATTTCGTATAAACGGACAAACAATTTGCCTCAATACGGTTCGAGTCCTTTTTGCAAAGGAAGCAAAATGACACTCGATGCAAAATTAAAATGGAAGTCGCATGTAAATAAGTAATGCTAAAATAAATACAGAGAACTGTACTGGTTACTTGGAAAATATTCGAAGCTTAACCTTGATAACAAGCTACTATTATACAAGCAAGTGCTAAAGCCGGTTTGGACATATGGTATACAACTATGGGGTTGTACCAGTGAAACGAAACTAAATATTCTACAAACTTTTGAAAACAAAATGTTAAGCTCATTCGTCAATGTGCTGGGGTTATAAGGAATGATGATCTACGCAGAGATCTGGGTATTGCCGCGGTTAAAGATGAAACGAAAAATTTTGCACGAAAACATAAAAAAAAGTTTATTGGGACACGTTAACACAACGGTCCTCCAAATTTTTGACGAAGCAAATTTATTGCGGCGTCTTTAAAGAACTAAGCCCTTAGATTTGGCCCGACAATAACAAACCGCGCTATAAATTGGCCAAAAAGCAGGAACTCTTGAAGGAAAGTTACCTGCCAAACATTTATTACTCTTGATAAAAAATTGCTAGATAAGTAGCATACTTAGTTGCAATACAAATACAAAAAGGGTTTTAGTGTGTTAAAGTCCCACAATACTTCAAGCACGTGCTCATCGTGGCTTTCCTGATTTCCGCCAGCCCACGGAAAAAAAATTGTTTTGCAAAATTTATTTGGCATTTTCTTGTTTAATTTAATTTAATTCGTAATTCTTCATTGGCAATTCAAGTTTTGTTCTTTATTCATTATGTTTTTTAATCATTTTGCAAATAAAATTTGGCTCGAAATTTTAGGGCCAATCATAATAAAAAACAAAAGGGCGTAAAAACATATGAGAAGGCTACAATCCCATTAAAATTAATATCTCCAAAATGTGGGCTTTATGGCAATAAAAATGGCATTGTAAAACATATTTTTCCAGGCAGTTTATTAATTTTTTCTGGTTCGACAGAAATTAACGTTTTTCTATGCTGGACGTAAAGTTCATATTAATATTACCGAAGTTTTTGCATAGGAATTTTTTTTCAAATTTCATTATACATATACTTAACCGAAAACAGTTTTGTTTAAATGAAATCGTCCTTAAAAAGTTGGCGCTGCAAAAATCTTTATTAAGACAAAATAAAGACATTAAGATTGTCTAAATATCTTATTCAAACAGTTTTTCAAAATTCTTTACGGTTTGGTCTAAGACTACGTAGGGGAGTGGTAGTGGGGGGTTTTACAAAAAAATGTACACTTGTTCTGTTGGGAGCAACAAAGAGTACGTGCACCAAATTTTTCATTTTCATTCTAGCTCAACATTTAAGGCCCAAAAACTAGTGACGTACGGAAAGACATGGATAAATCGACTCAACTAGCAGCAATTTTGAATTATTCCATTTGCTAGAATTTTTTCTCTATGTTACAAACTATGCATGTATCAAAACTAATATAACGCTATGGGATAGGGTATAAACAAGCTAACACTTCTTATTCGGCTAGATTGATCGAAAGCATTTGACACTGTTAATCATGATATACACTGTAACAAATTCTTAAAAGAACAACTTAATTTTTTTGATCTGATTCCCGACCCGAGTAGTTTTTCGAATAACTTGTGTTCCGAAGCATATTCGTTACAGGTACACAAACCGATTTCCGGTAATTATGTACATCAACCGTGTGCTTATGACTTTTACTCACTGGCGCTGTCGACACTTGGTGTTTTCCGGTTTCCACTAGGCTTTTTTCCGGTGTCCTTTCACTTTTGTTATTTGGACAT
The DNA here is from genome assembly GCA_949824845.1 of Rhingia rostrata. Taxonomy (NCBI): domain Eukaryota; kingdom Metazoa; phylum Arthropoda; class Insecta; order Diptera; family Syrphidae; genus Rhingia; species Rhingia rostrata. The sequence continues at coordinate 85,933,764 of OX463756.1, read as the reverse complement.
TGGACATCACAGTACTTCGCACATGAATGCAACGAACTACAGACACGTAACAGCACTGGCGACTGAGGCCATCGGCTGGGCCAGATCAAGACATTAATATAACAGAGAGAGACAGATAGATACATAGAAGGAAAGACATATAACATACACCTACGTGGCACAGAGGAGGAGACATAGATTAATATTGTCTCATATTATCGCACGGGTGGCCTCAGATAAGCTAGCAATTTTCGTAGAAAACAAATGCTGCCCAAGCTGGGGCTTGAACCCGCAGCGTTTGGCTTAGCAGTCAACTACGCATTCCTTTAAGCCATGGCCACCTCCTTTTTTTTTTACCTGACTTTCTTGCAAACGTAAGAAGAATTTTCACGTAATGTAGGAAAACTCGCACCATGCGATATAATAATGCCTATTATTTTTCTAAATAAATATTTTTCTGTGTTACTCATGTGTGCTTACTCATGTGCTTTCAACTTGGAGCCTTACATTTCGACAACAAATGTGAAATAACTCCGACGCGACGGTCCTCACAGTGTCTTGAAGAAGAAATCCACTAAACCGTGGAAGAACCGAACCATAACGACCTATATAAAGCCGGCGAAGATGTTTTGGCAAGTAATATACACCAACTCATTAGTAAGCTTTGGTCAGATGAAATGTTTTTTTTTGTAGAATAGCACCTCAGCATTGTTTGATTGTTTGCATGAGACACCTCAACATCGCCTACCAGATCCTAAGTGTCGTTATAAATGAGCGCCTTAAAATTTTTGAATGCATTCATGCGCATATGAACAATTCATAAAATCTATGAATGTTACATAAAACGATATTCATAACATGTGGAAAATTTCGCTTTATGTAAAATATCATAAATTTAAGCATCAATTCTTGTTTATTATGAATTATTACATGTGGTTTATGTGGCTCTACGTTGATTGTATGTACCTATTCATATATTTTATGTAAGAGTTCATACAAATTATGTATAACTTCATAGTTTTATTTGTACATTTCATTAAACTTAACAACCAATTCATGGTGAGTATGAATATGTTGTACATAAACATATTCATACATAATTTGCTATGTACCTATTCATATGATACATGTAAGGATTCATAAAATATAAGATTTTTTCTTTATTTTTATTTGTATATTATTATATTTGTCATTTTTTATATGAATACAAAAATACAATTCATAAAATTAAAGAAAAACACTCAAAAATTACTTTCCACATGCGTACAACACTGCATACAAATTAATGAATTTAGTTGTATGAACGCCGGCCGTTCATAAAAATCAGGTACAAACAAATAATTTAGACAAGGTGGTAATTCTAGAGAGTATTGTGCAAAACATTGGGCGAATGAATACCAATACCTCCGGCTCGCAGAGTCTTCAATTCCCAGCCAGAAGTCAGGCGCAGTAAAGGAAAACCTCACCTTAAGTGATGCATTCAAACTTAAGCCAACCTCAACCGACTAGAAGTGCGCGGGACAGCTAAGGACCGGCGTAGTTGGAGAGGTATGTTGTTTGAAGCTCAGGTATGTTATGACATGTAGGCTCCTAAGTAAGATCTATTTGTGATTTGTACCTTAAGTCGAATTTTATGGCTGGACTCGATTCACTGATATTATTAACCGGTCTCGAAGATTTTGGTGTTCATAGCGCTGAAAAGCAATTTATTTAATTCTACTGATAAGAGTTCTTCAATAAGACAGATAATTGCACAAAAGTATCCCAAACTAATATTTTATTTTATTTATTACTTAATCGTGACATGAAACAAATCAAAAGTATTCAAAATATTATTTGTATTTTTCTGAAGATGTTTTTTTTTTACAAATCTTATCAGCACCGCTGTTATCTCAAATTACATCTGACGTCACAAAATGGTATCACTGCAGTAGTACAATTCACTTTTTTTCAATATATAAAAATCCATGTCTCTAAAACATGTTAATTGTTGATCACTGTAGTGTTAGACGACGATGACGATTTCGACGTGGCTGGATTTTGGGGTATTGGATAGTACATAGGTCCTAATGAAGAATAATATCCATTAGAGGGTGGCTGTTGTTCTCCATATGCACCGTTCGTTGGCTGCTGTGCAGCTGGATAGGTTGGTAAGTTTTGCCTATATTCCTGAGGTCCAAAAGATGCTGATAGTCCATAAGAAGGGGGTGGTGGATTTACATAACCTGGATATCCTTGAGGATATCCATAACCTCCTGTCGGTGGTGGATACCAACCTCCATACATTGGTGGTCCATTATGAACTAGATATGCCGGATTATTGTAGATATGTTGAGGATATCCCTGTGGATAAGTAGATGGTGGAGGATAATCATTGTGCCGCGAATAATAACGATGACTTTCTCCAGAATCACTACTGTCACTATCACTGTCGCTATCACTATTGGCACCACTTAAGGCTAATAAGGAGAATATTATCCACAACGGGACTAGAGCCATTTTACTTACTGAAACTTTAAAAATCTACTGCCACTAAAGTTTACTATTGATACCGATGAGAGCGATGTCATGTGTCCGAAATGATAACTATACGTTGTGCGTAGTGAATGACACCAAATCAGAGTTCCTGGAATTTATTTTCTTTTTAAGTGATAATAATAACATCAACAACTGTTATGAATTACTTGGCCTTTGATGCTTGCTATGTGAGATGATTATTAATGAACTGTGTCTCTTTAGCCAATTTTTATATCAAAAGTCATACATATATTTTTTACTTCAATTCCACAGAAATATGTGGGGTGTTTTGTTTGAATAAATTATTTTGATTTGCTGCGCAATCAGCTAAATTGTTCAATATAAAATGTGAAGTAACAAGCTTAAACATACAAAGACGCTGTAATTCTCCTGAGGGTTATTGAATAGATATACTTGCCCTATTTGTTATCCCATTCGTTAAATTCAATAACATTTTCAGCCATTATGTGAAGTTCAGTATTCGAACTCTTGGCATGAGTCCGATAACTTAGGCCCCTTAAAATTCTAAAGGAAAAACAAACTTATTTTTACTTCTTTTAGTATAGGGTCTACATCTTTCCGTTTAGGCAGGAGGAGACATTTTCATATATTTTAAAACTGTGCGATAAAGTACTCAATCTTTTTAAGTTCGTTAAAATAAATGTGCACGAAAAGTGGGGATGTCAATTGGGGATGAAATAAAGAAAATGGCATTTTCGCAACATAACATTCAGAGAGTCAGAGAGTTAATCAAAATCTTTTATGGTTCGACAAAAAACAACGTTTTTCCATGGGGGTTAGGTATACTAATCGTTTTTATAAGAAAACGCTACCAAAAAGTGAGCGTGGGTTAAAATGATCTATAGATGTAATTTTAATATTAATATTACCAATTTTATTTAAATGTTGCCTCGGAGACCATTAACTAAGCATTTCATTGTAAATGTAGCACAAAAACAAAAAGTACAAAATATGCCGCGGAAAGAGTAAAAATCTCACACTACTGTGAGCACGTGATCATAGCGTCTATGAAGTTTTCCACTAGCCAACGGCATAACATTTTTAAGTTTTAACGTTTTTTTCTTTAAATCTGACCGAAACACCCCAAAAAGTGGGAGTGGAAAAAAAATCTATATGGCCGAAATATAGCTATTGAGATTATCTTAACATGTTATTCAGACAGTTTTTCAAAAAAATTACCGTTTGGCCAAAAACAACGTTTTATTGAAAAGTGGGCGTTGCTGTTAGCGGATTTTGAAAAGGTGATCTTCTGAAAGAGAATGTTTATTTCCAATAAAAGTACCTAATATTAATATTAGGAAAAAAACTCGTTACAGTAAATACGTTTTATTTTCTGCCTTATAAAATTAAACAGCCTACTACATATACACAAGTGAATGCACTTTAATTTATTACATGATACGTTATTCGAATACTAACATATTGTAGCGTAACGTGTTCATTGATTGTATATCTTTTTTTTACTTCCGTTAAAGCTAGTACACAAAATTAAAATTTAGCCAAGGCTAAGCCATACTTTTTAATCTCAGTGCTTCGCAATCAGTAAAAGCATATCGGTAGCACATGACACTTAAAATGACGATTCTAAGAAATGTCTTCTATACAAACAAGTCTTATCATGTAGATCATAACATCTCATTGCTTTCATCGATGTCGACAATAGAAAAACTTGCCAGTTTAATTTTTAGTTTTCATTGAACAAAATGGTGCTGCTCCGTTTGAGTATACTTTTGTCTTGGTTGGCGCTAATAAGCTGCGACAGCGACAGTGGAAGTAATGAGTCCGAAAGAAGACACCGCCATCGTAACCACCAATCCAGGCAAAACTACTATCCATCAGGGCATTATAATAACCCGGCATATCCGGTTTCATATGGGCAGCCAATGTATGGAGTGTACCCACAGCCGCCAATTGGATATCCATATCCTGGTTATCAGCAACCATCCCAAGGATATCCATACTATGGAATTCAACAAGTTCCAGTTTATAGTCCACCACAGTCATACGGAACATATGGGGGTCCTCAACCAGCGCCTGGTGGATATTACCCAAATCCATCCGGGCAGCAGCAAATGCAACAACCACCGCAACCAACTCCACATTACTACCCACCACACCCATATGTACCCCCAGCAGCAGCGGCACCAGCAACTTCATCGTCATCATCGTCGTCAACCACAACTGTCATCAATGGTAAAAGTGAAAAGAAAAATGAAGAACCATCGCCTTCAGGCACAGAATACGTATACCATCCCATAACAGATCAACGACCTGGAGACATTGTTTACGTACTAGGTCCAAATGGCCAACCTGGATCATGCGGGAAGAGTCCATGTGGCAAATAATTTTAAGTGCTTTTATGTGAATGTGTTGATAAATATATTTTGTTTAAATATAGTTTTTTTTTTCGGTTATTCCTGTTTTGTTGTATACTTATTTATTCACGTGGCGTTGCAATAATCCGCCGGGAAGAAGATTTCCAGAAGAATTTTTAACTAATTACCAAAAGACGGTGTTCTTTCCTGCTTTTCTTGCTATATGGCTATATGGCTAAATGGCGCTCTCGTCCACACCTCAGCTTTGGCTTGAAGGCTACGTTTTTGGCTGCAAGCATCCATCGGCCTGAGGGTTATCTGCTAGTTGGCAGAAGAAACTTAGCACATCAGTTGGGCCGATAGTAAGGCTTGTGCACATCGTCGATAATATATGTACTACGGTTATCACTTTTAAGCGTTTTTCAGGAGCTTCTAAAATAGAATCCTTACAAATGACGTTACCGCATAAACCAAATCACCACTAAATCTGCAAAGAGGATGTTAAAATGTTTTTTTTTACCGTAAAGCGGGCTACCAACCTTCCCTAATTTATTTTAATTAAACCACTTAGAGATAATTTGGTCTATTAACTTTAATCATAAAGGTGCCCTGCACATAGGCGCCTGCCTGACAGTTGTCGACATACCCTTAGGCCGTGTGTCAATTGCGTTAAAATTTTAGCCAGTGGATAAATTTTGACATAACTATGGTGACTAGAGACTTCAAAATTTTAACCTGCTCAACAGCTCGTTAAAATGTATCCAGTGGCTAATTTTTGACATTTGATATACCTAATGAGGGGTGTCGGAGATAGAAAGCATATGCAGAAATTTCAAAAATTTGCCAGTGGATAAACTTTAGCCCCCATTTTAACGCAATTAACAAATGGCCTAAGCAGAGCCACGAAGTCGCGTTAGCGGCTAAAGCTTGTTAAAAGGGAGTGGAAATCATTTTTCCCGCGAAGCTGGACACCCAGCTACACTCTTTTATTCATTATCATTTCATCACAGCCGTACAAAGCCGTAACAGAATAATGTCAAACATTCGTTATAAGTTTCTGGAGAAATAAACTGTTCATATTAAGTACATGTTATGTTTCTAAAAATGTGGCATGTTGGGTACCGTTAAAAAGGTTTAAAAATGTAATTTCGCAATACGCAAAAAAACATATGAGAAATTTACAATCCACTGTGTGGATCGTTTTGTACCCTATCCCATCCCATCCTTAAGACAAATATCCCCAAAATGTCGGATTTATGGCGATGAAATATAAAAAATGTCATTGTCATAACATATTGTTCAGACTGTTTATCAAAATCATTTATGGTTCGACAAAAAACACGGTTTTTCGCCTGGCTATGCTATGAGTTAGTGTATAGGTAGATAGTGTACGAAAACGACTCCAAGAAGTGGGCGTGGCTTAAAATGATATAATGTTAAACGAAATGAACTATGTTTTTCTGAAAAGAGGGAGTGGCAGTGGGCGGATTTCAAAAATGTTTACACTTGCTCTGCTGGGAGCACCAACAAGCACATGTACCAAATTGTATCATTCTAGCTCAAAATTTTAGGCCCAAAAACTGGTGACGTAGTGACGGACGGACAGACATGGCTTAATCGACTCAGTTATCGATTCTGAGTCGATCCATATACTTTAAGGTATACCTAGCTAAATTATTTAACTATGTTACAAACTATGTATCAAAACTAATATACCCCTATGGGATACGGTATAAATATGAGTATATAAAAAAAACTGTTCATAGTAAGTACATGTTATGTTTCAAAAAATATGTCATGTTGGGTACCGTTAAGAAGGTTTCAAAATGTAATTTCGTAATACGTAAAAAAAATATGTGTACGTTTTTCAAAAATTAATTATATCTTCAAAACGTTTAAATAAATTATAAAGTTTTTTTATTTCAATTGGAGGTCCTTAACTATAGATTTATTTCGCGGTGTCATTTGTGTACAATACAGAGAACTGTACTGGTTGCTTGGAAAATACTCGAAGCTTAACCTCTGTAACAAGCTGCTATTATACAAGCAAGTGCTAAAACTGTTTTTTACTTATGTATACAACTATAAAATTGTACCAAGGAAATGAATCTCAACATTTTACAAAATTTTGAAAATAAAATGTTAAGATCATTTATTGGGTCCGCGCTTTATTGCGGGAGGTGACATAAACGCGAAACATACAGACTGGGGCTCAAGACTTACCAACAAAAAAGGACAAAATCTTTGATAAGCGTTGAGAAAAAAAACCTCCAAATTCATAACCACTGGTGATCCCACTTACTGGCCAAGTGTAATCATGCACAATTAAGCATAAGCTTCTGTCGTGAACTCTCATCTGACAATTCTCCTATTGTAGTTGAATACTTGACTACTACAAAAGTACGGTGCTCCATCCCACTCCTGACCAATCATAAAACTGACTGGGACGCTTTTCGAATAGTAATTGAAGAGAAAATTGACTCAAGGATTTCCCTTAAGACACACCAAGACCTTGAAAATGCTATTAAACACTTAAATGACACAATACACCTAGCAGCAAACAAGACAACGCCTGAAATAAAGCCAAAAATCATAACAACTTATACAACAAAGGCTAAAAGACAAAAAATCAAAGAAAAATTTGGCAACGTAACAAATCATCATATGACAAAGCATACTACAACAAGTCGACCAGGGAACTCAAAGATCTCCTTTAAGTTAACAACGACCAACATATAAACTCGTTTTTGACTAACCTCACAGCAACTCGAGCAACAAACTATTCGCTGTGGAAGCTGAACAAAGGAACTAAACACCAACCACCTCTGATGAAAAATAATGGTACTTGGGCCAGAACAGACACCGAAAAATGATAACAATAGCAGAATACTTTGAAACAACATTTACGAATGGCTTAAACGGACAAAATTATATAACTCTCAAATACAAATATCGCCACATCCAGGAATACGAAAGTAAATAAAATACGAACAAAGGAAATAAAAAACTACATAAAAACAACTTACAATGCAAAGAATCACCAAAAATATTCGAAAAGCTCCTTCTTGACCGCATTAACATTCCACTACAAAAACACCTTATTCCGGACCGCCAATTTTGATTTCGACAAAACCACTCTACAATCCAACAAGTTCATCGAGTGGTAAACAACATTCTAAACGACTTAAACGAGCAAAAATACAGCGTAGCAGTTTACCCTAGACGTCGCCAAAGCCTTTGATAGTGTATGGCATAAGAGACTATTATACAAACTCAAGACAATGCCTCCGGACTACCACCAACTCATCAAAAGTTACTTGGAAAATAGACACTTCTACGTGCAATATAATGACGAACATTCAAACTTACATAAAATCGACGGAGGGGTTCCACAGGGTAGTGTACTAGGTCCTATCTTCTACTTACTCTTTACTGCGGACATACCTAAGCCACTTACACAGAACTCTATGTTAGCAACATTCGCAGAAGACACAGTGATCCTTTCCTCATACTCTTGTTTACAAGCTGCTACAAATCAAAAAAAAAAAAAAACGTTGGACAAAGCAATGGATTGGTTCGACAAATGGGTTATAGAAATTAATGAAGGAATAACAGTGCAAGTTATATACACGACAAAAAGGAATTTCGTTCCACAAGACATCAAAATAAACAACAAAAAATTATTTTTGAAAACTCAGCGAAATATCTAGGCATATTAATAGACAACAAACTAACATGGAAACCACATATAATTCAAAAACGAAACCAAATCAAAAACAAATTTAGACAACTATACTGGCTTCTAGGAAAAGCCTCTAAACTCTCTGTACAAACAAACTATTAATATACAAAAGCATTATAAAACCAATATGGACCTATGACATCGAAATATGGGGAACAGCTGCTAAAACTAATATTGACATTTCACAACGACTACAATCAAAAATACTTCTATTCATAAAATTTTCGATTTTGAATTTTTTAACAATAACTCCAATGTAACCATTTTAATGAATACGATTTCATACAATAATGACTTGATCATTGAATCCAAAAACAAAATGAACACTGCATACAAATTAATGAATTTAGGTGTATGAACGCCGGCCGTTCATAAAAATCAGGTACAAAGAAATAATTTAGAAAATGTGGTAATTCTAGAGAGTATTGTGCAAAACATTGGGCGAATGGATACCAATACCTCCGGCTCGCCTTAAGTGATGCATTCAAGCTTAAGCCAACCTCAACCGACTAGAAGTTTGCGGGACAGCTAAGGACCGGCTAGTTGGAGAGGTATGTTGTTTGAAGATCAGGTATAATATGACATGTGGGCCCCTAAGTAAGATCTATTTGTGATTTGTACCTTAAGTCGAATTTTATGGCTGGACTCGAAGGGTTGGTGTACATAGCGCTGAAAAGCAATTTATTTACTTCTACTGATAAGAGTTCTTCAATTAGACAGATAATTGCACAAAAGTATCCCAAATTAACATTTTATTTTATTTATTACTTAATCGTGACATGAAACAAATCAAAAGTATTGAAAATATTATTTGTATTTTTCTGAAGATGTTTTTTTCACAAATCTTATCAGCACCGCTGTTATCTCAAATTACATCTGACGTCACAAAATGGTATCACTGCAGTAGTACAATTCACTTTTTTTCAATATATAAAAATCCATGTCTCTAAAACATGTTAATTGTTGATCACTGTAGTGTTAGACGACGATGACGATTTCGACGTGGCTGGATTTTGGGGTATTGGATAGTACATAGGTCCTAATGAAGAATAATATCCATTAGAGGGTGGCTGTTGTTCTCCATTTGCACCGTTCGTTGGCTGCTGTGGAGCTGGATAGGTTGGTATGTTTTGTCTATATTCCTGAGGTCCAAAAGATGCTGATAGTACATAAGAAGGGGGTGGTGGATTTACATAACCTGGATATCCTTGAGGATATCCATAACCTCCTGTCGGTGGTGGATAACAACCTCCATACATTGGTGGTCCACTATGAACTAGATATGCCGGATTATTGTAGATATGTTGAGGATATCCCTGGGGATAAGTAAATGGTGGAGGATAATCATTAGTGCCGTGAATGATAATGATGACTTCTTCCAGAGTCACTACTTCCACTATCACTGTCGCTATCACTATTGGTACCACTTAAGGCTAATAGGGAGAATATTATCCACAACGGGACTAGAGCCATTTTACTTACTGAAACTTTAAAAATCTACTGCCACTAAAGTTTACTATTGATACCGATGAGAGCGATGTCATGTGTCCGAAATGATAACTATACGTTGTGTGTAGTGAATGACACCAAAGCAGGGTTCCTGGAATTTATTTTCTCTTTAAACGATAATAATAACATCAACAACCGTTATGAATTTCTTGGCCTTTGATGCTTGCTATGTTAGATGATTATATATGAACTGTGTCTCTTTAGCCAAGTTTTATATCAAAAGTCATACGTATATTTTTTACTTCAATTCCACAGAAATATGTGGGGTGTTTTGTTTGAAAAAATTATTTTGGTTTGCTGCGCAATCAGCTAAATTGTTCAATATAAAATGTGAAGTATAAAGCTTTAACATACAAAGACGCTACAATTCTCTTGAAAGTTATTAAATAGAAATACTTGTCCTATTTGTTATCCCATTCGTTAAATTCAATTACATTTTCAGCCATTATGTGAAGTTCAGTATTCGAACTCTTGGCACGAGTCCGATAACTTAGGCCCCTTAAAATTCTAAAGGAAAAACAAACTTTTTTTAAATTTTTTAGTATGGGGTCTAATCTCTCCGTTTAGGCAGGAGGAGACATTTTCATTTATTTTAAAACTGTGCGAAAAAGTACTCAATCTTTTTTAAGCATTCACTGTCACTACTGCTTAATATAACACTAAAAACTTTCTAGTTTCTTCGAAATTTAACAATTCTCACATATTGTAGCGTAACGTGTTCATTGATTGTATATCTTTTTTGTACTTCCGTTAAAGCTAGTACACAAAATTAAAATTTAGCCAAGGCTAAGCCATACTTTTTAATCTCAGTGCTTCGCAATCAGTAAAAGCATATCGGTAGCACATGACACTAAAAATGACGATTCTAAGAAATGTCTTCTATACAAACAAGTCTTATCATGTAGATCATAACATCTCATTGCTTTCATCGATGTCGACAATAGAAAAACTTGCCAGTTTAATTTTCAGTTTTCATTGAACAAAATGGTGCTGCTCCGTTTGAGTACACTTTTGTCTTGTTTGGCGCTAATAAGCTGCGACAGCGACAGTGGAAGTGAAGAGTCCGAAAGAAGACACCGCCATCGTAACCACCAATCCTGGCAAAACTACTATCCATCAGGGCATTATAATAACCCGGCATATCCGGTTTCATATGTGCAGCCAATGTATGGAGTGCACCCACAGCCGCCAATTGGATATCCATATCCTGGTTATCAGCAACCATCCCAAGGATATCCACACTATGGAATTCAACAGGTTCCAGTTAATAGTCCACCACAGTCATACGGAACATATGGGGGTCCTCAACCAGCGCCTGGTGGATACTACCCAAATCCATCCGGGCAGCAGCAAATGCAACAACCACCGCAACCAACTCCACATTACTACCCACCACACCCATATGTACCCCCAGCAGCAGCGGCACCAGCAACTTCATCGTCATCATCGTCGTCAACCACAACTGTCATCAATGGTAAAAGTGAAAAGAAAAATGAAGAACCATCGCCTTCAGGCACAGAATACGTATACCATCCCATAACAGATCAACGACCTGGAGACATTGTTTACGTACTAGGTCCAAATGGGCAACCTGGATCATGCGGGAAGAGTCCATGTGGCAAATAATTTTAAGTGCTTTTATGTGAATGTGTTGATAAATATATTTTGTTTAAATATAGTTTTTTTTCGGTTATTCCTGTTTAGTTGTATACTTATTTATTTACGTGGCGTTGCAATAATCCGCCTTGAAGAAGATTTCCAGAAGAATTTTTAACTAATTACCAAAAGACGGTGTTCTTTCCTACTTGCTATATGGCTATATGGCTAAATGGGCCTCTCGTCCACACCTCAGCTTTGGCTTGAAGGCTACGTTTTTGGCTGCAAGCATCCATCGGCCTGAGGGTTATCTGCTAGTTGGCAGAAGTAACTTAGCACATCAGTTGGACCGATAGTAAGGCTTGTGCACATCGTCGATAATATATGTACTACGGTTATCACTTTTAAGCGTTTTTCAGGAGCTTCTAAAATAGAATCCTTACAAATGACGACACAGCATAAACCAAATCACCACTAAATCTGCAAAGAGGATGTTAAAATGTTTTTTTTTACCGTAAAGCGGGCTACCAACCCTCCCTAATTTATTTTTATTAAGCCACTTAAAGATAATTTGGTCTATTAACTTTAATCATAAAGGTGCCCTGCACATAGGCGCCTGCCTGACAGTTGTCGACATACCCTTAGGCCGTGTGTCAATTGCGTTAAAATTTTAGCCAGTGGATAAATTTTGACATAAGTATGGTGACTAGAGACTTTAAAATTTTAACCTGCTCAACAGCTCGCTAAAATGTATCCAGTGGCTAATTTTTGACATTTGATATACCTACTGAGGGGTGACGGAGATAGGAAGCATATGCAGAAATTTCAAAAATTAGCCAGTGGATAAAGTTTAGCCCCCATTTTAACGCAATTAACAAATGGCCTTAGCAGAGTCACGAAGTCGTGTAAGCGGCTAAAGCTTGTTGAAAGGGAGTGGAAATCATTTTTCCCGCGAAGCTGGACACCCAGCTACACTCTTTTATTCATTATCATTTCATCACAGCCGTACAAAGCCGTAACAGAATAATGTCAAACATTCGTTATAAGTTTCTGGAGAAATAAACTGTTCATATTAAGTACATGTTATGTTTCTAAAAATGTGGCATGTTGGGTACCGTTAAAAAGGTTTAAAAATGTAATTTCGCAATACGTAAAAAAACATATGAGAAGTTTACAATCCACTGTGTGGATCGTTTTGTGCCCTATCCCATCCCATCCTTAAGACAAATATCCCCAAATGTCGGATTTATGGCGATGAAATATAAAAAATGTCATTGTCATAACATATTGTTCAGACTGTTTATCAAAATCATTTATGGTTCGACAAAAAACACGGTTTTTCGCCTGGCTATGCTATGAGTTAGTGTATAGGTAGTGTATGAAAACGACTCCAAGAAGTGGGCGTGGCTTAAAATAATATAATGTTAAATGAAATGAACTATGTTTTTCTGAAAAGAGGGAGTGGCAGTTGCTGGGAGGCCCAGGTGACGTAGTGACGGACGGACAGACATGGCTTAATCGACTCAGTTATCAATTCTGAGTCGATCCATATACTTTAAGGTATACCTAGCTAAATTATTTCACTATGTTACAAACTATGTATCAAAACTAATATACCCCTATGGGATTGGGTATAAATATGAGTACATAAAACAACTGTTCATATTAGGTACATGTTATGTTTCAAAATATATTTCATGTTGGGTACCGTTAAGAAGGTTTCAAAATGTAATTTCGTAATACGTAAAAAAAATTTGAGTACATTTTCCAAAAATTAATTATATCTTCAAAACTTTTAAATGAATTACAAAGCTTTTTATTTCCATTGGAGGTCCTTAACTTTAGATTTATTTCACGGTATCATTTGTGTACAATATAGAGAAAAACAGAAAACTGTACAGGTTGCTTGGAAAACACTCGAAGCTTGACCTCTATAACAAGCTGCTATTATACAAGCAAGTGCTAAAACTGTTTTGTACTTATGTATACAATTATAAGGTTGTACCAAGGAAATGAATCTCAACATTTTACAAACTTTTGAAAGGTGACTTTAACACGAAACATACAGACCGGGGCTCAAGACTTACCAACAAAAAAGGACAAAATCTTTGATAAGCGTTGATAAAAAATAACTCCAAATTCATAACCACTGGTGATCCCACTTACTGGCCAAGTGATATGAAAAAAAACCAGACCTCATTGACTTTTGTATTACAAAGAACATTAATCATGCACGATTAAGCATAAGCTCCTGTCTTGAACTCTCATCTGACCATTCTCCTATTGTAGTTGAATACTTGACTACTACAAAAGTACGATGCTCCATCCCACTCCTGACCAATCACAAAACTGACTGGGACGCTTTTCGAATAGTAATTGAAGAGAAAATTGACTCAAGGATTTCCCTTAAGACACACTAAGACCTTGAAAATGCTATTAAACACTTAAATGACACAATACACCTAGCAGCAAACAAGACAACGCCTGAAATAAAGCCAAAAATCATAACAACTAATACAACAAAGGCTATAAGACAAAAAATCAAAGAAAAATTTGGCAACGTAACAAATCATCATATGACAAAGCATACTACAACAAGTCGACCAGGGAACTCAAAGATCTCCTTTAAGTTAACAACGACCAACATATAAACTCGTTTTTGACTAACCTCACAGCAACTCGAGCAACAAACTATTCGCTGTGGAAGCTGAACAAAGGAACTAAACACCAACCACCTCTGATGAAAAATAATGGTACTTGGGCCAGAACAGACACCGAAAAAGCGATAACAAAAGCAGAATACTTTGAAACAACATTTACGAATGGCTTAAACGGACAAAATATATAACTCTCAAATACAAATATCGCCACATCCAGGAATACGAAAGTAAATAAAATACGAACAAAGGAAATAAAAAACTACATAAAAACAACTTACAATGCAAAAAATCACCAAAAATATTCGAAAAGCTCCTTCTTGACCGCATTAACATTCCACTACAAAAACACCTTATTCCGGACCGCCAATTTTGATTTCGACAAAACCACTCTACAATCCAACAAGTGCATCGAGTGGCAAACAGCATTCTAAACGACTTAAACGAGCAAAAATACAGCGTAGCAGTTTACCCTAGACGTCGCCAAAGCCTTTGATAGTGTTTGATCAAAAGTAACATGGAAAATAGACACTTCTACGTGAAATATAATGACGAACATTCAAACTTACATAAAATCGACGCAGGGGTTCCACAGGGTAGTGTACTAGGTCCTATCTTCTACTTACTCTTTACTGCGGACATACCTAAGCCACTTACACAGAACTCTATGTTAGCAACATTCGCAGAAGACACAGTGATCCTTTCCTCACACTCTTGTTTACAAGCTGCTACAAATCAAAAAAAAAAAAAAACGTTGGACAAAGCAATGGATTGGTTCGACAAATGGGTTATAGAAATTAATGAAGGAATAACAGTGCAAGTTATATACACGACAAAAAGGAATTTCGTTCCACAAGACATCAAAATAAACAACAAAAAATTATTTTTGAAAACTCAGCGAAATATCTAGGCATATTAATAGACAACAAACTAACATGGAAACCACATATAATTCAAAAACGAAACCAAATCAAAAACAAATTTAGACAACTATACTGGCTTCTAGGAAAAGCCTCTAAACTCTCTGTACAAACAAACTATTAATATACAAAAGCATTATAAAACCAATATGGACCTATGACATCGAAATATGGGGAACAGCTGCTAAAACTAATATTGACATTTCACAACGACTACAATCAAAAAAACTTCGGACGATTGTCAATGCACCCTGGTATATTTCTAATGAAGACATACATCGTGACCTCAATATACTCAATATTAATGACGAAATCAAAAATCACAGCAGAAATCATCAAATCACAATCTCAAAGCACCTGAACAACGATATACGAAATCTACCTCACCAAGAAGCTAACACAAGAAGACGACTAAAGAGACTGAGGCCAGTAGATCTGCAACTGACATGAATTTTTTTATGTATAAGCTCATGTATATAATATGTAATTACTCGTAATAATAGTGGTGCTAATCTGACTCATGATGGCAAACTTGTAAATACCTTAAAGGAAAAGTAAATAACGTACCTAAGAGAAAAATGTTGTAAGATACAGATCTTACGATTTAAAATATATCCATTTACATCTTTTAAAACAATTACTTAGAGTCTTACGATAGATGTAATCTAAACGTGGAAATAAAAAAAAAAAAAACAAAAAAGAACATTCGTCAATGCGCCGTGGTACATAAGTAACGTGGATCTGTGCAGAAATCTTAATATTCCCGCGGTTAAAGATTAAACGAAAAAAATGCACGAAAACATAAAAAAAAGTTTATAAAGACACGTTAACACAACGGTCTTCTAAATTCTTGACGAAACAAATTTATCGTCGTGTCTTCAAAGAGCTAAGCCCTTGGATTTGACCCGATAATTACAAACCGCGCTGTAAATTGCGGAAAAGGCAGGAACTCTCAAAGGAAAGTAACCTGCCAAACATTAATTACTCGTGATAAAACAAATTGCTAGATAAGTCGTGCACTTAGTTGAAATACAAATACAAAAAGGTGGTCGTTCTAGTGAGTAAAAATCTCACACTACCTTGGGCACGTAATCATCGTGAAGATTTCCACCAGCCCACGGAAAAAAAATATGTACATATACTATACATGTTATAGTTTTGAAGATGTTTAATTTTTAACTTTCTCTTATAAAGAGAAAGATATTGTTTTCGTGAAAATGTTCGACCTCGAGATATTGATTGATTCTAACATTTACGATGATAGCGGAATTTTTTTTGAAATTCCGTCCGTCGGTTCATCAGTTCGTCGGTCCGCCTGTCCGTACAAGCCTCTCCAGCCTTAACGACTTGACCGTTTTGGTCATAATTCTAGGCCATTTTTTTTTGTTTGCTTTTAGCCTTGTTATTTCTGGTACCTGCCATATAAAAATCATAAATAACCCAATTTGCTCAATAAAGGCTCTAATGATTTTGATTAAACTTCTTATATGCTATAAGCATATTAGTTTCAACAAAACTGCATACTCAGTTTTTTTTTCGAAAAAATCCATATAACGGATTTTTGCATTTAGGCCATTTAAAGAAAATTGTTAATTTCTCGCAAACTATTTTGCCAAATTGAATGAAATTTAATTTGTATACTACAATTACAGTTTTTATGAGTTCCGCGATTGTTTTTGGACCAATGATCACTGAACGGAATTTTTAGTTTTGGCCAATAACGGAAAATCATTATTATTACTTTCAATGACGCATAAACGTTCGTATAATCACATTTTGACATTATTTATATCATTTTAAGCATCATTAATCAAAATAAATATTATTGTGTATTTTGGGCAAATTTTTAGAAACGTCAAATTAACTCGCTGTGAAAGAGAAAGTTGCGTATGACCCAGTCGTTCACCCAACATTAATTTCAATAGGATTTTGCATGTCCTTTTAGTTCTTTCAAGTAGTTTGTGCCAAAAACAGCTTTTCATTTATACGTCTGACATACAAGACTATACGTACAAAAAAAAATAAGAAAATCGAAGATAAGTACTTATCGCAACTTTATTCGTAAAGTTAAAATTAAATGCAACATCCCGATATCTATTGACAATTTAAATTAAATATCTGAGTTATTTTTATCATTTTTAACAATGCGCTAAAATTTGTTTTACCCGAAATAAATCTTAGTGGAAATAAGTCTTGGAAAGGAACTATTTTCTACCGTTGAAATATTTTTAATTATTTTCCTTGAATTAAGTATTTAAAGTTACCCTTCAAAGAATGGATTTAAGATTTTAGCGTAACTCTTAACTCACCCCTATAAAAGTCTTTTATGAACCAAAATTGTCAAAGAAATCGATTTTTTCCGTGGGCTGGTGGAAATCTCAAAAGACACGATGAGCACGTGCCCAAAGTAGTGTGGGACTTTAACCCTAACTTAAACCATCACCCTTTTTGTATTTGCATTGCAACTAAGTATGCGACTTATCTAGCAATTTTTTTATCACGAGTAATGACGGTTTGCCATGTAACTTTCCTGTGAGAGCTCCTGCTTTTTCCGCAATTTATAGCGTGGCCAAATCTACAGGCCTCGTTCTTTGAAGACGCCGCAATAAATTTCTTTCGTCAAGAATTTGGTGGACCGTTGTGTTAACGTGTCCCAATAAACGTTTTTTTATGTTGCGTGCAAAATTTTTCGTTTCATCTTTAAACGCGGGAATACCCAGAACTCTGCGTAAATCTTCATTCCTTATAACCCACGGCACATTGACGAATGATCTTAACCTTTTGTTTTCAAAAGGTTGTAAAATATTTAGATTCGTTTCAGTGGTACAACCCCATAGTTGTGTACCACATTCCGAGATATTTCGCTTCATTTGCAAAAGGGTCACGAACCGTATGTCTGTTTATACGAAAAATCTATATGAATCGATTTTCTCTCGTTAAGTGCAATCCGCCAGGATTTTGTCCATTCAATAACCTCGTTAAAAGCGTTTTGTAATTTCATATTTATTTCCTCTATTGTTGTACCAACTGCTAGTATAGCTGTATCGACAGCAAACGTGGCAACTATTGTATCGTTGTTTGTGGGATATCACCTGTAAATAGGCGGTAGAGGAGTGGTCCAAGGAAGCTTCCTTCGGGTACTCCTGCCAATATTTCTTTGAAATCCGAATATTCGTTTCCAAGTTTTACCGGGAAGAGTCTATACTCAAGATACGACACGAGGAGTTTTTTTTCCAGGCAAAACTTGTCTTAGCTTGCATTGAAGGCCTTATTGCCAAACTTTGTCAAAAGCTTGCTACACGTCAAGAAATAAGGTTGAGCAAATTTTCTTTTCTTCGAAAGCTTTCTCAATTACATCAGTAATCCGATATACTTGGTCCACAGTCGAATGATTACTTCTAAACCCAAATTGATGGTCAAGTAAAAGGCGTTTCTGATCATTAATGGGGTGTAAGCGAACGAGTAATGTCCTTCCAAAAACTTTTGAAATTATTGGAAGAAGTTAAATAGGTCTGTAAGATTTTCTTTCATTCGGTAATTTTCCTGGTTTGAGAACCAAAATCACTTCCTCGATTTTCTACTGCCTTGGTATTTATTCTAGTCTGAATACCACATTTACAATGTAGAGAAGTTTAGATAATGCTTTCTGATGCAATATTTTAATTATTTCTCCTGAAATAAAGTCATAACCTGGAGCCTTTTTAGGCTTTAGTTTAATTATTTCCCGTTTAAGCTCGGCAATACTTGCATATCTTATTACATTACTTTCGTTTATAGTGTCGAATACATTAAAGTTATGATTTAAATTTATTTTATTTATGTATATATTTTTATCATTTAAAAAAAAATAATAATTTTTATTTTCCCAGGTAGCAGACCAGGTAAACTGGAAAATCTACCCTCCTTGGTGGTCGGTCCCATGGATTCTGCCGGGACAATTTATTGCTACATAAACAACGCTCTAGAAGGAGTTCACACAAGCCGAGATCTCCACCCAAAATGATAGCAGCAAAAAGCCTTAGAGCTGAAGATAGCGATATAATTGTAAGTATTCCGAAAATACAAAAGCAGAAAAATAAAACTGAAACCAGTATAATTGAAAGTGAACCTAAAACTGATTCACAAGCGAAAACAAAAACAAACAACTATTACGATGAATGGCAAACTAAGCTTAAAGCAAGGAAAAATCTTAAAGTAATAGTTGCAAGTTCGCAAAACCAAATAAGTGAACTGAAAAAAAAGGGTCACCTTCCAACAATTGAGAAAAGGAATACCTCGCAGATGAAGAAGAAGAAGAACAGCCATCTAAAGAGAAACATAAGGCCTAAAAAACGCAAGGCAGGAGACAGTCCTGAATTGTCTGCAATAAGACAGGATGCTAAACCAGCAAATTTACAAGGTATGACAAGTGATAAAAGGCTTGAAAAGTTAAACACCAATGATGATCTCGGGAGTGAACAGATTTTGTGAGTTAAACAAAATAATAAAACAAAAAACGAAAAAGGTCTGTAAATTCACATCCTATAGAGAAATTACTGAAGAATTGATAAAAACCCAAGTTCCAGTGGCACTCATATGAAAACAAAACTACTAGGGCAGTTAGAATAATAGCCAGAGTACTTCACTTCTCGTGTAACGAACACTACATCTTCGAAGACTTGAGTAATACAAAATTTTGGAAGCCAAAGACCTAACTAAAATAAAACCTCACAAGGTAGTGATATGCAACCAATGACAAGAAACAGAAAATTATCTCTTTTTATGCTCTCTTTTCATAATCAAGAAGAAGTCGAAAAGATATATAACATAAGATCAGTAATGGGTATTGTTGTTATGATCGAGCCACTTCGAAAGAACTCTAACTCAATACCCCAATGCAAAGTTATTGTAGATAAGATATTGCTTGCGTTAAATGCGAAGGAAAACACCCCACAAGTAATTGTCCTCTAAAGAAGAGCGAGAAAGCAAAATGCATCTACTGTCATGGTGATCATCTAGCAAATTATAGAGGTTGTCCAACGGCAAGAGGATATCAAGAAAGTAAAAGTAAAGCTACTAAAATCAACCAACGAAATACATCCAATAATAAAGACATGCAACAAGTAAAAGCTCTAAACAGAAAACTAGACACAGTGCCAATTGCTGTCAAAATCAACATACAAAATGTAGAAAGCAAATCATATTCCCAAATTGTGAAAAATACACTAGAGGAAATATCGATAAAAAAAAATGCTAATTACTATTATCAAAGATTATAAAGCCACACAGATGACGCATTGAGAACAAAAAAGGAAAACTTTAGCTCACTAGCTTCATGGTACGGGCGGGCGGTGTGCAGGTGCACATGAGAAACGAGATCCAAATTATATGGCGGGCTGTGCCAGTACGACCAACCATAGAACAATTTTTCTTGTATGCAGTGCGTGATCTGTATGGCTTTATAATCTTTGCTATTATCCAAATTAAACTGCTAACTAAAGATGCAGTAAATAAAACAACAAAATAAAATGGATTAAAAATAATCTAAATGTCGCAAAGTGGAATGCAAACGGTTTACTCCAACACATCCCTGAATTTAAGGTTTTCCTATCTAATGAAGATATTGATGTTTGGCTAATTTCTGAAACTCATTTCAAACACGGAACTAAATAGAATTCCTCGGTATCTTTGTTTTCACTCTCCTCACCCGGCTGACAGTGCCAGGGGAGAAAGTGCTGTGATTTTGAAAAGTCAGTCTTTCAAATGTTAGTTAACAACAACCGATGATGAGGTGGTGACTTTAATGCAAAGCATTGATATTGATAATTGGCCATGTGACCCAATGAAAATACCAAAAGTTATCGACTTCTTCATAACGAAATGTATTAATAGAAAAGTTAAAGTTTAAAGCAGTAATGATCTGTCATCAGGTCACACACCAGTCATTATAACAGTCAATGGTTTATTGATAGGACAGATAAAAAAAACCCACGACTAACAAACAAAAAAAATAACTGGTGTAAATTCGGAGAACTTCTCGAAGGCACCTAAGGTGCCTACTAGTCACAACAAAACATATCGACATTGAAACAGAACAATTCATTGCCGATGTGCAACAGGCAGCAGACAGCAGAAGATTATCAACAAAAAAAAAACAGACTTGGTTGAAATACCCCACAGAAACCAAGCAACTTATACTTGAAAAGAGAAGCGCTCGTAGAAAATGGTATGCAACAACCTATCCTTGCGATAAAACCATTTTATATAAACTCAACAATAGGCTTAAAAAAAACTATTACTGAATTCAAAAATGATTTTCTAGCTAAATACCTGTGTGATCTAACGGTCGACAAAGTCACGGACTACTCCCTTTGGAAGGATGCTAAACGCTTAAAGAGACCTCAATCGCAAGATACCCCGTTGAAAACATCTGATGGAAAATGGATCGGCGATCCAAAGGTAAAGGTTAAACTCTTTTGTCAGCACCTTTCAAATGTTTTCAAACCATTTTCACCTAGGGTAGATCTTGACTTCTATAACAGAGTAGACGAAAAGGAATTCCCTTACATTTCGTTAAGAGAGATTGAGGCATGTATTTATAAACTGAATAATAGAAAATCACCAGGTTATGATATTGTAACTGTGAATATATATATAACTCAAGCTTATAATTAATGCTAATGATCCTAATGATTTGAAACATACATTAGCTTAAAATGTATGTCCCAAATCATTAGGATATAGCAGGAGTTATTGTTATTCTTAAACAAGGTAAGCTTTTATCAGAAGTACCTCATATAGGCCAATCTCACTTTTACGGTTATTGTTAACACTTTTCAAGAAACTCCTTCTTAAAAGGTAAGACCCAATTATAGACCAAAGAGAGCTTATCCCTACCCATCAATTCGGGTTTAGGAATAAACACTCGACGATAGACCAGGTGCATCGTATAACTAATGTTATAGAAAAGGCACTTAGACATTGCACAGAAACTTCATAGGGATCTGCCTAGACAGTACGATGAGATCCTTAGATCTTATATATGTAATAGATGGTTAGGTTTCGTTATGACTCAGCATATTCTGAAGTTAAAGAAATACAAGCAGGTGTTCCTCAGGAAAGTGTTTTAGGACCCACCCTGTATGTTTATTATATACAAGTGATATACCGCATGCGAGCGATAAAATTATAGCCACATTTGCAGACGACACTGCTCTTCTACTTCTATCAACAACTGGATGTGTGGCTAAAGCTACAGAAAAGCTACAAAATTCCATTAACGAGATATGTGATGGGACGCCGCGATGGCGAATTAAAATTAATGAGTCAAGGTCCACCCATATCAATTTTACAAATAAAAAATAACAAGAAGCTCCTTACTATAACACGGCTAAGTATGTCATAATGGATCGGGATGATAAATTGAAATGAAAGGTATATGTGAAAAAAGTAGATGATCTAAATATAAAGTATAGACAACTTTATTGGTTGCTTGGATATAATTCAGAACTGTAAATTGAGAACAAAATCCTTTTATATAATCAGATATTAAAGCCAATTTGGACATATGGTATCTAATTTTGCAAACATTTCAAAATAAGGTCCTTCGGGGAATAGGTAATGTTCCATGGTACATTAGAAATAGTGACTTGCATCGAGATTTACAGATAGACTTCGTAGCAGATACAATTAAAAAGTACGCAATGCGTCACAACAAGCATTTGCAGATGCATTTCAACCCTGAGATAGACGCTTTGTTAAATCTACGAAATAATATTCGTAGGCTGAGGAGAACCAATGAACATTTTGATAATTACGAGAGCCAGTATTTACATTAGAATTCCTTCTCAAGCCCGACTTAACGTTGAAAATAAAATCTTTTTCGATCACTAGTTGATTGGTCGTGATCAGGAGGTGTTTAAAGTGCGGTTATAGTCCCACACAACTTTTTGTTTCTAACCCCACTGTGTCTTTTGAGTTTCTCACCTTCATCAACAAAAACAAATTAATTATTGGATGGGATTCGTACACTACGTACGCTAGATAAGGACAAACCCATAGGCTGCTTAATATCAGCATTTTTCCGTAAGATGTCGCATCGTATCAAACATTTGTTGAGCTTTAGCCGCAAGCTAAATTAAACTTTTTGAAACAAAACTTTAGTCTAGACAAACTCCAAAAGCATCAAAAGTTGAGACATGTACTAAAGCCGAAAAGCTTTGCAAATAACATTCCCCAACATGAAGCAGGTAAGTATTTCAAGAGTCCATTAATTACGACGCGACACGTCCGAGCTCAGTTCATTTTGAGATAACAGACAAGTGACATTGCTCCGTGCGCATTGAAAATTAAAATAAATTACACCAAAGAGAAGAAATTCACCCCTCCTCAGGCAATTAATCCGGAAGTAGCCATTCATCACCACCGATTTTCCAATTTTTAAATCGACCATTTGTCTTTGTGTAGTCTATTCGTGAGTGTATATGTGCTCCGTGTCAGTTAAAAAAAAAACAGATTAACTATCTAGATTCAGCATCAACGATTTGAGGGTTCCCCATATAAATTTCTACTTATTACTAGCTACCACCACTTTGTGGTACATATTTTCTTTATTCGATTCCAAATCTTGTGCACCAAAAAACAAAACGTGTTTTGTGTTCTGAAAGCGAAACAAAAATTTCTAAATTTTCTTCTTAAAAAAAAGGAGAACACCCTTAATTCACTTACTCATTCATCTGTCTTATTCGAAAGTAGTGATAAAAATGGCTGATGTACTAGAAAGCTCATCGATGGATGCTGCAAAGATTTCTCCAGCTGCTGCAACAGCTTTAGCATCCCCACAACCATGCGAAGCATCGCAATCACAACCACTACCACCACCAGCAGTACTACAACAACAACAACCCCAGCAGGATAAACAGGAACAGCAACAAAAAGGTAGGTACATATCTATGAACATTTACGTTTGCACAGGCAGGTCTATGATTTAAAATCGATATTCAGTATTTCGACCGTTTACACAAAATGGATACAGGGGAATCATGCAATTCATTAAAAAAATGATTTTCACATCCGGTGGCTTTAAAATAGCTTTAAATGGACATAAGTTCAAAGACCTTTGGAATGATAAAGAAGGTTGAATCTGTATGTGTAGGTAGATGTGAAAAGTAATTGAAATTTGGATTTTGGTAACTTATCCGAAGGTTTTAAAGACAAAATATTTCGTTGCCGATAAAGCGCTACAGTCCGGAATGCACCTGGGCCTCAGCCAATATGCCTCTCCAATTAGCTCGGTCCTTAGCTAACTGCATCCAGTTGCGCACTCTAAGTTAGTTGAGGTCGGGTTCTACTTGTGCGCTCCACTTAAGGTGAGGTCTTCTTCTACTGCGCCCGACGTCTGACTGGGATTCGAAGATTCTGCGAGCCGGAATATGGGTGTCCATTCGTTCTACATTTTCTAGCCATCTTAAGCATCCATTGTGTAGTTTTGTTAAATATAGGCATGTCGCTGTACAGCTCGTATAGTTCTTGGTTGAATCTTCCTCTCCATCATAGCCCGCACCGGGACCGAAGAATTTTCCTCTCAAATCGACTAATGAATTCTTTACCAACTTCATCCATCCTTCAGCATCGTTGAGCAGGACTGGGATGATAAGGGTCTTATATAAGATCTACTTAGTAATTCGAGTGAGAGCTTTTGCTGCTGAATTGTCTTCTAAGTCCGAAGAAACAGCGGTTGACAAGAGTAACTCTTCGTTTAATTCCTAACGTGAGGTTGCTTTCAGAGTTAATAGCGGGTAGATAAAGTCCCGTACTACCTCAAAGTTATATTTTGCAATATGACGTTATGTCCAATTTGTCGATGTTGTGAGTCCTGCTAAACCCATTTCTGCCGCTTTCTTCTCTATTCTAGCAAGAAACGTAGCTATGACATCATTCTGATTCTTACCATTTTTTTTTTCAAAAGGGACCATGTGTTTGTATTCCGTATTCATTGATATTTCACCATGGATAGGTGTATACCCGATCAACGTTTGCAAATTCAGTGAATGCACTCTTGAGAGACTTGCTAAAGACGCACTGTTTTCGACCAACATTTTGTTTAGTGATTAGGCCTATTTCATGCTCAATGGATAAGTCAATAAGCAAAATTGCCGTATATTGGCGAAAAATAAGCTGGAGGGGTTCAAGGGCTGCAGTTACATCCACTCAAAATAATCGTGTGGCGTGGTTTATAGACCGATAGAATCATCGGTCCGTATTTCTTCAAAAATGGAGCTTGCACAACGTTATTGTTAATGGGACTCTTTATCGCGCCATGATAACGGACTATTTTTTCATGAAATCGAAGTCAGCGCTTTCGGTGAAAAATTAATTTCACCCTTCGGACAAGGGATTTAGCCACTAAGATCATGTGATATTACACCTTTAGACTTTTTCCTTAGCGCTACGTCAAGTCTTAGTTGTTTGTGGATAAGCCAGCTACGATTGAAGCATTGGATGTCAACAATACCCGTGTAATTCATGACGTCGGTATCTCGCAAATAACACGGTTATTGCTGACATCTAATGCTCGAACGCGTCATCGAAAAATGGAACATCCACTAGCTTCGACCCAGTTGCATCCAACATTTAAAAGGGATTATCTTTAAATAGTGAATGATAAGAAGAATCAAATTAAAGAAGTCAGTGCAAGACAAAAGGCAGTGCATCGCCTTGCCTAAAACCCTTTTTTGGTATCGTATGTGTCGGTGAGGTCGTTTCCGAAGCTGACGGCGCAGCGAGAATTCTCCATCATCATCCTGACTAGACGGATAAGTTTCGATGGTATACTTAAACTAGACGAAGACGAATACTAGACGCGAAGTGTAAAGATTTGGTCAGTTGTGGACTTTCCTGGCCTAAAATCACACTGATCAGGTTGTTGGTAAACGGTTTCAGGCGTTGATATAGATATTATTGCAGGCGATGTTGAGGTGACTTATGCCTCTGTAGTTGGCGACATAGAAGTTATTAAATCTTACATCATTAACAAAATCAGTAAACAATAAAATTACAATTTCAATACATACACTTATTACGAATCTATCATACAATTGCGCAGAGCAATTACGAATCTATCATACAATTGCGCAGAGCAATTTTAAACTGTTTTAACTAACATGCAGTTTAACTATATCATTTTTTTTACTGTAAACTCTACTAATTCAACTAATAGCCTCATGTTTTATTTGAATGAATTACATAGAAGCGTGTCAAACTTGTGAGTCATACTCCAAGTAAGGGCGCCCTAGACAATTGAAAGATTGATATAAGGTTCATTAAACTCTTTTGCCCACCTTTTTATAACTCCTAACATTCCTTTTCATAATTCTCTTTATTGACGATAACTTCAATGTGATTACTAAACTCCAGTTTAGGATCTAAATAAATACCTGGATTTTTAAAACTGTTTACACAACGGAAAATGTGTCCGACAGGAATATAATTAAAATTGAATGGAGCATGTTTTCGAAAAAAATTAGGTTTCAGTTTCAAACCCTTTTTAAGACACCATTTGGTAAAATATTTAAATCGATTTGTAAATCGTTTAGATCTCCTACATACTTACCAAGTCATCTCCGCCGGCGTTATAAAGCTCGGCGGGAAGGCCATCATATCCGGCAGTCTTATTAAGCTTTAGTTAAGATATTGCTATCCTCACTTCACCTAGGTTGGGTGGTTGGTAGTTTTCGCTGTCGTCGCCAATATTGAATGGTTCGTTCTGCCTGACAGCTGAATGTCGTTCGTCACCGCCTTTTCACAGTCTTCCATATCCTCAGCATCGACTGTGTCTCAACTACGATATTTTCTTGTTCATCTCGACAGGATTCTATTTGAGCCTTTTATCCTTGGCTTTGACGTTTTAAACTTTGGTAAAACTTGCGAACATCATTCCTGGAGTGGCACCTCTTCATATCCTCGATCACACGCTTTTCTTGCTCTTTTTTCTTTTTTTCTGAAAAGCCGGTGTTCCTCCAGCCATTATCATAACCTTGACACGTATCGTATGTTAAGAAACTTTTATTGAAATGTTGCAGATCATCGCTTTCATTGACATTACAGAGAGAATAGTTCAGTTCGAATTTCAAAACTAAAGCACATTTCTGGAATTGATAACTCCTTCTGAAATAGTTATATACTTCCAAACTGAGGCTTAAGCGATTTATATGTGTAGGTCTTACTCTTAAACGGAGAACTGAAATGAGGCACTGACAGCAGAAGCTTCGTTACCCCAAACTTCAACAATTGGGACATTTGTGGTTAAAGATTTTACAAAATATTTAATTCGTATTATTTGATTTTTTTTTGTATAATGTACTATTAAATTAAGAACGAAAAGTAAAACACACTTATTGATGGTGGAATAAACTCAAAATTGAGAAAATGAGGGTTACGCGATTTTTGATCTTAATGCATCAAATATACTTTCATCGATCTTTTATTTATTTTGTATTTATTTATTTATTTAAGCTTAGTACAAGCTGAACTTAAAACTAAATTATCCTAACTAAATTAAATTATTACATGAAGTGTTAATGAGTAGTGGTAGATGAGGAGGACATAAGGAAGTTTCGTAGAGCAAGTTTGCTACAGTGAAAATCGAAGAGCTATGCCCATTAGCCAGGCGTAGTATTCTAGTCAGTGGCTCGTTGTTACCGTAGTTGGTTCGGTGGAATTTGAGTCGGAAGAGGGGAACAGATCTTAGATTTCTGGAGTTGGCGTTGAGGGAAATAATTTCTATCAGAGGCAATCAATATTACCTGCTAGAGGCTGATGTGCAAAAAGAATGTCGGCTATTTCACGACGCTTTTGTAGTGTTTGAAGGTTTATTTATTACAAACGATCGTCGTAGGGGGGTACATTCTACCCAGGGGAGACCGCGTCGAGCAAAACGGATAAATCTGCTTTGGACACTCTCAACACGGAGGGAATGTGGGTATTGTGATAAAGCCACCATACTTGGCTAGCATATTCAAGGATAGGGCTAACAAATGTGAAAAAGAGAGATTTTGTGACATTGGGGTTTGAGAATTCCGTCGACCAGCGTTTTACAAACCCATGTGCGGAGTTGGCTCTGCTGATGATACTATCAATATGAGAGCGAAAGTTTAGTTCTCTGTCACATATAACACCCAGATCACGCATGAAAAGCACATTAGGTACAGGCTCACCAAATATTAAATATGATCTCGCGTCTGATGGGAGACGCTTACGGGAATATGTCGTGGTATGGCATTTGATGACATTGAGCTCCAGGAAGTTTTTTTGGCACCAGGTTGAAAAGTTGTTTAAATCTCTTTGAAGTGGGTAAGAGTCAGTGGAGAAGGAAATGTGCCTAAAGATTTTCATGTCATCGGCATAAACAGATAAATATGAGTTTTCAATGATACTGTCAACGTCATTGATAGACAAAATAAATATCATCGGACCAAGATAGCTACCTTGAGGCACTCCGGAAGTGACTAAAAAGGGTCCGATACAGAGCATCTAAACAGAACTTTGTATTGGCGTTCCAAGAGATAGGATTTAATCCAAGCAATTAAGCTCGGTTGAAAACCAAGTGCCTTAAGTTGAAAAAGAATGATTTCATGTGAAATTTTATCGGAGGACTTTACTTAAGTCAGTGGCAATAACATCGACTTCATTGCCATTCTCTAAAGCACACAGTGTGTTATTTACAAATTCTGTTAGGTTGGTGGTTTGGTTTGGAGAAAAGATGGATTTGCAATTAAAAAATAATGTATCATAAACGATGCTTTCAAATAGCTTCAGTATACAAGAGAGTTTAGTTCTTAGGGCCTTATTTATATAAGGGGAAGGACTCCCTGTGATATTGAGAGTTGGAAAAGAGCAGTAAGGGGTAGAGCTAAATAGTTGATACAATTTTTTGGAACTATAGTAGGTATTCCGTCGGGACCGGGAGAATATTCGCTCTCTAGTTTCTTTACCTTTGCTTCTACGAGAGACACGGATACTTCAAATGAGTCAAATGAAGTTTGTGGACAATTTCTCATGTAGGAAAAATCAACATCCCCTTTAAGCCTTTCGTTTGTAAATGATTGGCTGAAGTAGTTTACAAATAAATTTGCAATGATTTTGGGATCGGTTGAGGATGTATTAGCAGATTTTAGAGTAGATGGATAGTTATCTGATTTATTTTTTTGAGTTAATGAAATGGAAAAATAGTTTGGGGTTGGAAATGATGCTATATTGCATGGTCTATATATTGGTGATAAAGAGATTCGCAGAGGTCGCCACAGGAATAATTTAAAAGTGATCGTAACTCTTTGGTGAACCAAGGTGGTGCAAACATTTTGAAGTAGAGCATCGTTACAGCAGTATCAATAGTAATACTCGGATTTTCAAAAACATCGTTGAAGTTTACGTTTTATAGAAGTTAAAACTATAAGATTTATAATTGTGTGGTGTATTTTTAATATTGCCATAAAAAAAGGACAGGGAAAGAGTTTGATGAAAACGGTATAGTTTGGATAGAAGGTGATTGCTGTCAGAGACAACACAGTTATCAGTGTCAGATGAGAAGATTAAGTCAAGCTGTCTACCTAAATTGTTAGTAATACCACTCAATTGATAAAGGGCAGAATCGGAAAGACAATCAGTGAAAAGTGTCTCCTTGTCTGAGGAGGGGTTTCAAGCGATAAAGTGGGACTCATCGTTTCATAGAGTCCATCGAAGATTAGGATAGTTAAAGTCTCCTAAAATTAAGACAACATCAGTAGTTTTTACAACATTGAGCAGATCGCGTGTATAGCAAGCTGATATGGTTGGGTAGGCTGGGAAGGTCAAATGTAGCATTAGAAGATGTATATGCTTCGCCCAGATGTACTTATTTTTACACATATAAACTCAAAATTAGCGGTGTGCGAGGTTGAGAAGAGTGTTGATTCAAGACGGTGATGTATTGCTAAAAGAACACCGCGACCAGAGGAATCGTCTTCTTTCTCACTGCCATCGTTCCGAAAAAACAACGAATTCGGTGGCGAATAGTTCGCTGCTATATAACTTGCAAGACAAATTGCTTTTTGTCATTTGGAAGCTTTGAGAGTTTAGAAATACGGTATGTTTTAGTTCCGAGGCCTCTCACATTCTGGTAACATACAAACAAACATTCGGGAAAGCTAACAGTGACTTTGTTTGTATTTGGAACTTTATCAAAAGGAGGAGCGTGTGTTGATAGTTGGTTAGGAGCGAATGAAATTATTAAAGTCGGTACGTGACCTTTAGAGGCGAGATCTACGTTTAGAGCCGATGTAAGAAGCAAACGAAGAGAGATCGTTTGCTACTTGAAGTGATGGTATGTTGAATTTATCGTCGTATTGAACAAATAAATCCATCAAAGTATTCACATCAGTGAAAAACCCTCTTGGGAGATGGAAACCTTTACATTGGTATTCGTTTTTCCATCAATACATATGGAATCAGCCTTATCGTGTAGATATGCAAGATAAATATGGACATTGTAGTAGATTTTTCGATCTCTATGTCGTGACATTACATAGCGATTATCATCATTTTTGAGATCGTGTAAAATTGGGGAATTTAGGAGCTGTATTGAAATTAGGAATTATTCCCATTTTAAATTGCCAATTAGAGTAATTTTTACCGTTGGGATGGGGTTGGATGGCGGGATCAATGAACAGCAGTCACAAAGTATGGTGTTACAATGTTCCATATTTTTAGGGCTGAGATTCCTAGCCGCGTTGCTAGAAGTAGCTAGTTCATACCAATTTCGCAACACTCTCTATCCCAGCGAGTTAGGCGTTCGAATAGTTATCCTTTTTTATACCCTATCCCATAGGGGTATATTAGTTATGACATTAAGTTTGTAACATAGTAAAATAGCTATTTATACCTCAAAGTATATGGATTGACTCAGAATCGCTAGCTGAGTTGATCTAGCCATGTCTGTCTGTCTGTCCGTCCGTCCGTCGGTCTGTGTGTCACCAATTTTTGGGCCTTAAATTTTGAGATATAGCTTTGAAATTTGGTATATAGACTCTCTATCCGAAGAAGCAGAACAAGTGTAAACATTTTTGCAATACGCCCACTACCACAATTTTTTTGAATGGGGGGGGGGGGGGGGGGTTGGCTTTTAATTTAAAAACGTTTTTCGGAAAAATTTTAAACATTTCGAAAACAGTGGTGATGCAAAATCATTTGTTCTGTTTATATAAACATTTCTTCCGTATATCATTTTAAGCCACATCAACTTTTTGGAGGCGTTTTCATACAAAAACCATTTCTATACACTACCTCATAGCATAACCAGGCAAAAAACGGTGTGTTTTTGTCGAACCATAAATGATTTTGATAAACCGTCTGAACAATATGTTATGACAATGACATTTTCATCGCCATAAATCCGACATTTTGGGGATATTTGTCTTAAGAATGGGATGGGATAGGGTACAAAACGATTCTCACAGTGGATTGTAGCCTTCTCATATGCTTTTTCTTCCCTCTGTTTTTATTCTAGATAGGAGTAGTGCCTGCTTTGTAGTAGCTAATGCTAAGCGTTCTTTTAGCGTCCGTTTTAACTGCTGCTAAAAGTGCAAGTTTGGTGAAAAATATCGAACTCCTGATTTAAATCAAACTTAACATCACGATTATACGGAATGGCAAATCTCGCAATTCTGTCCGTCCGTCTACGTCTCCTATACGATTTCGGTAAAACTCAACACGCTTATTAACGTTCGTTTTTAAAGCAAAAACTATTTACCATTATTTCCAAAAAAAAAATTTAATTTACTGATTTTCTTTATATTCCAATCATTAGTTTAAGTTAAGTGCTCAAAGAGCGAGTACGTACTACCAAATTAGGCGAATGTCTACACTGTAATTATTCCCTTCAAAGTCATTTGATTGCTTCGTAAAAATAGGATTTTTTTCTTTGACTGAAAAGTTGATCCAAAGCATAACCCCCAATCACGAGGGCCAGCTCCGATTTATAAGATACCTCTACGACACTTGACCACATTAGTATCCACAACGGGATATATTGCTGCCAGTGGCATTTCTGCTTATCCACCACCACCTCTGTTCAAAATACTTAACTAACCGTTGGGATTCGTAAATGACCTGTTTTGCGAATATGTATGTCGGAGCACGTCATATAGGCTGTTTATTGCATTCAACTGATAAAGCATAAGTATCTCACATGCCATTACCAAATTACAAAAAAAAAAACTTTTTATAGGTAAAGCTTATATGAATTTAGAAGAAATCCTCTTCAATATATCTAAGTTTAGGCATATAATTAGTTCAAGACACAACCCCCTTTATAAGAACAGAGATAAAACAAAATATATATAAATATAAACAAATGAATCATGCAAACTTTAAGCTTTTTTGTTTAAAAATAGCTCCGCGAAAGTGTCACTTTCAGTAGCAATTGAAAATATCACAAATCGTTTATGTAATGCCGCGCCGCTTGCTTGGCCGGCACACTCTTGTTCGCATCACCTTAACAACACAAACAAGGCAAGTTTTCGATCGAAACCTTTATGATGTAGTTCAGACGACATTTTGAAATTTGGCATCTAAGAGTTATGATTTAAAATGTGCAGAAAGTCGATTGAATGGATTCAGATTATTTAAGCGCATCATTGTGGTTTTACAAGACTACACAAGTGCACGACTTCAGCTGTGATATCGAATTGCTGATATCAACCCAAGCGGATGATGGAACGATGATCGTTCAAATGTCAACGTTATGCGTTAGTTTTTAGGTCAACTTCAGTACGTAGATGACATGATGGTCCGACCTACCGACTGTCGCGTTCCCTTGTATATTAACAGAATCGTGTAAATTGAAGATTATCAGCTTGAATCGTGAATGTGGTAAATTGTGCAATTGCTGCAATTCGAAGCGCATGGAGGCATTGCAGATGTCGTCTCATTTGTGTCAACCTGTGCGCTTGCCCGACCAGACAAAGTGTGCACTAAAATTGGGGTACACATGTTTGCATAAATTGCGGTATCATTTGACGGAACAATCAAACATAGGCGCATAGGGGAAGTTCTGTTTGACGGAGGTGCTTATTTGTGCGAAGTGCAAGTACGGCAGAAGAGCATTAATATTAACGAACTTCAGGTAATTTTTAAGTTCATTGTTAATTATCAATTATGTACTTTAGAAAAGTGTTTTTATTATTATGTACTTAAATAAATTTAAAATACAAGATCACATGTTTATCATGGTAAAGTTTACGGAAAAGTAAAATGTGGAAATCATTACAGATTACTACTGAAATTCTAAGTCGCTGCACGTAACTTTATAAGTAACAATTAACCCCAGTAGACAGACTGTGCATCTTATAGTTGATAAATTCGAGTTAACGTATTCAACATTGTTTGCTTCTGTACTAGTGATAACGCACCAGTCAATTTTCTTATATTATCTCCGCGTTAGAGATTTAAATGAACCAAATAATTCGATTTTACGTGTATTGAGCAGTCCTAGTTGTGGCGATAAGTTCTTGTGTAAACATCCGATATTTCACCTTTACAAGAACGAAGAGATGAATCTTCTCAATTAATTGAGTCGACAAAACTCCGATTGGACATAGCTGAAATTTGAAGAAAATCCTAAATTTCATCGGAGGATTATCTTTAGTGATTATGCTAATATATTTCTTAATGGCTTTGTCAATAAGCAAAATATACTTCAAGAGACACCATTCGACTAAAAAAAGGAACAATGTTTTGTGGAATTCATATCGGTGATGTCGATGAAGGGTCATATAGATGATCTCATTAGTTTTTCTATTGAGGCGTCTTGCAATTGCACGTTAGATGATGGCGATACACATAGTGCAAAGGTCAGGCGATCTCCTGAGATTGCAGTCTTACGGTATTAATCATTTTCACACAACCAACTTTGTCATTGTACTATAAAAGCATCCTTACCTTGACTCCTACAAGCAAACGATTCTAGTCTATCTCCTCGGAAAATTCAGACACCCAAAATCTGGGATATTATCATTTTGTCTATCGCGAATTCGATTGTCTCCATGCAAGCTACTAGCGCTTATTGGATTTAATCCGCTGCAAGAATAGTGTTGTGTAGGCTGTGTTTTTCGACGATACTTCTATAGATTTACAAGATGTTAACTTTTACTTAAGCACTGGTTAATATGTTTTGTTCTAATAGCTCTAAAAAAACATTATATCGGATTTCGTGAACGACGGTAATGCCTACTTCATAGTTTCTTAAGGCTTGTAAGGCTGTGCCTTTTATAATAAGGGATCCTTCATTCAAAGTAAAGCATCGTTTTATCAATAAAATCATTTCTTTCCGAGGCAATATTATGTTTCTTCATGATCTGAGTATATAGTAAAACAAAAGTGCAAAGTTCTCCTAAGCCTAAAAAAAGAACTCCAAACTAGGAGTCTATTACTGTCTTATATAAATGTTAAATATTTGTTGAAGGAAAAACAATCGGACGATGTTGTTCTAAAATTTGTATGACCTCGAATAGGATCGTTTAATTGCAAATTTTCCAGACGCAAATGCATTGGAGACCTACTTTGTGTGTGGATGTTTTATTTTTCTCACAAACTGTTCAATTTTTACTATCCTGTGACTGTTTCGGCATTCAAACCAGGGAGTTGCTTAGAAGTCGAAATCACTAATTTCTGTGTGCTCGTGATTTAATATCATTTCCAAGTTTAGTTTTTTTTATATTTTTGCTGAAACATTTTATAAAACACCATCTAACTACTATATGACCTAATTGTTTGATTAAGACCACTTGCGATAGCGAATTTAACAAAATAAAACTGATTGCAATAAATGCTGATAGTATATCTGTACGACTAAATAATAATATAACTGCAGTTATTGATGATAACAACGATATGAATATTTTGAAAGCAATAGTAACGTGTCAAATCTAAACAGTTATTATCAGTCAAAATAATATTTTGTTTTTGACTTTTGGAATTGCTGGATCTATATTGGTTAAAAGATCAATTTTGAAACAATACGGATTCTATCGCACAAACGAAGATTCAATCATAAGTGGCCCTTTAAATTTTTGGTAGTATAGGGTAGTATTGTGATGGCGCAAAAGTTAAAAATCTGCCTATTTATAGAAAAAGTAACGTTTTTAGACAAACCGTAAGGAATTTTTGAATTATGTTAATAATGACATTAGTAATGTTGGTACCGAACTCTAATGGTTTGTGCGAAGGGTCTAAGTTCGATTCCCAGCCGTAGCAATACCTAAATAATCGTTAACTGGCCCTCCTCTTTTGATGATCTGACAAATCATACGAGTAGTGTCAAATGTCAAGAAAAGCTTATTTCAAGTCGTTCAGAATTGGCAGAAAACAGTAGTTTACGCCATCGTTCGGATCTATGTGGCATCTTCGTCTTCCGTTCTTGGGGCATTAAATTTTGAGCTGGAGTGATGAAATTTGGTATATATACTCTCTGTCCGACGAAGCAGAACAACCGTAAACATTTTTAACATCCGCTCACTGCAACGCCAACATTACAGTAAAAAAAAATTTTTTTGAGAAAGTGTCAATATAACATATTTAGACAACCTGAATATCTATTTTTGGTCTATATAAAGTTTTTGGTCAGCTTAAGCTGCCATTTCGGTAAAAAACTGTTTTCGGTTCAATTTTAAGAAGAAAATCGAAAAAAAGACGAGAGTAATACTATAAACTTTTCGTCTATAGAATATTTTAACTCATACCCAATTTTCTATAATATACCAAAATAATGTTTTCGGGAGTGGTTACTCCCACTTTTTGGGATGTATTTGGATGAGATTGGTTCGCATATTTTGTTTATATATCTTGTTTTCTGTTAGTAAGCAACAATATGTGAGGTGCTCTTTCAGAACGCGAATGGGTAGATATGAATACATAGAATCAGCTGATTCTAATGCAAATGCGATGCAAACACTTGATGAAATGTGCAGATGCATTATATTCATAGCATAAAGACCACGTATCAAAATAAACATATCTCACATCTAGAGATAGATACTCAAATATATAAAACGCAATCAATTAACTTAACGAAACGGCATGAAACGTTTATAACCAGAACTATTTAAAAATTTCTCAATATCAGTTTCAAGTTTAAATTTAATGACCCATTTTTTGATGACGTTACATTAGCCAAACATATATTCTCAACATTTGGCAATCAAATTACTAAAGCGACAGAATTGGGAACTTCAAAAATTAGAAGCATAACCAAAATTGGTAATGCATCTTTGTGATAAATTGTCAGTTGAATCTTAAATCAATTAACAAGACTACCCACATATACATTTAACTACAAAATGTGCAGACTTTTCAAACTTACTCAATTATATAGATGAGACAAACCTCTATTTGTACCCCAAAATTGGGTGCCATTACTTTCTGCCTCATTAAATCAAAGATATCTTGAAGACTGAAGGGATGTCAAACGGAAATCGTTTACTGCATTCGATTTGGTAATTGTTTTTTAATTCCAGCATATCTTCATCTTCGCAATGAACAAATGAGTTAAACATAATACATTTTTTCTGAAACATATGTCATTTCATAGACCCCATGATTATGTATTAAATTTTGACGACTCGCGCTTGACGATCTTCAATCACAATAAGCATGATTTCACCCATGAAGTTGTACCACCATATATGTCAATTCTAATGTCTACAACTATTTGTCTTGCCATCTTTCTGGGCTTCTTTTTGAAGAGAAAAGTGAAAACAATGGGGGAGAAACAGTTCCCAAAGAAATATATGCGCCAGATACTTGTGATGTCAGATTTATATCAACTCTTACTCATGTGTCGTATCTTTGTTGCATTGAACTTGAAGTGAAAAAAATGACTTGACTTTCAAATTCATTTTCTATTTACTTAAAATATTAACTTACTACTAGACAAAAATGCTTAAATCTAACTTATCAATAACTGGTTTACTTCATCTAACTTATCGGCCCTTAGTGGGCGCTGTAAGCTTATATTTAGCTGTTTTATTTTGCCTTTGGGCTTAAATTTGTCGGGTTTTTTTATATTTAATTTTAATTAACAAAGAAAAAATAAAAAACTTTGTATAGTGACTTTTTTTAAATAAATAAGCTTATTCTAGATTATAACTAACTTAAGACTACTTAAACTACTTAAGCCTAACTTAAGACTACTTAACTACTTAAACCTAACTTAATTATAATCGGGGTAGCGAGCCCTCGTTGAATATGCCCCGAGGGGTCGCCTTCCTGATTGCGTCTTTCGGTCCCACGGCAGCATGCGTTCAACCATATTGTGAAAAAATGAATTCCATGTCAATTGACAGCATCAACATCTAACATAGGTAAACTACAAGTAACACGTTTTTTTCAATTTGTACTTGGTTGCATTTGAAGTACCTTTTCGTTGAATTTCTTATCATTACCCAGGAACGGACATGCAGATATATAAAACATTTGATATAATCTAATTAAAGTAAATTTATTTTGAGAGATAAACACAACAGGACCCGGTAAAATGAAATTGAAGAAATTAAGTATATAATCACAACTTGCACAGACTGAGAGTAGTCTTCAAGTGCTGCCTTAGATCTTAGTGAGTGAATATAATAAATCTTTTAAAATCTTCAAGTAATAATGTAATTCTCCTTGTCGGCATTTTAAATAGCTGGAGAACGTGGTAGAAATGAAATACACATGCTAATAAACAGACCTAAAGCAAATTGAATGGTTTCTAAATACCTATAAGACAAAAAAAAAACACAAAAATATTAGCAAAAATTATCAATTTTAATGGGAATCAAAATATTTTCTATTCCATCCTCTTTTTGATGAAATAACTAACTACCTTTCTGCTGCAAAGAGTGATTTCAACTCTTTGGCACGTATGGAATAATCTGAAAAATATAAACTTTCTGGTGAAGCTGATTCGGGTAGAGATCCTAAATCTTGTACAACAACCATTTGTGTATGCGTATGTACTTCTTGCAAGAATGGAGGGAAACAGTTTAAATTTTGAGTCAGACTGATAAAATTTTATACACTTAGTACTTGTTGCTCCTACGAGGATATGTATAAACATTTTCAAAATTTAACCCCTTAAATTTTTGTTATTTTAAAAAGTTTCTGAATATGATTTTTAGTCAATTTAAAACATAGAAAAATAATTAAGAAATGCAGATACAATGTAAAGTGTGTGGATTGAATCAAAATCGAAATATTATTCGATCTAGTCGACCTTCCGTCCGTCTGTGTATCACAGATTTTTGGGTCTTCCATTTAAAATTTGGTATATGATGGGCTATCCGTTTGACGAATCAAAACAAGTGTAAACATTTTCAAAATTCATCTACTTTTTTTTCCAAAATACATTGTGTTTCAGTTAAATCGAAAGAATTTTGCTAAACTTTGGACATTGTCATTACCTATATTTCATGCACATACACAAAGTTTTGAGTCACGCCCCCTGTTTGGTACTGTTTTTATGCCCAAATCCCATAGACGCACTAATATACACCTATATATCGGCGGATCCGAAAAATTTGAGCTAGGATTAATAAATTTTCTCCACAACAAATTTTTTAATGTATCTAGAATTATTTAGTAGAATTACTGTCCGTTGGCCGAAACATTCAATACCCGTTGACCCATTGTCATGTGATTCCTTTCAGTCACATGACAATGTGCTCCATTTTTATTTATGTAGTTCCGTGAAATCAAATTCCATAAAAAGCCATCAGCTTTATTATTCGTTTGATCAAAGTTGCTTAAAGCGTTTTACATATCTCCTACGGATATGTAAATATTTTCAGCTTCTTACGGGGAAACTCAGCATTTTGCATAAACTTTTAATTACTCAAGGCAATTGTCTTCCTTTGATACTCGCAGTACACGACTGTCCATCACCGAGATACACGCAAATTTTTAATTTAAAATTTATCGATCAAACCTTTCTCAAAAATATGATGTTTTTATTTCATTTTGGAAGTGAGTAGTTTATGCAAATTGCTTGAATATGAAAAAAATGCACACATTTGCATGGGATGTGAAATGATTTTTGTTTAAGAGCTGGTCACTCATTTAACATAGTTTCGAGAGCTTGCCTCACAGTTGTATTAACCCCATTCGAATCTTTGTTGTGAAAAATAAGAAAAAAAAAAACAGAATTTTCATTTTATTTTGCACACACACTCACCCACACCTGCATACGTGAATTGAATTGAATGTGTTATATACATGCACTGGGAGGACATTAAACCTTCGCAAGGCATTAAAAACCGTATACATATGTATATCGCTCACTTGTTTTGTTGTTGTTGTTCGTGTAGGTTATTTAACAAAGACGGATCATTATAGAAATTAGTGTAGACATATGTTTATCTATGACTCTATCTACCACCGCATATTTGAACGTGCACTACTCTTAAATGTCAACGTCGGATAAAGCGTTGGGCTAATGCTCTAATAGTGAGTAGCCGGTAGAATAGCCAAACACCCCCACGTATAGATACTACAGCGGTTTTCTTCTTCCTGACAAATACATATATTTGTATGTAGCCATGCATGTTGACAAGGGAAGCAAGCAGAGCGCTACACTACGACAGTATATTATGCTATTGCTAGTTTTTCGTTCAAACAATTTACTGTGACATTTAACCTTTTTATTGCATAGGTAAACGGTATGCTGCATTTAGTGTGGTGGTAAGTAATTTAAATGCGAATATATGTTTCCTTCATCCTAGTCAAACAACACAATGTAACTTCTTCTCGATTGAATGCGAAGTCATAGATGTGTTTTTTGCAAACAACATATATGAAAAAAGACTAAAAAAACACGTTGAATTGAAGGTCATACAATTAGGTGAATTAACCGGTTGCGTAAATAAGCATGATCAAACATTTGTTGTTTCTTAATACAGAAGTGAGGACGATCTCTCTTTCAAATTAATCAATGAAATGATTCTCAATTCAGAAGTTTAAGTCATTTTGGGAGTAAAACCGAAAACCTCATCCAATCCACCAATGTTTTCAACATTTCTGTATCAAAGTGCTTTCTACCCCAAAGACCCAAATTGAACAACCTTCTCCAATCTACATCAATATATACATAACGATACAAATGAGAGATATGGGCTTTTAGTTTTATATGGGGAAAACAGATTTTAGTACAGAGAGCATGTTTAAGCTTAAAGCTTTTGTCGGAAGAAATGTTTTTTTTTTAATTACCGCTTTTAAGAAATTCCACAAGATGGTAGGCAAAGCGGAACTTAAAGCTTCAAGCACAGATAGTATATAAATTGATGTTCTGTTATACACAGGGTGCCTTTGCTATGTATGATAATATATGTAAATAATTTTATTTTGGGTGGGGGATACATTAATTTCGACGGTAAATATTGAATTCTCGATCACACAGCTTTATTTTTTATTTTATTTTTTTGAATAGATGCGAAGTTTAATGTTCACATGAGACAGTTTACATTGAATTTGTGCGCCGAACAGACGTAAGTAACGGATTAACGGTTTTATCAAGATTTTTATAAACTAATAATACTTTGTGTTTACTCAAACAAACTGTAAGCTTGGTATGTCATAAACAGTTTTTGAAACATCCAGTAAAACAAGATGCGAAATTGGTGGGAATAAAATATTTTTTGAAATAATTCAATGTACAAATATTTGTATATTTACTTTGAATCTAAAATCATAATATTGCAATTAGTGTGGATTAGTGGATAAAATAAAAACAAAATTAATTTCATTAACGAAAAAAAATGAAATAGCGAAAATTGAAATCCCAATATGCCCTGTGTGCATATAGGTGTTTAGGTAACAGTGGATCCTGATAAATGATTAGCGTTTTTTCACGTTTATATTCAAACCTGTATAAAATAAGAAAAAACGCCTAATATGTAATGCCTTCACAATTGGATATAATCCTAAATAATCTTTAAAGGTCATGTAAATTTTGAAGGTCTATATGCTTTAATCACCGGAATCATTGATTCTAGAACACTAGGCGCTTTTTTTGAATCTATAGGTTTTTTTCCAAATCAATATGTATTTTTTCAATTTTAGCATTTTCGACAACCGTTTTCGATAACAATTGAAAATTAGTGGGTGCAGAACTTGTTAGTACGCATCTTTCTCTTTCACCGCGAGTTAGGCGTTACATCAAATTGGACGATTTGCATAGCTTAGCCAAAATACACAATAATATCCATTTTGATTATTGATCCTTAAAATCATACCTATAAATAATTTCTGAAAATTACATTTAGGGATAGTTGAGCGAAAACAAATTATGTGGAATTGTTGACTATAACGGACAGACGAACCGACGATGGAATTCTAAAAAAAAACACCAAAAATGTGTTTTTTTTTCTTCTCTATCATGTTAGAATCAATTAAAATTCCGAGGTCGATTTTTCACGAAAACAATAGCTTTCTCTCGAAAGAGAAGGTTAAAATTACGTTTTTTTCAAGTAGTGAAACCCTTATAATATGGATTTCGTTAGTTATTGTTTATAAGCATAAAGTAATGTGCATACTTACCTATTTTGTTTTTCTCCTAAATAAACTCCTTCTTTTTTCTTAATCATCCTTCACAAGGTAAGACACCACTAGCGCCAACCAAAAAGCACCATTACACATTTTCTGTCCCGGCTAAGGGTGTAAGACTGGATAAAGCGTTGTTGTATTTTATACGTAAATTGTTTTCTAAGCCTATATAGATTTGGAAAAAGAGAAAAAAAAACACGCTTACTGTTTGCATTCTGTAAAAATGGCACAGGTTAGACAGGTGACATTACATTTGACAGAAAATGCAACACGGGTATTATCTACTCAATCAACATTTCACGCCAAATTCAAAATAGTGATTTTAAACTTAAAATATACATAGTGTTGATATAAAATGAAACTGGTTTATTCCAGCGGAACGGAGCAACCGCGCACACAATAACAACGAAAAATATTTTGAGTTCTTAATTTCCGAGGCCAAATCTGGCTATCCAGATTTGACGGCGCGCGGCTGATTTTTTATTTGAACTTTTTCTCAGAATAGAGCGTTTATCTCAGCCAACCATAAAGCGTTATTGGGGAGTGCTTATTGCTATATTCCATATATGTATCATGCAGTGGCAATTGTTTCTTCTCGTTTTTGCGGAAGATTTTGTTTAAATGTACAGGTGACAAATAAGTTTCGGAAGGTAATGATAGGAAGGTAATAATAGGAAAAAATTGGATACAATGACTTATCAACCGATATTATTGGATAGAGAACTAATAATATCGGTTGATAAGTCATTGTATCCCATTTTTCCCAATTCTGTTCATCATAATGCTTTGTGTGTTAATTTTTCATTTTATGGATATTTTAAATCACGTAAGTGTAGTAAACTCAAGTTAAATTATTCAAAAGCAAATTTTGAAGGCATAGCAATTTATATGTCGCAAATTCCGTGGCGTTTACATCGTAATTCGATGAATTTGATGGAATTCTGCAACTTTTTCACTGATAATCTGAAAGAGGCAATTAATATATACGTTCCTAAAGTCAAAATTAACAATAATTCAAAGCCTCCGTGGTTTAATAAAAGGCTTTGTAATTTAAGTATCAAACAAAACATAGCTTACAAAATCGCTTGTAATTCTGGAAGTAAAAGTAATTATATCTGGTTGGAGCGAGAATTCGATGTTCTTAACAAGTTTTTATTCAAAAATTACATGTTGACAATTGAATCAAACCTTAAAAAAAATAGTAAATGTTTTTGGTCCTTTATCAAAAGTAAAAAAATCCAATTACAATCCAATTACACAAGTTCAAATAGAGATCATCCAAGAATAGCTGAATATTTTAGTAATGAGTGTATGGTTGACATTGGTCAATTAGAAATCAACATTTCTGAAATCGAAGATGGTCTTTTGAATTTAAACTGTGATAACAATCCTGGTCCGGATAGAATTCCTCCAATTGTTTTTAAGAAATGTGCAACTGCTCTCTCTGAGCCCCTATTTTACATTTTTAATAGCTCTCTTGTGAGTGGAGATTTTCTTTCAGAGTGGAAAAAATCCTTTATTATTCCAATTCACAAAACTGGTCCGAAGCAGGAAATATCTAACTATCGTCCAATTTGCAAACTATCGTCTATACCAAAACTTTTTGAAAAAATTGTATGCACTAAGTTGGCTTTTTTACTAAGGGAATGTATTTCACCGATTCAACATGGCTTTGTCGAAGGAAAATCTACAACAACCAATCTTGCAATTTTTTCAAATTTTATTCTTAATAAACTCGAGGAAGGTTACCAAATCGATGTAATTTACACCGACTTTGCAAAGGCCTTTGATAGAGTCAGCCACCTTATTTTAATTTAAAAAATTGGAGAGATTGGGTTTGCATTCAAGTATGTTGAAATGGTCAATATCCTAACTGAAAGATCGTATACAATTTGTATCTATTGACCAAATACCGTCAAATCCCGTTTTCGTGTCATCAGGTGTTCCCC
This sequence comes from Rhingia rostrata, assembly GCA_949824845.1. Lineage (NCBI taxonomy): Eukaryota > Metazoa > Arthropoda > Insecta > Diptera > Syrphidae > Rhingia > Rhingia rostrata. Next base: position 85,889,973 of record OX463756.1, on the reverse strand, counting down.
AAGGAAGCCATCTTGGTCCACTTCTTTTTCTCATTTTTATTAATGACATACCTGAAATCTTTAAAAATTCAGTTCGACTTCTGTTTGCAGATGATTTAAAATTTCTTAGATGTATAAAATCGATTGATGATTGTCTCCTTCTACAGGATGACCTTCAAAGGCTAACAGAATGGTGTTGTGTTAACCAATTATTCTTGAATGTCTCTAAATGTCAATGTATTTCGTTTTTTCGTAACATGTCACCAGTTTTCTTTGAATACAAAATTGAAAACAAACAAAAAGACCTCGGTGTTGTCTTTGACCAAAAATTGAACTTTGTGAAACACGTGGTGTATATTGTAACCAAAGCAAACTCAATGTTAGGTTTCATTAAACGCAATTCCAAAGACTTTAAGGTTTCATTGACTATAAAATCTCTATTTAGCTCGTATGTTAGATCAATTTTAGAATACTGCTGTGTGATTTTGAATCCATATTACAACGTTCATTCGAAAAGAATTGAAAATATACAAAAACAATTCACTAGATTTGCTATATGGAAACTAGGTTGGAACATCGAAACTCCTTCATACTCTACTAGATGTCAACTTCTCGACATTCAGTCGCTTGAAAATAGACCGAAAATTTACTCAATTATGTTTGTAAGTGATATTTTATCATACCATATTAAATGCCCTTTTCTTCTTGATTGATCTTTATGCACCATCTCGACAGCTAAGAGAACGTTGTCTGCTCCGCGAAAATGAACATAGGGTTAACTATGCACGAAATGAACCTATAATTCGCTGTGTTAGAGAAACCAATTTAATATCTGACACTATAGATTTTAACTTCCACACAAGTAGACTTACTTTAAAAAACAACTTGTTATTGCACTTCTTAATTTAGTGAATTATATTCAATTATACATACATGTACATACATAGGATTGTTAACTTTCTGTAGTCTAAATGTAGATTGAAAAGATCTCGAATTGATGTAAATAAATAAACAATCGCGATATTGATTCCTTAAAATAAACGAATAATTTTATTCCCGCAAATTTTGCGTGTTTTCTATAACTTCAAGTTTTTAAAACTCGAACTTATTTTCTGTTCCTTGAAGTTCGACTTAAAGACGTTTCACTGTACGCTCAAATACTCTTGGTATTAAATATGAGTATCTACACTTCTTTAATGCGATACTTTTCCAACGTCCATATATAATTCGGGGTTTTTCGTTTTAATCATTAATGGGTCACTTTAAAGATGTTTTGAATGCTTAACCCATTTTGAACCATGATTCTTACTATAACCTAAACATAACGATAAATGCTTTTCTTAAATTTAAAGTAATAATTAATCATTTCTACTTACAGGTAAATGGAAAAATTACAACTTGTGATACGTTAAGAAAAGGCTTCTAGTTCAATTATTTTAAATAAAAATTGATATAAAGGTAAATAATAATAACATTTAAAATAAATCTATATATATCTATATATATATATATATATATATATATATATATATATATACATATATATATATGCATATATGATATATATTACCAATTTGCTCTTTACCTGCCGCTCTCAAAACAAAAATGTGAAAAGCTAATCTGACGAAATGCTTCTAAGGCGGTCTAAATGATCTGAATGATGGCAGTATGACTGAAACAGATTTTTCAAGAAAACGAATTTAGTTTTAGGGGTAACCACCATAGTCACTCTACCATGGTACCATTCTAAACATTTCAACCAATCAAAACAAGCAATATACAGGGGTTTTCAAAACCAACATTTCGGATTTAAATAAAATACAGAATAATTAAGATATCGTCCTGCAAATTTAATCGAAGTATAGTAATTTTTTTTAAATTTTAGTAATGAAGTTCAAATGTCGGGTTTTGGAGCAATTGATTCCTTTAAGCTAATTTTTCACATTAGCTCACACATACCGGCCGAAAATTGGACAATTTGATGGTAGCTATTGTTCACTTACCCATTTAACTTTGATTTCCTGTTGCCATAAATCAATGGCTTAACGTTATCCCACAAAAAAATATCCAGTGGCGTTAAATAGCATAAACGATATCGCCATTCTACTGGACAGTTTTCCAAAATTACCAGATTAAGCGCTACTTAAGCCGAGGACTTCCTCTACTGCTTCCTACCGTGATGACTGGCTGGAAATTGAAGACTGCAAGCCGGATTATTGGTGTCCCTTCGCTTTTCATGTCTTAGCCACCTAAAAGTATGTCGTCTTACCACGTTGCAAAGCTCCTAATGTTGAATCTTCATCTCAATAGCACGTCAATGCAAACGGGACTGAAAAAATTTTAAAGGATTTTCGCTCAAAACGACTAGGATTTTTTTTAACAGCTTATGATAAGGACCACTTCGGTTTTATTAAAACTGTAAAGAATTTAAAAAAATAGACTGAGCAAGGTATTTATACAATGGGATTACCTATATTTGATACGTATATACTTTTTAGCCCCGCCCAGTTTTTACGGCCGTTGTAAAAGAAATAATTTTTGCGATAGGTATGTTATTTCGTTTTATTTCTTACGAGATGTCGTTGTCAGAGTGCCAGTAATATGGCGATAAAAGGAACATTCATCTTAGTTATGTAATCCTCTTTTGCATTAATATATATTTTGATTGTTAAAGTGGAATTACTCTCACCCTTCCTGTGGCCAATGTTATTTAGATTTCGAAACATTCACAACTCGTTTTGCTAAACGTGCTTGTGATAGCCTAGGCCGAAGAACCAGAGAAGTCCCTTCAATAGCGTCAGTAATGCTGTCATATTTATTTTTAATAAATTGGCATGGTCGCTAAGTACTCTCAGGAAGTCAAATATCTTGAAAGTAGGCATAGGTAATAGACACGAATTGTATTTCTCACACACTAATCGTGACTCGTGACGTCGATTTGACTACTCCACTGTGTCATTGTTATTTATACCCTATCCCGTAGTGGTATATTCGTTTTTACATTAATTTCTATATATTACCGTCAAAGTATATAGATCGATTTCGAAGCGCTAGCTGAACCGATCTAGCCATGTCTGTCTGCCCGTAAAAGTCCGTCCGTCTGCGTGCGGCCGATTTCTGTGTCCGACGAAGCCAAACAAATGTATATGTAGCGAATACCACATTTTACTGCTGTTTACAAGAACAAACACCAAAATACGGGTTCTCCCATCATGCGATCGTCAACACCGAAATACGGTTCTTCTCCTAAGCGAACAACGACGAAAATACGGTTTGCACATCAGGCGACAACAAAAGCCGTTCATCAAAAGAAAATAGTTGTTTTCCTATGGACAACAATCAACCGCTTAATTTTAGTCTTTGCGCCTCGCTCTACCCGTCAAGTTTAGCCAAACAAAGAAGAACATTTGTAATAATTGAACAAAAATAAAATATAATTTTATAAGTAATAATTCTTCTTTGTTTTCATTCAATCACTACATATACATTTTAAAAATCTGCCCTCCACCACGCCCACTATTGAGTTAAACGTTCTTAAATGATAAGGAATTTTGGAAAAGTGTATAAATAACATATTTAGGCAATCTCAATACCTATATTTCGTCCATATGAAGTTTTTTTGCACTCCCGCCTTTTGGGGATTTAAAAAAAAAAACTGTTTTCTCTCAAATTTTAAAGAAAGTCAAAGAAAGTCGAATCGAAAAAAACTTTCGACGTGTCTTTCGTGCGTTTAACCCGAATTGACTTATTCGGTGTTCATTTTGCATCTAGGACTGATTAAAATTCGGATTACTCGGTTTGGTATAGTACTCAGTAATGGCATCAAGTTGATTATTTTTGTGTTTGTTTGTGTTTTTCTTTCAGATATGACAATGGAGTTGGCAGTTGTAAATTAAAATTGGTCGCTTATACTAATACTGATATAATTATTCAAATAACGAATACTGTGACTCTGCAAACATCAAATCTCTGAGAATCTCCTGCAAAGCGGCTCTTCCAAACGGGATGATAATGCTTTGCCCAATATGGTAGCTGAACTATATTAACTTGTTCAAAGTACAGAATAATTAAATAGTGGTAGAATCGCTTTGAGCCGGCTCAAGTGCGGACCAACCAAGTATTGATGTCTTAATAGAAGTTGTGAGAATAGACTGCCCAAGTTTTTTTCTAAAAAGAACTAGGACTTCTATAATAGAAGTTGTGAGAATAGACTGCCCAAGTTTTTTTCTAATAAGAACTAGGACTTCACTTCTAGGTATCATTTAAGAAGGCATATAACGCATTTGTCAGATTAGGAGTCAGAGGAATATTTCTCCACAAAAGGTGCCCTAAAGTGTATTATTTCTGACACGTAGTTTCGTTTTGACATAAAATGTGTGTGCTGGTCTTAGTCAACTGGTCACCTTAAATGCCCTTGCGCCTATAGTGGGCTTACTAAGAAATGACACATAAAGACACTACATGCATATTTGTAATATGACACATTTGACAACCCTTATGTACACTTTTTATTTCGATAACCCTCTTTCCACGGGCCTAGTTTCGCAGAGACACAATCTGCATATATAAGAGTAATATTTAAATTTATTGGGGATACAATTACAACTGGAAGCTATAAAGCACTATTTCTTCGTGTGTATTGTTTAATTCTTTCAAGGTTACCTACAGGAAAGACAATCACAACATGTTGGTGATGTCTTTCGGTATCGCCTACACAGAGTCATTCACTTAAACATTCCAACACATTCTGATGTTCATATATTAAATAAAAGACATTACCTTGGATTTGTAGGTAAACCTTTCATCATAGCGTGCCTCTATCTACTTATAGTCTTCTTATAAAAGAATTGGATATACCGTATTCATAGTCTTAGAGGCAAACGCATAACCTTAGTAATTAATAATGAAACAGTCGTGAAAACTATGCGTGTTCCCTATTCCTTCTTCATCTGTAATTAGTTTAGCTTCAAGTCAAATGTTCTGCATGCCAAAAAAGAATCTATTTCATTTAAACAAATGCACTGTAAATATTCCTTTAAATTTCTTACTAAACATTCGTCTAGCCCAAACTTTAGCCTAACCCAATGACCTCAAAAATTATAATAATACGCGCCATTTCCATACGTTGCCAGGATATTATATTACACAGAAGATTCAACATAAAATTCTTCAACCAGGCAATGAACAGAGGCAGTCAAAACAATAAAAACTGTTTTCAGCTTCACACTGCGCAAGGACATTTTTTTTGGTTATTCTAAGTTCTTTCGCCACCAAAGTGTGGTGAAGGAAAAACGGAAAACAGTTGAGTTCTATCACCTGTGTCTTTGCGACCAACATTCCAAAGTAAAGTATTTTCCTTTAAAAAAATGTAAAAAAAAACATTTAGAAATATGGAAAATGTAGTTGTAGACGATTTGAGTGAAAAGAATTAAGTGCACCAATAAAATGCCACTTAGTGTTAAAGTCCCCATTTTAAAATGCAAATCGATAAAGGATGCCTTCTTGAGTTTTTGTGCTTGTATATTAATCTTGTAGTAAATTGTATTTCCCATTTTAAACTCAATAGTGTAAAAGGTATTACAGCATTCCCGTCTTACGGTTACACCTTGTTATTTGAAAACGAATTCATTGCAATTGCTAAATTTAGAAATTCAGAGCACCGCTATCAACATAAATTTAACATTTAAATACGATGGCAGTAGTATTGGCAGCATATCTGTACTTAAAAAAATTAACACGGTATGGTTTTACATCTACTTTATAGGCAAGAAATAGTTTTTATTAAGTTGAGTTTACCGTACAGCTTTATTGTGTGTAAATATGTAAAATTCCTTGGAATTACTTCACAGAACCAATATCATTGAAATGACCTTTATACGCTGCCTTCTTCGCCCGAAAAAAACAGCTGTTGTCAAGAGCACCTAATTCTTCATTTGGTTTTCTTGTCGATGTTGTGTCTCTTATTGGCAGCGTAGACGTGGTCTTGTCTGATTTACTGTTAAAACCATTTTGAGTATTGAATCCTACTTTCATATTAAATAAGGGGCTTCTGAGATAAGAAAGCCTTCCATTCTCATTAATTCTGAGAACACTGCTTCCATTTGATTAATGCAACTGCCATAGCAAAAGATCTTGGTCCAGTCGTAGCCAATACGAACATATTTTTAAATGCGTCTACTCTCACAAGGATCTCACAAATCATTCGAATAGTATCTACTCCCAAAAAATGTTTTCTCTCAACTCAGCCCTACAGATTCGCCAATGTGCTGGGAGTAGACCCCGACATATGAAGGTAGTCAGAAGAAGCTACCCTTAACGAGTTTATTGCGTCAACAATTTGAATTTTTTCTTTTTTTTTCCTGGCATCCCACTTTGTTACTAAATTTATTAACGTAATTCACTCTTAATCCGAGTCGTATTTCCTAGATCTCGGCAATACCTGCCCTGTACCGGGGGAAGAAAATTAAAATTTTTTGAGGGTGTGCATGGTTAGGAAGTTAATCTGAAGGCAAAACCCAGTCGAACTAACAACAACACGAACAACTGAATATCAAAACTCCTTTTTTTACTTTTAGAATAGTTCAACATACATTCCTTATTGCTCTAAATGGGTTTATTTGATATTCATACCGCAAGATGCATACATAAAACAGCATACCATTTGAAGATCAAACCTTTGACCACGTGCCATGATAACAAACCTGGTCGGCCCTCTCAGACAAAAAATGGCTTTACGTTAAAACTTATTTTTCTTATTAATTATTTGTGATTTGGTCTACAATAATGTGAGTTTCATCTACAGGCTTTGCTATGGCTACGGGACTAACGATTTGCCAATGAATTCCTCGCATAAAACGGCAAATGATTTCTTCTGGTCGGCCCTCTCAGACAAAAAATGGCTTTACGTTGAAACTTATTTTTCTTATTGACTATTTGCGATTTGTTCAACAACATTGTGAGTTTCATCTACAGGCTTTGCTATGGCTACGGGACCAACGATTTGCCAATGAATTCCTCGCATAAAACGGCAAATGATTTCTTCATCAGCTCTTGTTATGGTCCATGTTTTGATCACAAGTAGGAGGACTGGGATGATAAGGGTCCTATATAGGATCTCATTAATAACTCTAGTCAGAGCATAATTACTTTCTTAGCCCAAAGAAACAGTGTTTAGCAAGAGTAAGCCTGCGTTTGATTTCTTTCGAGATGTCAATGCCAAAATTAATAGTGGAGCCGTGGAAGAAAAAGTCGCTTAGTACCTCGAAATTGTAGCTGCTTATGGAGACGTTTTATCCATTTCGTTGATTTTGTATGTCCTCTCTTCTTGTATATGTTCTCATATACTGTTAAACGTACTTTGCCGCTTCTTTCTCTATACTAGAAGACATGGCTGTAAAATCTCGTTTTAGTCCCACTAACGATGTCTGTATCTTCAACTTATGCTAGTAGTTGACCAAATTTCTGAATGATTTTACCCCTGGTGTTGTCGGATGATTCGATCAGGTGTGGACTTTGGTGAATGGGTAAGCCCATTCCAGAGGGTCTAATTTTTTGTGAAGCGGTCAAACGATGCTGAGGTTACATTAATCGACCTAATTTTGCTAATGAATTGGTATATATTACTTAACAAATTACCTCCTTAAATTTTGTTTCACTGAAGAGGGTCGAGAAAAATATAATAAATCATATGGGGCGTTTCAATTTTCTGACGTCATGAATGTCTCCATTTTGCTATATTGAAAGGTTTTTCTTACATCGAGTGTTGTTATTCTGCGACCCTACTGTGTACATTAATCATCTTTTAATTTATCGCAATAAAGTTAAAATGAGTGTCGTTTTTTACGTATACCTTTCCTTTTAGTTTTTTTCAATCTGTATGCATTTTGCTATATTGGATGTTAATTATTGTGCGGCCCTATTGAGTACATTAATTATCGTTATATCGTACTCTTTATAATTTAAATGAGAATACGAAAAATGATATTTATTTTAGTTTAAACTAATTTTTGAATGTTTGTGAGTCCTACCTTATAGGCGTAAAGTTGTTTGCATAGACATATGTATATATTATTTTGTTGGTTTCGTTTCAGAAAATCTTTCATATGCATTTTTCGTTTCTCATAATATTTCTTTGTTGCTAATATCATTTACTCCCCCTCGTTTCGTTATACGTAATATGATATCCTTCTGCAAATGAACAATTTGATTATTCTATTTGACTATGAAGGCCCTTTGCTATTTCATGCTCTTCACTTTTTGAAAGAAACCAGTTTGCTCTATTAAAAAAAAATCATCGACACTTCATGAAAAACGATAAACCCAGTTACATCGTAGCACAAGATAAATATCTCAATTTTTTATTGAAAGTGGGAAGCCCACATCCATAGATTACTTTTGCGGCAGGACTCTTTCCGGAAGAAAAAGTTATGAAGTTTCCGCCATACACCGCATATAAATAAACTTATCGCCACGTACAAAAATAGAAAAGCATTCCTCTAACGTCAGCCCTTAAAGTCCTTACCCTAAAAACCTGCAAATGTGAAACGCTTAACAATTAATTAGAAAAACATGACCACAAATGGCTTATACGTCTGAGCACGGAAAGTATCCAAAATCAAAAACCGTTGTTAGCATGCATTCAATTGCACCTGCAAGACTGTGGATGTGAATGAATGGGTTGGATTAAGAAATCAATTTTCACACAATGCGCCAAGGAAGTGTACACAGGTGCATGCCTTTTTTCGTTGCTTTTATGGATGAATTTGCATGTGCAACTGCAATAAGTTTACCCCGACAAAGCCACTGAACCTGCACGAGCGCAATAGCTTAGCTTCCTAGCCGCGAAAAAGGATGTGTTTGACCAGAAAAGTTAGCTGCCTGCTCTCTAAACTAATTGTTTCCCGTCGACATGGTTTCAGGTGGTTTTGGTGTTAGTTTCGACTTGTGTACATATCATGTTTTCACTTTTTAGCTGTGTTCAGTTTTGTATAGCTTTTGAGTTTTCACTTTTCCTTTCAAATGCTTTGGATTTTTTTGTGGCTCTTGAACCCGAACAATTGACCTAACAAAAGTAAAAAAGGATTTCCTTTGCTTTGGACTTTGAAGGCGTATAATATCCAGTTTAAAGTGAAACGTTTTTGAACTATTTGCAATGGGTGACACGGATGCTGTAAATACTGAACAGGTAAGTGATCGAGCAAACTACATTGTCCTAGGACAACAATTTCAATGTATTTCAGGGTTAGCCTACCCATAGTTCATGACTCATTTAAAATCTCCCGATTTGCATGGCATATTCCAGTTTTTGTGCTAATATAACTTATTGTACGACATTTATAACAAAAGTTTTGGTTACTTATACTCACAGATAGGAACAAACGAGCCACTCAATCATTCGGATTCTTGTTTTCTCCCAAATTTTTTTTCTGATTTTCTTGCTGGTTTGATTCATTGTCGAATGAAACAGTTGACGAGAGGGAAAAATTGGATGAGCTAGCGTTTATCAATTATCTCTTTGCTCGCGAAACTGTCTTAAATATTGGCCGATCCAGGAGTAAGAGGCTTTCTTCCGCCTCCCCGCGTATACGTTTGAAATTTGGTTGAAACAAACAATTGTCTTACGATAGTCAGTGCTATACCTATACTGTTTTGCATAAAATCTGGTTTTGATTCGCAACCATAGCAACACCAATATGTTAATCACTGGCCTTCCTCTCGCAAATGTCACTCAAGTAATGTCAAGTAGTATTTGTTTAAGCACGTGATTGAAAAAATCATTTATGGGGCATTTCCTTTCGGTTTCAAAAAAGGTTAGAGGATCCTCGGGTGCTTCCTTATCACCGATACATCTACAATGATCAATTTTCAATTTGTGACGTTTCAGTTCACCAGGCCAAATCATTCAGCGTCAAAACAGATTTTGTTTGTGATTTGCAGCGCCAAAACGCTGTGTAGTCAGGACTCTAGTCACTTTAACTCCCAAAAAATAATAGGGGACTGGGAAAGGATGCATATGCCTCCACTTTACATTATTAAATCTTGTTGTTATTTTTTTTTTTCAAAAAAATCTAACACATCCTAACATTACGGCACGCACAAAAGTTAAATTATAGGTGAGTTCACCTTACTTAACCTTACCTACATTAAGAACATTATGTACTTCAACTAAAATTTAATTTTATTAAGTGAAACCAGCTGGTTTAGGTTCCAGAGTTGAGGACTCTTGTTCACCTTATGGTGAAACTGAGCTAATGAGAAAGAAGGTCTATCCTTAAATGTCTTTCAACCATTTGTTTAATGCATTTTTTTTAACGTTTATTTATTCAAAATTTCTTTAATATTAATTAATGGCCTAAATAAACTTAAAGACTAGACATTTTTAAATTTTGCCAAAATATAAGACCATTATGGTTCGTATTACATGATATATAATTTGTTTGTTTAATTCAATTTTTATATTTTTTGTGAATTTTTGTATTATTGTTATGTACTATATATATATTTTTTTTTGAAAATAGGAAAATGTGAATCAAAACCTATTAGAAGACAGTCGCAACTTTTTTTTTTTATATATAAAACTAAAACCTACAAGACTAACTTAACCTATCTAAATCTATCTAGGCCCTGTCATGTGATCTCTATTCCATCGACTAACAAGTCATCGTTAGATCAGAGATCACATGTCAGGGCCTAGTTTTACTTAACCTAAGTATCGGCTTCAGCCCAGTCTAGCCACCAGTATCGGTCTCTATTTAACCTGTTAGTGTTACTTTTTGTCGCTTTCAGGTATGCTAATGCAGTATCTAATTTGATCAGTATTCCCGTCCCCCGACTCAAAAGGCTCATAAAGGATCCTTTTATCTGTTGCTCTCCTTGTAGCATGGTATATTATTGGAACGTTCGTTGAATCCGATAGGTAGCCATATGCATCCAGAAACAGAAATGTTTCTGGCGGAATGTATCCACTTTCCAAGGCATTTCTGAAATACCCAGGATTCGGATAGAACAATCCAGAGATTAATTCGTTTTCGCTAACACTTGCCGAATGAACAAAGTGATTCCTTACAAGATCTAGAATGACATTGTCAATTCTGGACACACCGGAAGCATCCAGAAGTCTTTTGTTTGAGACATAATGCCTATAATCGGAATGTGCACTCCTATACATCTGTGTGCAGGCTCTAAAACATTTGCGCTCGAACACTCGAAGTTTTTCCATATACGATGGGTTAATGTTCCACCACACTGGACTCGCATAAGTCAGAATTGGACGAACGAATGCTTGGTAACAAATTATCTTCACATCGGATCTAAGATAGTTGGAATAAAACAGGCTTTTTAGCGACATGAATGCCGCTCTTGCCTTGTCTAATTGAATATTTATGTGCTCATTGTAATACAGAAACTTGTCCAAATGAACACCTAAATATTTTACCACGGCCCTCGACTCGATCCGAAGACCATTTGAACTCATTATTTTGAGATTTCTCCAGTTGCGTCTCAAATCTGAATTACGGCGTCTTATTGGGGTGCGGAACAATATGGTTTCACATTTCGTATAGTTAATTTTAAGCTTCCATTCGGAGCAGAAAGCTTGAAACCTATCAAACTTGCTTTGAAGTTGGATTTGAATGTCTTCAATTTTTGAGCCGCTTGCATACAGTGTAGCGTCGTCGGCAAATGCCAATGAATTATCGAGTTCCCTAAGTATATCAGAAATGTAGATATTGAAGAGCTGTGGAGCAGTTACTGTGCCTTGAAGTAGACCATTATGGACATTAAAAACTTCAGCTGTCGTGTATTCTCTATCTGTTACAACAAATTTCTTTCCGTATAGTATGGATGCTATCATCTTTGTAAGATTAGATGGAAATTCATATCGAATAAGTTTGTAAATTAACCCGTCAATCCAAACCGTGTAAAAGGTTTTTTCGATATCCACTAGGCAGGCAGCTGTACATCTTTTGGCGTTGAGATTCCAATTAACATTCGAAATCAATTTTGTAATAGCATGCACTGCCGAGTGATTTCTTTTGAACCCAAATTGATTCCGCGGTATAATCTCCTTTTCATTACAAACGAACAAAATAGATTTATTAATAACTACCTCAAAAATCTTCCCGATATTAGGCAGGAGACTTATAGGCCTAAAGTTAGAAGGATCAGAAGGATCCTTCTTTTTCTTAATTATTGGAAACACCTTTGATATTTTCCAGCAACTAGGGAAGTAGTAGTTATTTAGCAGATTGTTAAAGATAACGCAGTATTGCCGTATGATATCAATTAGTATATGCTTAAGCACGATGTTTGGGATGTTATCCAAACCACTTGACCTTTTAGTGTTTAGTTTCCTAAATATGTCAGTCAAGTCGTCGAGGGTCGTGAAGTAATTGTAAGTCTGTTCATCTGTCAGTTCATCAGCCTTTAACCACTCAGAAAATGTCAACAAAGTAGGGATCTCGCTATTGTGAAATCTCCATAGTTCATCTCTTACTTCGACCGATTTGGAGCTGGGAAGTTCCCTGGCGTGAACCGCCTCAAAATGAGACCCAATTACTTTGAGCTTGTCTGCTCCACTATCTATAATATAGTGGTTATTGATGATGGGATAACCTGATATATTAATCCCTAACTGGGATAGATGCATCTGAGAAGACAGTGGTACCTTCAGTTTAGGAATTTTGACAACGTTACGTGGTTTAAACATTTTATTTATTTTTGGAAACATTTTCCTGCCGTCTGATTTTAATATGCTTTCAGCACGTTTTTTCCAGTAATCGTTGACACTATTCTTAAACTGCTGGCTTAACAGAGACTTCACATTCCTCAGAAGGGATTTTAATCTTTGTAGCTCCGCATTGTGCGTTTGATTTAGAAATTGACGTTGTATTCGATTTATCTGAGTGATCAAAAAGCTTTTGTGTGTCTGTAGGGTCTTAATGTCACGGTTTAGATAACATTCAATACTATTTTTCGATTTAATTTTCGGAATTGACGACTCCATAGCTTGTAATACCACCGTGTTTAAGATTTAAAGATTTAATTTTATTAAGTGCAACCAGCTGGTTTAGGTTCCAGAGTTGAGGACTCTTGTTCACCTTATGGTGAAACTGAGCTAATGAGAAAGAAGGTCTATCCTTAAATGTCTTTCAACCCTTTGTTTAATGCATTGTTATGACTAGATATATTTCATGATAAAGTAATGAATTTCTTTTTCAAGACAGGTATGGCCTTCTCTGAAAGTACCTATTAAACTGACTATTATCCATTGTTTAGATATTAAAAAAAAATGCTGACTCAAATAAAAAAAGGAATCATATCGAATTAATCAGTATTAAAGAAGCATGCAATAAAAACGCACGAACTCATGACTATAAGTAATATTTTCTAGAGGAAATAGACATATGAGTATAAATAAGAAAGCATTTAAATATCGATATGTCACAGTCCGCCATCCTCTTTAACATCATACACATACCACACGAATTTTATCATGTGTGCATATACCATACACAGGTTTGGTTTATACATATCGGTTTAAAACTATCTGATTTAGAATTTTAACATAACTTAGAGGAGAACAGTCTATTTTGTACACCCATAGTAAGGGTTGCATATGGTTTTATTTCACGCATTAAATATTGATTTTATGTGCTTCAAATAGTTTTCTTATTCTTTATTCAAAAGTGACACAAAAATAAACATGAGGATAGGCGTTACTCTGATACAACTTGAAATGCTTTAAATATAAAATTTATGTGTTTTTTGGAAAAGTGCTGATGATATGATTTAGCTAGAACGTTTGGTTTACATTAAGGGATTTCCCATGTATGTCCTCCAAAAGGCTGGTTTTGCAGTATTGAACTGACTCTTATTTTTCAGCTGGAGACATTATTTCTGCATTAGTTAATTAATTAATTAATGCAGAATTATTATATGTTGCCAATTTCCTACCAGCATCGACCTTTCTGAAAAAAACTTTTTTGTTTCGGTTAACACGTTTATTTCAGATATCAGTCGTTATTTATAATAGTTTACTTTAAGTTAAGTAGCCGATATGGTAGATTAACACTACATATTGAGTGCTAAGTTGTACCACTTGTACTTGCAATCCCAAGCAAATCCAGGAAACCATAATCTGAAAAAAAAAGTTTAGTGAATATTCGCCAAAATATACCACCAAGTTTCCAAAACTTTCTGCGAATTTAACGAACACAAGAAAAATAGCATCTTCATCGGCCTAAGTCTCTACCACACCCAACATCAGTGGACGTTCACCAATTAGTAACACCATATAAAATATTCTGCGAATTTAAGCCTCCACTAACCCAATATATTTTTCGATATCCACTAGGCAGGCAGCTGTACATCTTTTGGCGTTGAGATTCCAATTAACATTCGAAATCAATTTTGTAATAGCATGCACTGCCGAGTGATTTCTTTTGAACCCAAATTGATTCCGCGGTATAATCTCCTTTTCATTACAAACGAACAAAATAGATTTATTAATAACTACCTCAAAAATCTTCCCGATATTAGGCAGGAGACTTATAGGCCTAAAGTTAGAAGGATCAGAAGGATCCTTCTTTTTCTTAATTATTGGAAACACCTTTGATATTTTCCAGCAACTAGGGAAGTAGTAGTTATTTAGCAGATTGTTAAAGATAACGCAGTATTGCCGTATGATATCAATTAGTATATGCTTAAGCACGATGTTTGGGATGTTATCCAAACCACTTGACCTTTTAGTGTTTAGTTTCCTAAATATGTCAGTCAAGTCGTCGAGGGTCGTGAAGTAATTGTAAGTCTGTTCATCTGTCAGTTCATCAGCCTTTAACCACTCAGAAAATGTCAACAAAGTAGGGATCTCGCTATTGTGAAATCTCCATAGTTCATCTCTTACTTCGACCGATTTGGAGCTGGGAAGTTCCCTGGCGTGAACCGCCTCAAAATGAGACCCAATTACTTTGAGCTTGTCTGCTCCACTATCTATAATATAGTGGTTATTGATGATGGGATAACCTGATATATTAATCCCTAACTGGGATAGATGCATCTGAGAAGACAGTGGTACCTTCAGTTTAGGAATTTTGACAACGTTACGTGGTTTAAACATTTTATTTATTTTTGGAAACATTTTCCTGCCGTCTGATTTTAATATGCTTTCAGCACGTTTTTTCCAGTAATCGTTGACACTATTCTTAAACTGCTGGCTTAACAGAGACTTCACATTCCTCAGAAGGGATTTTAATCTTTGTAGCTCCGCATTGTGCGTTTGATTTAGAAATTGACGTTGTATTCGATTTATCTGAGTGATCAAAAAGCTTTTGTGTGTCTGTAGGGTCTTAATGTCACGGTTTAGATAACATTCAATACTATTTTTCGATTTAATTTTCGGAATTGACGACTCCATAGCTTGTAATACCACCGTGTTTAAGATTTAAAGATTTAATTTTATTAAGTGCAACCAGCTGGTTTAGGTTCCAGAGTTGAGGACTCTTGTTCACCTTATGGTGAAACTGAGCTAATGAGAAAGAAGGTCTATCCTTAAATGTCTTTCAACCCTTTGTTTAATGCATTGTTATGACTAGATATATTTCATGATAAAGTAATGAATTTCTTTTTCAAGACAGGTATGGCCTTCTCTGAAAGTACCTATTAAACTGACTATTATCCATTGTTTAGATATTAAAAAAAAATGCTGACTCAAATAAAAAAAGGAATCATATCGAATTAATCAGTATTAAAGAAGCATGCAATAAAAACGCACGAACTCATGACTATAAGTAATATTTTCTAGAGGAAATAGACATATGAGTATAAATAAGAAAGCATTTAAATATCGATATGTCACAGTCCGCCATCCTCTTTAACATCATACACATACCACACGAATTTTATCATGTGTGCATATACCATACACAGGTTTGGTTTATACATATCGGTTTAAAACTATCTGATTTAGAATTTTAACATAACTTAGAGGAGAACAGTCTATTTTGTACACCCATAGTAAGGGTTGCATATGGTTTTATTTCACGCATTAAATATTGATTTTATGTGCTTCAAAT
Source organism: Rhingia rostrata (assembly GCA_949824845.1). Classification (NCBI taxonomy): domain Eukaryota; kingdom Metazoa; phylum Arthropoda; class Insecta; order Diptera; family Syrphidae; genus Rhingia; species Rhingia rostrata. Next base: position 85,873,924 of record OX463756.1, on the reverse strand, counting down.
AGTTTTCTTATTCTTTATTCAAAAGTGACACAAAAATAAACATGAGGATAGGCGTTACTCTGATACAACTTGAAATGCTTTAAATATAAAATTTATGTGTTTTTTGGAAAAGTGCTGATGATATGATTTAGCTAGAACGTTTGGTTTACATTAAGGGATTTCCCATGTATGTCCTCCAAAAGGCTGGTTTTGCAGTATTGAACTGACTCTTATTTTTCAGCTGGAGACATTATTTCTGCATTAGTTAATTAATTAATTAATGCAGAATTATTATATGTTGCCAATTTCCTACCAGCATCGACCTTTCTGAAAAAAACTTTTTTGTTTCGGTTAACACGTTTATTTCAGATATCAGTCGTTATTTATAATAGTTTACTTTAAGTTAAGTAGCCGATATGGTAGATTAACACCACATATTGAGTGCTAAGTTGTACCACTTGTACTTGCAATCCCAAGCAAATCCAGGAAACCATAATCTGAAAAAAAAAGTTTAGTGAATATTCGCCAAAATATACCACCAAGTTTCCAAAACTTTCTGCGAATTTAACGAACACAAGAAAAATAGCATCTTCATCGGCCTAAGTCTCTACCACACCCAACATCAGTGGACGTTCACCAATTAGTAACACCATATAAAATATTCTGCGAATTTAAGCCTCCACTAACCCAATATATTTCCTATCACTATCTTTTTTTTCATTTCCTTCAAATATTAAGACTATGCTAAGACCCGAAAAAAACTATAGATAAGGGTAAAGTCTAAAGAAGGTTTTGGTATTAAGAAAGAGAAGACTACAGTCGTTGAATATCCTATCCCATTTCATCCTGAATTAAAAGTGGGCTTTGGTACATAGGAAATGATATATTAACAATATATTGCTCAGACAAATTATCGAAAGCGTTGATGGTTCAACAAAAAATTTCAGAATCGAAAGAAAACGTAAACTGACTCCTTATTGCTCAGAGCAAAACAAGTGTAAAAATAATATAAGTCCGCAAGCAAATCGTTTTAAAAAAGATAAGGATTTTTTTCTGTTGATGAAGTTTTTCCACTTTAGTTGAATTTAGAGATGTTAATGTACTCCGTGGATTTTTTTATCAAAGACTGTTGCCTTAAAAATATTTATTGCAATCCTTGTTGGACCATTCAATTTTCCAAACTCTATAACATACTGAAACCGAACGAAATGCCACTATGGCCAGCACACGGTTTCCTCACCTCGATATCTATAAGGGGACATGGCGGCCCCTAGATCAACGAACGGTCAACCAAATTGATCACATAGCGACAGACAAGAGGCACGCGTCCAGTATGTTGGATATCCGAACATTCCGAGGAGCTAACATTGACCCGGACCACTACCTTGTTGCAGCCAAGGTTAGAATGCGGATATCCACCACGCCACAGCAACCCATAAATACTGTGAAAATTTTAAAGTCGAAAGACTGCAATCGCAAGAGACCGCCAGTACCTTCGCGCAACGCGTATCCCTAAACCTCTCGATTAACACCATACCACCAGCATCGAATGTCGAAGAACAATGGCAACGATGCCAACAAGCCATTAGATCAGCCGCTACTGATGTGCTAGGTTTCTCGCGCCCACCAGCAAGAAACCCCTCGTTTGATGAGGAATGCCGACAGATGATCGCAGCCAAGAACGAGGCCTACAAGGCTAAGCTGCAGGTGAAGACGAGAGCTGCCGTTGAGCTCTATAGCTAGAGAAGAAGGGAAGAAGCTTTTCAGAAAGAAGAAAAAAGAGCAAGAAAAGCGCTTGATCGAGGATATAGAGAGGCGTCACCCCAGGAACGATGCTCGCAAGTCTTACCAAAGTGTAAAACGTCAAAGCCAAGGATACAAGGCTCGTACAGAATCCTGTCGAGGTGAATAAGGAAATATCGTAGTTGAGACAAAGTCGATGCTGAGTATATGGAAGAACAACTTCCGCATACTGTTAAACGGCGATGACGAACAACATTCCGCTGTCAGGCAGAACGAACCATTCACTATTGGCAACGACAGCAAAAACTGCCAATCACTACATCTGAGTGAAATGAGGATAGCAATATCTAAACTGAAGTTTAAAAGGCTGCCGGAAATGATGGCCTTCCCGCTGAGCTTTATAAAGCCGGCGGAGATGACTTGGTAAGTAACATCCACCAATTTTTAAGCCAAATCTGGTCGGAAGAAAGTATGCCTGAACCTCAGCACAGTTTTTCTGATCCACAAAAGAGGAAAACCTCTAAACTGTGCCAAATACAGAGAAATAAGTCTCCTCAACATCGCCTACAAGGTCCTATTTGCCGTAATATGTGAACGCCTAAAACCGTTTACCAACAACCTGAACGGTCCTTATCAGTGTGGTTCTAGGCCAGGAAAGTCCACAACCGATCAAATCTTCACACTTCTGCAGATGCTGGGAAAAACCCAGGAAGCCCAAATCGGTACCCACCACCTATTCATCGATTTCAAAGCCGCAATGCTGTCGTATTTATAGAGACGAACTATACAGAGCCATGTCTAGTTTTGGTATACCGCACAAACTCGTCCGTTTGTGTAGGATGACGATAGAGAATTCTCGCTGCTCCATCAGGGTCGGAAACGACCTCACCGACACATTCGATACCAAAAAAGGATTTAGGCAAGGCGATGCGCTGTCATGTGACTTCTTCAATCTGATCTTGAAAGGATTATGTAAAACTCACGAGCCAACACCAAAGGCACAATTTTCCAAAAATCAGTAAAACTCCTAGCATACGCCGACGATATTGACATCATTGGTAGGACCCAACGTGATGTCATAGCCACGTTTGCTAGTATAGAGATGGAAGCGGAAAATGGGTTTAGCAGTAAATGAGGGCAAGACGAAGTATATGCTATCAACACGAAAGGACACACAAAATCGACGAATTGGATAGAACGTCGCCATTGACAGATATAACTTTGAGGTAGTACGGGACTTTATCTATCTCGGTTCCGCTATTAATTCTGACAACAACAATTCGTCAGAAATTAAACGACGAATTACTCTTGCCAACCGCTGTTTCTTCGGGCTAAGAAGGCAATTCAGTAGTAAAGCCCTCACTCGAACTACTAAGGAAATCTTATATAAGTCCCTGATCATCCCAGTCCTGCTCTACGGCGCTAAAGCATGGACCGTCTCAAAAGCGGATGATTGGTCGATTTGAGAGGAAAATTCTTCAAAAAATCTTCGGTCCCGTTTGCGTTGACGGGCTATGGAGACGAACATTCAACCAAGAACTATACGAGCTGTACAGCGACATTACCCTGGTCAAATTAATCCGCATAGTACGTTTAAGATGGCTAGGGCATGTGGAATGAATGGACACCAATACTCCGGCTCGCAGAGTCTTCTATTCCCAGCCAGACGTCGGACGCAGTACATGAAGACCTCGCCTTTAGTGGCGAGCACAAGTAGAAACCGACCTCAACCAACTTCGAGTGCGCAACTGGATGCAGTTAGCTAAGGACCGGGCTAATTGGAGAGGCATGTTGGTTGAGGCCTAGGTTCATTCCGAACTGTAGCGCTACTTAAGTAAGCAAGTAATTAAGTATAACATACTGAAAACTACTTTACAGAGCTTATAATTAGTATGATGTCCTACGTTTAGAGGGAGGGACCTACGTATGAAACATTTTTATACCCTATCCCATAGGGGTACATTAGTTTTGGCATTAAGTTTGTAACATGGAAAATAAGTTCAATAGATATACCTTAAAGAATATCGATCTACTCAGAATCGCTATCGGAGTCTATCTAGCTATGTCAATCTGTACGATCGTCTGTCTGAACGTCACAGATTTTTGGGACTTACATTTGGGGCAAGAGTGATACAATTTGGCATCAGCAGAACAGTGCTCACTTTTCAGTAAAACGTTGATTTGAAAAATACAAAAAAACATATGAGAAGGCTGCTGTGCGGATTGTTTAGTACCCTATCCCATCCCATCCCATCCTTTAGATTAATATCACTAAAATATTAAAATTGAAATTGTCGCAACATGGTTTTGTATTACATAAACCAATTATTTTGCATCAAACTTTTTTTCGAAATCTTTTAAATTTTACCGAAAACCGTTTTTTACTGAAAACGCCTCCAAAATGTGAGCGTGGCAAAAAACTTTGTATATACAAGATATAGACATTAGAAATGTCTAGATATGTTGTTCGGACACTTCTTCACTTCAATTTTAACGGTTTGGCCTAAAATTAGGTTTTTCTAAAAAGGAAGGGGGCGTGGAAGTGGGCGGATTTCAAAAATGTTTACACTTGTTCGAACAGCACGTACAAAGATCACATGAACCGAATTTCATTATCCTAGCTCAAAATTTAAGGCCCAAAACCGGTTACCTACAGACGGGCGGACAGATAGACAAGGCTTTATCGACGCTTCTGGTGATGTTTAAATTAAGGGTCTAATCGTATATGGTATTCAACGACTTGCACAGCGGATGTTAGCCTTCTCATATGTTGTGTCTTAACTTCAATTGGATTATCTGTAAAAGAATAAAAAAAAACCATTTCGTTTATGTTACCTATATATAAACCAGATCCTATTTTTAAACTAATTCAATTCTACTCGTTACTCGAATTTTACCCATAATGACGCACGGCCTTCAGCTGTCCCGCAGCCCAGAATTTATGCTGAAACATCAAATATGCAATTATTTCATTTCAATATTATTCGATGAGTGCTGACAGCTTGGCTTGTATAATCAATAAGTGATTTCGCAAATCTAGGTCATATTTCAAAAAAAAAAAATGCAAATATCTCATGACACAAAATTATTCACCCCTTTCTCGCATAGTTGTATCGGAGCTGTGTTTAATTTTAGTGTCTTCTAATATACCCACAATTGAAAAACCAAACCAAACCAACATATATTTGAGGAATTTAGTTTAGCTATGTCGGGAATCAATGACATGAACGACATTAAAAGTCAAATTATGGGAAATACGATACCTTGTCATGTGATATTTGTAAAACTTTTGTTATTTTTGTTGTTTGTTTTAATTAGATTCGTTCGATGTCCTCTTCTGCACCGAGACCTCCATTTGCAGGTCAGCAGTCACAACAAATGCGACCTCAAATGGGACCACCAACAGCGGGATCAGCTTCACAACGGCAGGCTGGGCCGCAGGGGCAGGCAGTAAACAACCAGCAGAGACCGATACCGCCACCATTACGTCGAGTGGATAGTAAGGGCAATGCAATAGTAAATCCTGGACAACAACCACCAAGGTTGCCTCAACAACCGAATCAACAAGTTCGCCCTCAATCAGGCGGTGGCTCATTGAGTCCTCCCGGTCATGGACCACAACGACCACAAGGTTCATTCCAATGGCCAGGTCCTCCCGGAGGTCAGCCAAATCCGCAAAATCCACAAAACCGTCCACCAAACACGTTTGGTAATCCACCGTTAAATCAGGCTGGGCGACCATATCCTCGACCAAGTGTTGGACCCGGTGGCCAGCCTCAATTCAGACCACCATATCCACAGCAAAATCTCCAACATCAACAACAGCAACAGCAGTTACAACAACAACAACAATATCAAGGACCACCATTTCATCCGCAACCACAACAAAGAACGCTAGGTCCGCCAGTGTCGGCACAACTGACCAATAGCAATCACGATGATGATGACAATGATGTAGTCTTTGGGCAGGCAGTGACTCCATTGAAGACCCCCACAATTGCTCCATCAGCCGTTAGGAACGATCAGATTTCGAATGAAAATAAAACCATCCTTCAAGTCGCTACACATGCGGAGAATAATGTCCCACCGAAGAGCACATCTTTCGGTGACTTAAATGGAAAGGAGCATCTCAAGGACATTGTAGAAGAGGTCCCACTTACTAGCAACGACCAAATCGACCGATCCAAAATGAATGAACCTGTGTTCGCTGCGTCCGAACCTAGTTCCCATTCGACAAAGTTGACGAATTTTCAAAAAATAAGTGGTGACGTTACCGAAAAAACAATCAAAACGGATAAGCCGCCACTGAAGCAACGCGAATCCGACAAACCAAAAGAGCCAATGTTCAGTAAGGATATAAGTTAGTATAAGCGGTAAACTTTGTAGCTAAGACTAGAAGCCTGCAAGTTGTATTTCACATATTAATTTTTATATCTATACGTTGTCGGTGGTTGACAGAACTAATTCTAGATTATTTTCATTACAGAGGGGGATAACGATAGTGGCGTCGATGAGTCAACACAGGAAAAGGTAGGTCAATTATAATTTCATGGATATAACAAATAAATAGTCACGCACTATAATTCTTAATAGGTGCACTACATATTAAGCATTTTCATCATTGAAGACTTAACTGCTACCCCTCCTTCACAAGATATTTATTTCAACGTCAGGTCAGGTTGAGGATTATTTTTTCAATCAAGTTAAGCTTGCGAAATTGTAGATCAAGTTAAACGGGGGAGTGTAAAAATGTTCGCCTACGTGACACATGGTATTAAACGTTATAATGAAGGGCGCTGTAAGCATTTAAATGAGCGTAGTAGATATAGCATTTATATGTGCTATAATTATCCAATTTTGTTTGTTAAGTATTCATTCTTTAAGCTCGCTTTGTTGTGAAATGCCAATTGGTTTCTGTAATTGTGAAATTTAGCGAGCATTTAAATGCGAACACCATACTTACTTACAGTTCAGTATGAACCTGGGCCTCAACCATAATTAATCTCTATGAAACCTGGTCTTACCTTATTACTGCCTTTGGTTGAGCATTTTAAGTTGGTTGAGGTCGGTTTGTACTTCCACTTAAGTGTCTGGCTGAGAATCAAAGGCTCGAGTATTGGTGTCCAATCTCTCTACATGACCGATGTGGAGTTAAGCCGGCCGTATAGCAGGACCCGGAGGAAGGGTTTTATATAAGAAGTGGCTTAGTGTGGGTTGGCGTTGGGGCCACCAGGGCAGACCCAGTTTATGCCGCCCTGGCAGTTGTTTCAGACACTAAAAATTGCCAATACGTAACCAAAAAGTCTCCTTGACCCGAGATATAGATTAACAAGTATTAAATTTGGAACTTGTATGGTTTTTATATGTGTTAGTGTATCTGTACACGAGAGTTCTTAATTGCAGGCTGATTGTTCGAAACACTTTGCTTGCCAGTAAGTCGACAACTCCGATGAAAGCTGTGTCTGTTAATGGTAGTGCTGCCAGATATTTGTTTTTCGGTCAAAGCAGGATTAACCTTTTGATTCAAAATGCGGGATTATTGCGACGAAGGCAAAATATAAAAAAATAGTTTTTTATTATTATCCTCTTATTTGAGATTCACGTAAAATTTAAAATAATGATAGATGTAGACAAAGGGATAGAAAATACGGTATTATAGCTGACTGTTTTCATAAAGCATTTTTTCACAGTATTAAGTATGACTCCGGTTGTGGTGATTCTGTTTGATAGCACTCAAGATTTATCAATTATGCTGTCAAAAAGTTATAGAAATGTATAACATCTGCGACAGCTCAGCTATCAGCTGTTTTGTTTCTTTTTCCTTGTACAAATGGAATTGCTTTTGTCGCGATCATACAAGTCGCTTTCTTTTTTTTAAAACGATCCAACTCAATAATTAAAACTGTTTCGAGTCGCTGGAATCTTAATTTATGTAGATTGTACACGTATTTAGATTTTAAAAGTTGGTAAAATGTCCACACAAATGGAGAAAAAATAATTGTTTGTTTTGGTATATTATCATTATCGTCTATCAAAAACATCGGATCATTTAGTCCAAGGGTTAACTCGAAGTTAATTGTGGATACAAATTGACTGAAAAACTACTTTCTGGAGTTAACTCGAGTTTAATCACGAAATTAGGATGATCTCGCACTGAAAATAAAGTGATAATTACTGACTTATCTTATTGAATTTATCTGGAGACTTAAAGTCTTTCAGAATTTCCTTTTTGCTCCAGATTAATTTGGATGAGGAATATAGCTTTTATTAATTTAACGAAACATTTAGTTCTGGCATCAGGCCATTTTAAATTCGTTTGCAAAAAAATGCGTTCAGGTTAAGTAGTGACACTTAATATAAAGGAAAGTAGTTTAAACACATTCTTTGGAAATTGTTTAGAGAGCTGCAGTTATTTCTGTGCAGTGATGTCCTTACCATGTCCTTTCCCATTACTACGTCGAAGGATGATTTTAACAAGTTTAATTCTTCATAAAAATTATCTGAAACATTGCCTGGCAAGTTTAATATTAATACAGCATTCTCCATTATTTCAAAACTAATATTAATATTGTCTATGTACGTTTGATAAGTTGTGTAAAAATTATTGAAGTCTTCGATGGCTTTGTTTTTTTTTTAGATTAAACAATCCTTTTGCCCTTGAGTCGTGAACGGAAGAATCATAAATGCATAATAAAATTATACATAAACTCAATATTCTCGAAAACGGCTCCAACGATTTTGATTAAACTTCATATATACTATAAGCATATTAGATCTAACAAAACTGTATACCCAGTTTTTTCGAGAAAATCCATATAACGGGTTTTTGCTATAGGCCATATAAAGAAAATTGTCAATTTCCCGCACACTATTTGGCCAAATTGAATGAAATTTAATTTGTATACTACTATTAATGTTTTCATGAGTTCCAGATAATTGGTTTTGGCCCAATTATCCCTAACGGAATTTTCAGTTGTGGTCAATAACGGAAAATCATTATTATTCACATGGATACTGATTACTTTCAATGACGGAACAAACATTCGTATAATCACATTTCGACATTATTTTTTTTTTTTTTAATCTACTATTTCTTACTTAAGTGTGGCGCTACAGCCCAGAAGGAACCCGGGCCTCAACCAACATGCCTCTTCAACTAGCGCGGTCCTTAGCTAACTGCCTCCAGTTGCGCACTCCAAGTTGGTTGAGGTCAGTTTCTACTTGTGCGCGCCACTTAAGGTGAGGTCTTGCTCTACTGCGTCCGACGTCTGGCTGGGAATGGAAGACTCTGCGAGCCGGCGTTTAGTGTCCATTCGTTCTACATGTCCTAGCCATCTTAAACATCCAATGCGGAGTTTTTTGACCAGGGGCATGTCGCTGTACAGCTCGTATAGTTCTTGGTTGGATCTTCTTAGCCCGAAGAAACAGCGATTGTCAAGAGTAATTCTTCGTTTGATTTCTGACGAGATGTTGTTGTCAGAGTTAATAGCGGAGCCGAGATAGACAAAGTCCAGTACTACCTCGAAGTTATATCTGTCAATGGTGACGTTCTGTCCAAATCGTTCATGTTGTGTGTCCTTTCGTGTTGACAGCATTTACTTCGTCTTGCCCTCATTTACTGCTAAACCCATTTTTGCCGCTTCTTTCTCTATACTAGCAAACGTGGCTATGACATCACTTTGGGTCCGACCATTAATGTCACTATCGTCGGAGTATGCTAGTAGTTGTACCGATTTTTGGAAAACTGTGCCTCTGGTGTTGGCTCCTGAGTTTTCCACAATCCTCTCAAGAATCTAAATCCTTTTTTAGTATCGAATGTGTCGGTGAGGAAGTTTCCGACCCTGATGGAGCAGCGGTAATTCCCTATCGTCATCTTACACAAACGGACGAGTTTGGGCGGTATACCAAAACTAGACTTGGCTCTGTATAGTTCGTCTCTATAAATGCTATCGTATGCGGCTTTGAAATCGATGAATAGGTGGCGGTTATCGCCACAACGGTTTCAGGCGTTCACATATTGCGCCAGATAGGATCTTTTAGGCGATGTTGAGGAGACCTATGCTTCTGTATTTGGTGCAGTTTAGAGGGTCTCCTTTTTCCTCCTTTTCTCCTTTTCGGCAAACGATGCTGTCATGCAGTCATACTTTCTTCCGACGAGATTTGGCTTATGATTTGGTGGATGTTTCTTATCAAGTCATCTCCGCCGGCTTTATAAAGCTCAGCGGGAAGGCCGTCATTTCCGGCAGCCTTATTAAGCTTGAGTTTAGATAATGCTATCCTCACTTCACTCAGGTGGGGTAGTTTTCAGTTTTCGCTGTCGTTGCCAATATTGAATGGTTCATGACAGCGGAATGTTGTTCGACATCGCCGTTTAACAGTCTACAGAAGTGGTTTCAGCATCTCTCAACTACGATATTTCCTTTTTCATATCAACAAAATTCTGTTCGACTTTTGTATCCTTGGCTTTGATGTTTTACACTTTGGTAAAACTTGCGAACATCGTTCCTGGAGTGGCACCTCTCTACATCCTCGATCGCGCGATTTTCTCGCTCTTTTTTCTTCTTTCTGAAAAGCCGGTGTTCTTCCCTTCTTCTCTGCCTATAGAGCTCAACGGCAGCTCTCGTCTTCACCTGCAGCTTAACCTTGTAGGCTTCGTTCTTGGCTGCGAGCGAAGGTCTTGGCGGTATCTTGCGATTGCAGTCTTTCGACATTAAATTTTCTCACAGTCTTTCTGGATGTTTGTGGCGTGGTGAGTTCTTACTCTGGCTGCAACAAGGTAGTGGTCCGAGTCGATGTTTGCTCCTCGGAATGCTTGGACATCCAATAAACTGGATGCGTGTCTCTTGTCTATCGCAATGTGATCGATTTGGTTGACCGTTCGTTGATCTGGAGACCGCCATGTCCCCTTATGGATATTTAGGCGAGGAAGCCGTGTGCTGACTATAGTGGCATTTCGTTCCGTAGCGAAGTCAATTAGCCTAAGTCCGTTACCAGACGAGTTTTCGTGTAGGCTATGTTTTCCGACAATACTGCTAAAGATGTCTTCTCTACATACCATTGCGTTAAAATCCCCCAGCACGAATATCACCGTACTTATATAGTTCTTGGTTATATCTTCGTCTCCATAGCCCGTCAACGCAGACGGCAATGAAGATTTTTCGAAGAAATTTCCTCTCAAATCGACCAAGAGACGGAACATGCTTCAGCGCCGTAGACCAGGACTGGGATATGATTAGGGTCTTATATAGGATCTCCTTAGCAGTTCGAGTGAGGGTTTTACTTCTGAATTGCCTTCTTAGCCCGAAGAAACAAGGGTTGTCAAAAGGAATTCTTCGTTTAATTTTTGACGAGATGTTGTTGTCAGAGTTGATAGCGGAGCCAATATAGACAAAGTCCCGTACTACCTTAAAGTTATATCTGTCAATAGTGACGTTCTGTCCAATTCGTCGATGTTGTGTGTCCTTTCGTGTTGACAGCCTTGTCTTACCCTCATTTACTGCTAAGCCCATTTTTGCCGCTTCCCTTTCTATACTACCAAACGTGGCTATGACATCACGTTGGGTCCAAACGTCGGCGTATGCTAGAAGTTGTACCGAATTTTGCAAAATTGTGCCTCAGGTGTTGGGCTCGTGAGTTTTGTACAATCCTCTCAAGAACCAAATTAAACAAGTCACATGACAGCGCATTGCCTTGCCTAAATCCTTTTTTGGAGCAGCGAGATTTCTCCATCGTCATCTAACATCTAATACCAAAACAAGACATGGCTCTGCATAGTTCGTCTCTATAAATGCTGTCGTATGCGTCTTTGAAATCGACGAATAGGTGGTGGGTATCGATTTGGTTATCTTGGGTTTTTTTCCAGGATCTGCCGTGAAAATTTGATCGGTTGTGGAATTTCCTGGTCTAAAACCACACTGATAAGGGTCGATTAGGTTGTTGGTAACGGTTTCAGGCGTTCGCATATAACGGCATATAGGATCTTGTAGGCGATGTGGAGGAGACTTATGCGTATATAGTTGGTGCAGTTTTGAGGGTCTCCTTTTTTGTGGATCGCGCAAACGATGCTGAGGTTCAATTCTTCAGGCATACTTTCTTGCTTTGGATGTTACTTACCAAGTCATCTCCGCCGGCTTTATAAAGCTCAGCGGGAAGACCTTCATTTCCGGCTGTCTTATTAAGCTTGAGTTTAGATATTGCTACCTCGTGTGGTTGGCAGTTTTCGCTGTCGTTGCCAACATTGAATGGTTCCTTCTGCCTGTTGTTCGTCATCGCCGTTTAACAGTCGGCAAAAATGGTTCTTCCATATCCTCAGCACCGACTGTGTCTCAACTTCGATTATTCCTTAATCATCTCGACAGGATTCTGTTCGAGCCTTGTATCCTTGGCTTTGGCGTTTTGCACTATGGTAAAAAATATCCTCGATCGCACGCTTTTCTTGCACTTTTTCTTCTTTCTGAAAAGCTGGTATTCATTTCTTCTTCTCTGCCTATAGAGCTCAACAGCAGCTCTCGTCGTCACCTGGAGCTTAGCCTTGTAGGCCTCGTTCTTAGCTGCGAGCTTCTGTCTGCATTCCTCATCAAATCAGGGGTTTCTTGCTAGTGGGCGCGAGAAACTTAGCACATCAATTGCGACTGATCTAATGGCTTGTTGGCATCGTTACCATTGTTCTTCGACATTCGATGCTGGTGGTGTGGTGTTAATCGAGAAATTAAGGCATACGCGTTGGGCGAAGGTTTGGCGGTCTCTTGCGATTGCAGTCTTTCGATATTACATTTTTTTCACAGTACTTCTGTATTGTTGTGGCGTGGTGGATATCCGCATTCTTGCCTTGGCTGCAGCAAGGTAGTGGTCAAGTCGTGGTTAGCTCCTCGGAATGTTCGGACATCCAAAATACTGGATGCGTGACTCTTGTCCGTTGTGGATATCCCTATGGATATCGAGGTGAGGAAATCGTGTGCTGGCTATAGTAGCATTTCGTTCCGTAGCGAAGTCAATTAGGCTAATTCCTTTATCAGACGTGTTGTCGTGTAGGCTATATTTTCGATAATACTGCCAAAGATGTTTTCTATTCCTACCTTTGCGTTAAAATCTCCCAGCATGATTTTAACATCGTACTTCGGTATTCCCTCATAAGTTTTATCAAAGAGATCGGGTGGTTGGTAGTTTTCGCTGTCGTCGCCAATAATTAATGGTTCGTTGCCTGACAGCGGAATATTGTCCGTCATCGCCGCTTAAAAGTTTGTAGAAATGTTTATCAAATTGGTACATTGGATGTTGCAAGTTTAATCTACTCTTAACATAAAAATTTAAAAAAAGACATGTGTTTTGCACTAAACATTATATTTTTTTTGAAAAAAATTGCAATCTAAGTAATTAAATCTTTTTAGTCAATTTAACATTGAAGATGATTCCTAAACTTTACCTACAAGGACATTCAACCAACCGCATAATTCTCACACAATGGTCATCACGTCTATTTTCGTAGCTATGACATGAGTACCTACCTACCTACAAATATGTATTTCTAAAACAAAAATAACAATTACAGTTCCAGCCTGCCTTACACACTCTTGTACGTATTTGCAAAATACTACCACATTCCAAACATTTGACTTGTGCAAACTGCTGTACAACTTTTTACAACAGACAACCAAAAGGAAAAATAAAAAGACAATACACCAACTGTGTTAATCGACTTTTTGAGGAAATACCCCTAATAAATTTATTTTAGTTTTACTTTTGTTTTACCTTCCATAACGGGACGGAACAGCCGGATACACGGCTCTCTCACTCATGTATGCAATATAATAATACACAACTACCACCAATTTTCATATCGAATAACTGTGCCACGGTTGATGAGCCTCATAAGTCGCATTCGATTGAACAAACAATCAGTTTCGCCAGAGGCGACCAAAAAGATACTTGCTTTCAAATTCTTAGTCGCAAAAAAGTGATTTTTTTTTGTCGCCGCACTAGTTCGAGCCCAAAAATTAAATCTACGAACAAACTAAAAATCGATAATATAAAAATGTTCAATACAATCCATTGAGTGAAGATTTCGTCAACGAAAAGAAATCAGAAAACTCCAACGTGCCTGCATCCGTACTTAAAGTAGTGTGCTAATAAATAAATCTTATTTAATTCATTGGTCTAGGAACGCAACGGTCCAACATCACCAAGTTCTCCCGCCAAGACACCAACTAAGTCCACCTCGGGCATCTCAAGACCCCCAAGCGCTACACCATCGAATAAGTCGAATAAATCTAGGAGCACCTCTAGATCCAGACTAGCTCTTAAAACACCAGAACCCGACTCAACAAAGAAAGGTAAACGAGTAGACCACAAATGCTAACTACTTTAACACAATTTCCTGTTTTAGTTCCAATGAATAAGGTACAAGTGGGTAATGCACCTTCACCCAATCTGAAGGCAGTACGTTCGAAGATAGGATCGCTTGACAATGCTACATACAAGCCTGGCGGAGGTAAGGTAAAAATTGAAAGCAAGAAAATCGAGATAAAGGCCGCCCCCAGGATTGAAGCAAAAAATGAAAAATACACCCCCAAGGGTGGCGATAAAAAGGTAAATTCATCAAATCCTATGTCAACTTTGATTATCCAAAAACCCAAAAAATTAGCATTCATATGCCAAAGCAACTTTTTTTATTCAAAATATTTTCGTATACTTTAACCTTCAGCTTCACTGTTTGTTGAACCAGTTTTAAAACTCAAAAATAAATAAAAATTCAAACTATTTTTTTTGCAACGTAGTGTAGGTATAATATCTGCTCACCCATATAAGATTGTAAGCAATTTCACGGTTCACTTAAAAGAGAAAAATGTAAAAAAAATATATTTATATATATATCTTTAAGCTCGTGTGTGTATATATTTTTTGCAACATTTCGTAGATTATTTAGAATTTTGAGTAATTGAACAAAGATACATTCAACAGATTTATATAAGAAAACGAAATAATATGTCTCGCGTATATCGCCAGAGTCAATGTCATATCTCTACACCTAAACTGACATACATACAATTCAATTTAATTTCGATGTAATTATTGTAGATAGTTTCAACAAAACTACAATGGAATGCTAAGTCCAAAATCGGATCTCTAGAGAACGCAAATCATAAGCCAGGCGGTGGTGATAAAAAAATTGATACAATTAAAGCGGACTTTAAGGATAAGGCCAAACCAAAGGTCGGCTCTAAGGACAATGTTAAATATGCTCCTGGGGGTGGTGATATTAAGGTAAGAGATTTTGTGTGCAACTACCTCACGTGGTCGTTATACGTACATAGACCAAATTTAGATATTTGTTAATTAATTGGCAGACAAAATAAAAGTCGCGTATAATCATTTTGCGCGAAGGAAAATTAAACAACTCAAAGGGAGCATGTTTTTTTATATCTATATTATCTATATCTATAATCTCTACCATTGAAAGTGCATGGAAATATTATTTCGCTAAGTGTTGTGGTAGAATAGTTATGTTATTAGTTTATGATAATAACGATAATTTGTCTTTGTATTGCTAAAAAGTGTTAGTTCCCCAGAATCTCAAAACGATGTGCTTTCCTTAAAACGATGTCCCTTAAAACATTAAAAAAATATTTTCTTTTCTACGAGATGGGAAATGAGAATGGAAAATTATAAATATATAAATTTAAATAAAGAAAATTTGACGCCTTTTACCAATATTTATAATGTCAATACAAAAAGTTCAAAATTAAAGTTGTCAGGTTTTCTTTACTACTCAATTTCGATTTACTAATCAACTTATTTATACCCTGTCCCATAGGGGTGTATTAGTTTTAATAATACAGTTTGTAACATATGGAAATAATTTAGTTAAATGTACCTTAAAGTATATGGACCGTCTCAACGTAGTTTTCTGAGTCGATTTAACCAAGTCCATCCGTCCGTCCGTTGATAGGGTGTAAGTTTTGATAATTATACCTTATTGCGTAGCATATATAGGCATAGAAGTATATAATCGCCTAAAGAAAATATATTTAGACAAAATCATTTTCTGTATTTCATACATATAACGGTTTAAGCCATGTGGACTTTAGCCTTCTCATATGTTTCTATATACGCTTTTAGAAAAAAAAATTCTTCAGCTTTTAACTTTATCGATAGAGTGCTAAATATCTTGGGAGTCTTGTGATCGAAATAGGGAAGTTATTTTGTAATGGTTTACATATTAGTATTGGTATTTATAAAGTATTTGTTTAAATGAAAAACAGATAAAATCTCTAATTCGGTTAAAATAAGGTGTTTTATTAAAAAGTGCTATCATTCTGTCGCTGATGCAAGAATCGTCTATTAGCGGATTTCGATAGAGTCTTATAAAGTCAGGGTATGATTCGGGGCCAAACTCTAAGCACGTGAACAGCTGGGTTAGTGTAAAATATCTCTAAGCTCTGAAAAAGTCACTTAGCTAAACCCTGCTAATTTGGGAACAGATGTTAAACGTTGTTAGCATAATACATTTGAATGAATTGTGATCCCTACCACATACATGAATTCTTCTGATTTGAATGGTATACTCTCCATTTCTATTCTTCCTACATTTCTTTGAGTTAAATTGCGCAGATATTCCATTCAACATTATATATTTATACCCTATACCATAGGGTATATTAGTTTTGATACATAGCTTGTAACATAGAGAAATAATTTAGCTAAATATACTTCAAAGTATATGGATCGACTCAGAATCGCTAGCTGAGTCGATTAAGCCATTTCTGTCTGTCCGTCCGTCCGTCCGTCTGTTGGTTTTTGTCGAACCATTATATATTTTGATAAACTGTCTGAACAATATGTTGTGACAATGACATTTTCTATATTTATCGACATAAAGAGAGGGTATTAAGCGATCCGCACAGCGGACTGAAGCATGCCCATATGTTTGGGTACAATCCGCCCACTGCCAAGCGCATTTTTATTTAAAAAAAAACGCCAACCGTTAGAAATTTTGTGCTTCTGGTGGAACCATAAAAGATTTTGATAAACTGTCTGAACAATATTTTGTCACAATGACATTTACTAAATATTATCGCCATAAAGCCCACAATTTGGGGGAATACATTTTAAGGGTGGGATGGGATAGGGTATTAAACGATGCGAACAGCGGAAGGTAGCCTTATAAGTTGTCCTTAAAATAATATACGTATGCAGTTAGGGAATTAATCCTTGATACCCCACCCCAGCGTTGATGGAGAACATATCATTACCATTCAACCCCACTGTATTTGATGAAGCCCAAACAGGTTTTGGATAGATTCATCGAAAAAGTTTTTGGATGTTTTTGCGATAACTCGACTTTTTATTTGGTGTGAGAAGCGTGTTTCCTTGAGACATGTTATCTTGAAATCCGCTCAATTGATTTGTGATAATTGATAGATGCAATTTGTTTAATGTGATTGTCAAAGTCATGGTCACATTTTTATGAATTTTTGTTGAGAAATTAATCACCACATTTTAATGAATTTGTATTGCGATATCTATTTAGTTGTCCGCAAAATACACTTTTAAAATATGATAATCTTCAATGATGATTTTTTATGATGACTTTATCTAGAAACCTACGTTATCTACATGAAACAAAACAAACACTCACATCAACCCGACGATACACAGTCTATTTCTTAATTAAACAAGTTTTTTCACATATTATTTTACTTAGTAAAAATATTTATATAATTTTTTTTTAAATCACAAACAATGTAGTGGTATGTTGGGGTCACATATCCTGCTTTTGTAAATAAATTGATTCCGGAGCTTAATTATTTTTAATTTCCAGCAAGAATTACACTTCTTTATTACTTTATTGTATGGCCTGAAGCATCAAGTATATAAAACAATTAACACATAAACTTTATAAAACACAGTTTAACACATTAAAGCAATATAATATACATTAAAACACTGTATAACAGTATTGCATATTGTTTGTTGTCTCTGATCATTTATTTCTTAAAATTTCATTTGGCATATCATTTATCAGAAGGACGATTCGCCAAAGGACGTAAGTAATTCATAAACAAAGAAAAAAATCAGAAAAAAAACAATAATGCTGATAGCACCATGGTTACGTTTAAGTCCTTCTATTTCATTTTTATACTTTTGTTTTTTTTTTTAACAATTAAAGCACATGAAAAAAAATGAAAATAAATAACACATTCGTCTTTAAGTATGCTTATGTCTTTTTGTTTGCGTGTTTATTTTTCCAAAAATCTTATATCAACGTCTTCTAATTAGTTACACTAGTAATTTTCTTGTGCATATTGTTTTAGATTCACTTTCTATTCTTTATCATCAAAGTTATGTGTACAAATAAAAAAATGTGAATGTCCTGTATTATTTTTTACCCGCCAAAATCATGTTGTAAATATGTACATACTAATCATTTGATAATTTTCAGATACAAACTCATAAGATAGAAGTTAAGGCACAAAGCAAAGTTGGATCTTTGGATAATGTAAAGCACAAACCAGGTGGAGGAGATAAGAAAATATATGACGACAAGGACTATTTAAAAAATGTTGAGCACCCTGTTGCACTGAATTCACCTTCACAGGTATAAAAATGCAAAAATAAAGAGAAAGCTCTATAATCCCAGCAAATCTAACATTCACATTTTTGAAAATGTTTTTTCTTTTTATTTTAATTTCTAAACTAAACCATTAAATTTGCATAGTATGGTATTTTTATGCAATTTCAAAATAATCAATTGGCAATGCGCACATTTTCAGCACAATTTTAACATGTATTGGTTGTATTATGTTGTCTAAAAATGCAATAAAACTTTAAATACACACTTGTACACAAATTCAAAATTCAAAACTATAGGAGTTTATACCACGTTCATAATTTTAAACATTTTAATCCATTTGTCCATGTCGGTTGAGGTACAGAATCTAGACGGGGGTTCCAATTAGGTTCAAGATTTAAAGGTTGTACCAGCAGATCTGTTTGTAGCAAGGGAGATTAGTAAGAACAATTAACGCGATTGCCCATTAAATATTTTTTTCATAAAGGATTTGCAAAACCAGGCTCGTGTACAAGGTTTTTCATTAAAGACATAACATAGAATTATATCTTAAAAGTTGTTTTAATCTTTCAATTGAATAAAATGATCTCAACAACTGAATCCTGTTGATCATTTGAAGCCCCAAAACTTTTCCGATTGGTCTCTAAAAAAGGTTTTAAGAAAATCCTACATTTCATCGCAAAATAATCTTCAAAGAGGTCTTCGAGGTCTTCCCACTACTGTGTCCGATGTCTGACTGGGAATCGAAGACTATGCTAACCGTACTATTTCTACCAATTTGCTCTTCATGTCCCCTACACGTCTAATGCAAAATTTGTTGACCATAATATCTATATCGCTTAACAGCTGGTAAAGTTCTTTGTTAAATATTTCTCTCCATAGCCTACTTAAACGGGACCGAAGAGTTTTTTTTTTTGGTCCATGCTTTGGCGTCGTAGGACTCGGATGGTTGGGGTCTTATATAGGATCTCTTTAGTAGTCCTATTGATAGCATTATTAAAAAGTTGGCTTCTTTGTTCGAAGAAACAGCGATAATCGTTTGATTTCTGACGAGAGGCGTTGTCAAAGTTAATAGCGGAGCCGAGTTAAACAAACTTCATTAATATCTCACAGTTGTTTATATCAAGAGTGACATTCTGCCCAATTCGACGAAGTTGTGAGTCCTTTCCTTTTTCTGTAAATCCGTTTTCGTCGCTTCCTTCTTTTTATTTGCAAAAGAGATCACATGAAGGATATAATTTTAGGCATACCTGTTATGCTTAGGTTTAGATAATGTTATTCTGACTTCATCATGTTCTAACTTACAGAAAAGTACTATTCGTGATCGCCGTTTAACAGTCTGTAGAAAAAGTTCTTTTAAATGCTTAGCATCAATTTTAACTCCACTACGATTTCCAAGGTGTATGTTCGCGACTTTTATACCTGGCATTGATGTTTAACAGTTTGGTAAGATTTAAGAACACCATTTCAACTCTTTATATCTTGGATCCCACTTTTTTTATTTTTCTCGCACTTCTTTCTTGTCTCTGCAACTCAACTCAATCGCATCTCCTTTGCAGTGTTGCCTTGAAGGCCTTATTTCTGTTATCTGTTGGCATTGTTTGACATATCAGGGTTTTTTGTAAGTGGACATGAAAATACTACTGCAACAATTGAGACCGATCTTATGGCTTGTTGGTCTTCGACATTAGATGGTGTGGTATTAATCGAAATATTATGTGGTTGCAAATGATTGGGTTTTTTTATTTTTGGAGTGTTTCGACGTTGCATTATCTGATATTTTGTCGTTGTTATGGCTTGTTGGATGTCCATATTATAAACTTCGCTGCAACAAGGAATATATGTTAATTGCTCGGAATGTTCGCATAGTGTCTTATTGACCACTTGTTGCTCCGGTGATTGCCATTTCCCCTTATGGACTTAGTAGTATGGGGTGTGCTAAATGTAATGACATTTATTTTTCCATCGAAGTCAATTAGCAGGAATCCGCGCACAGATGTTTATTTTATAGGTTGTGTAAATGTCAACGTTTTTTATGTCCTTTTGTAAATCGTATTCCCGGGAAGCAGTAAATGCCTGTAGCAGCTTTGGGCTTCCAGTTTTTTGGCTGTATAATAACCGTTCTCACATCATTCAAGGTGGACATACGGACGTCATTGCCCTCTTTTCATTTAGCACGTTCGTTAAATGGATACATCGTATTATTATTTTTTTGTGTCTTTAAGCTGGAAAGTTTCAAAATAAATTGTCAAACGGTCCATACATTATACATATTATTAAATACAGATTTACCGTGGCCAACCAATTGTCAGTGAAAAGAAACAAATGTTTAGTTATATACAAACTAATAGTAACAAACTTTAGAGATAGACTCATTATTTACTGGTAGAATAAATCTTATTTTATTTAGTTGTACTAGGTTTTGTTATTTACTTGTATGGAATTGATTTCTATTCATTATCATTATTAGGAAGCTCCAGACTTTTAATTGAAAATTATTAAGATTTTAAACACTAGTAGATTAACTAATTTTTTGTTTGCAAAGAAATTGTATTAAATTTACAAAAATATAAATATAGTATTAACTGTACATAAACTTATCATTTAAACTATTCACAAACAAAAACCATACAAATGGAACTAATTCCGTTTTCCGTCTTTATTTATAGCTCTGCCATGGGCGTTTTTGTGCCTCAATCCATATTGAAATTGGTCTTTGCAATCACAAGAATGTGTGTACTAATAATTATTTTAGATTTATTCCTCAACTTAACATCACATGAATACATTTATTCGCCCAAAAATAAGATTGGTTAAATCTATACTAACAGAATACATTTTAAACTCAACAAACAATTTTCTCACGAGTGAAATTCTAAAGAAAACCCTTGCAAAGCTTCTTGCAAGCATGAGCTTTCTGCTAAAATGCTTGTTTTTTATTCATCCTTAGAATCGTATTTAATTAAATGGTCTCCAAATTCGTTTTAGGAATATCTTTATACATTTTACTAAGGGGTGTAAAACATCTTCTCAAATGTCATTCAAAATCTTGTAGTGTGTAAGTAAAGAAAAAATCAATTTGTTGTTTGCTCAATATTAAAGTACCTACTTACGTGTTGTTAGCTGATGCCTGCGTGAATAATATATTTTTTTGAAAATGTGTGGTGTTTCCTTGTGTTGTTTGCTTCTTTGCAATGCAAAGGCGTTCGATTGGGGTAATAATATTTTTGTTTTCAGCTGAATAGGCTATTTTTACGGTTTATACAGATTTTTATTGTAGTCATTTTTTTGTTATGCAAGTTGCGTACGAGAACAGTCTTGAGAACAAATCATTAAACATGCTAGGGGTGTTTTTTAACCAAGACAATTACATATATTACTATATGAAATTTTGTTAAAATTGTGCATAGAATCAACTACATTGCTTTTTTGGAAAATTCAAATAATAATCTATGGCAGATATATGTAGTTAGTAACTTATCAAAAAAACGAATTATATTGTACCTACTGAAACAGATCATCGCGATTTTGATATTATTGATATTGATTTTTTTTTTAAAACTCTGCCTTATAAATTTGAGTTGCCACTTTTGCGGACCAAAGATTTCAAAAAAAATGTTTGAAGCTAATAAAATATACTTTCGTAATAATAATATAACCATTCCGTCTGTCAATCATTTTAACATACGTCCACTTTTTAGGAGCATATGCAATATAAAAACCTTGATTTTTGTCGAACGATAAAAGATTTTGGTAAAGCATCTGAACAATATGTTGCGACAATGCCATTTCGTATATTTCATCTCCATAAAGTCTTAAGACACTTTGGGGCATTAGTTTTGAAGATGGGAAGCCCCAAAAAAACCATCATTGATTATTTAATGTTTACTTTCTGCTGCATTTTAAATCGCATTTAAAACGGATCTCTTTTGAATCAAGATTTATGGCAGATTTATAATTTGTTTATTTTACTGAATATATGTTTAATATTACTGTCATAGCTCTAGTTATAGCTGTCATTAAAAACCATTAAAAATTTGTCTTTTGTGGCTTTTTAAAAATGTAATCATTTGTGATTTTATGTTAAAACAAATTTTGAGATAAGTTTCTCCAAACATATTTAAATATATAATTAAAATATTCACTGTTTGTTTTTGGTCATCAAGATTTATTTATCTAATGATTGTCGATTCATACGAATGAAACACAATCGTTTCAACGATGAATGTTCACCTCTTTGCTTATTCCTTACATTGATGATTTTAATGACAGAATAATATTGCAGTTTCATCATGTTATGTGTTTTGAGGAACCTTTCAATGATAGTTTCAACCATAGTCTTAGAAAAGATACGGGCAGCAGAGTATCTAATTAAACATTACAAAGTTTTATAATTGTTATGTACCAATATGTAAATTTGCCGCTGTCAATGTCGTATTTATTTTTTTTATCTGATACAAGTAGAAGGAAATGCACACCCTTCCACAAAAGGCCAACGCAGTATTACTACGAACAATTACAAAATCGCGATGAAGTAAAACACCATTTTAAGAATCATAGCATTTTCTAAAAGTGTGATTACGTTTGAGTCACCCAATCTACTTTAACAAAAATTTGAATGTCTCGATTCGCTGTTTAATAATAGTGTTTTCTTTTTTGTTCCATCATTATTTTTTTTATACAAATTGTCCTTTTTTGAATTCACAACGCAGAGTCCTCCACCTTCGTCCATGACAACATCAACCATTGGTGCGGATGAAAATTTAAATCAGCAACAGCAGCAACAACAACAGCCGCAACCAGCCTAAATTAATTGTTTTATTTGTTTTTTTTTATAATATAAATATATATTTTTTGTTTTAATTGTAACTTTAATTTCACTAAGCACTGAAAAGCTGTTTAACATTTGTTGTTTTGTTTTTTCCTATTTTTTATATTAACTTATTTTTTCTGTTTACAAATAAAGCATCATTTATATTCACAAAATTTTCGTTTTAATATTAAAACATATTTTGGATATAGACAATTTGTTTAAATTTATTCACATTATCTTAAGCATAAAGAACAATTGCAAGTGCAAAAACGATATTTTATAAATACAAAAAAAAAACATTTTAAATAATTAAGATCTAATATTATATATGTATACATGTACCAATGTTTATTGTAATACAAATTATAAACATATTTACAAGACAAAAACCAAATACATACAATATACAATTAATGTAGCATACATAAATATATATACATATTTACCATCTCATTAACATAAATAAAAACAAACAAATTACATAATTGGTGACAAAAAATATAGCTTCGATTTGATTTTTTTTTAATATTTAAACACGTTCACATCACATAACGTGTGACTTAAGTTAAATAAAGCTTTTATTTAAAACATAAAAATAATTAAACTAAAGTCATATTTTGTTTTATAATGTATTTTACCGTTACAAATATAATAATTGTTTGCTAAATCTAATTGAATTTTATTAAGTTTTTTTTGTTTAATTACATTGGTAGATTAGTATAGTATGAGTAGTTTAACGAATACAACTTTTTTGTAACACAGATTACGGTGTCATTTCAACGCCAATTTTTATATAATATAGACCAAATGAAAATATAGTTTCGCAGAAATGCAGAATAATTATATTTTCCAATTTATGGTCACTGTGTTTTCCTTGTTATAATTTTTGAAAAAAAATGTTTAACAAAAGGTTTTTATAGTTTTTCGGAATTTTCAAACGCATTAAATATTAATTAAATTTTAAATAGTGATTTTTCATCATTTTTCAATACCTTAACAAAGAATACCCCCAAGTTAAATTTAATTCACTTTTTTGATGATTTCCTTATCATCAAAACGACAAATTGGACAGCGTATTTTATTCTTTTATATTAAGGTAATAAAATATACTTCGAGGTTCGTTCACTAGTCACAAATAAACTTCAGAGAAAAGTCTACAATTACTAATAAAATGGGGCCCTTATATTTATTGACAATAGTTAACACAACAGACCGTGACTCGAACTGTGACGAACTTGTGACAGAACTTTATATTTGTTTATTGGTGTACCAATTTCATATAGTCAATTTCGTACTTGGAATCTTTATGTTTTCATTCTAGCAGTATGCGGCCAATAGCCTCCGGTGGAGTCTAAATTAAAAAGTTGTCGAATTATGGATTTGTAAGGAGACTGGTCTACGTGGATAGCCTGGATGTATTTCAGTTTGACTTTGAACGTTCGCCAGATTTCCAAAAAAAAAATTTATCATAAATAGAAAAGTGTAACTATAGCTTCTTATCCTAATTAAACAAAATATTTTATTAAAAATATATACATTAAATTGTTTAGGTATGTTAATATAATTGTGCAGAAAAGCTTTTATTTATTGCACATTTAATTCGCTTTAAACCAAAGAAAATTAAATACATAGTTTTATAGAATTCACTTCGTGTATTTGAGAAAGGTATATTTTGTATCAATTGCACACAATCAGTTCACACGCTAAGCAGTAAACTTATTGCTACAACATCAGCAGCTCTAGTACGATGGCTAAATTAAAAACAAATAATACCTGCAGTTCGTAAGTTTGATTTCAGTTTTTTTTATCATCAAAGTCATATATGTCGATTATAACAGATCAATTTGATTTTATCAAAATTAATTCGATGAGTTCTACATTTCTTTCATCACGACATTTAGTTCTGGAAGGCACCCAAAATAACTCGAGCAACAACGCTTACCTCTTCAATGTCCCTGCCCGCCGAATGTTTGGTTTTATCAGTGTCCATGCCATCCTTGAACGAGAAACGCCCTAAAAGTGCAGGACCAAAGAGCGCAAGGAAATCAGGACAGGCAATACATTCGAAACCTTTCCGATTATTCTAAGGAGCTTTAAGTTAAGCTACGAAGTGAACAAATATATCAAAATTGCCTTGAGTGGAAATAATTGGAAATGGTTTATGTTCGTTTACATACAACTCTACATATTTAACAAATAAAAATAAATAGTGTTTCGCACAATATTACAACTCAAGTCACTTTACATGTTGTTTGGTTGTTTTATGCAAAATGTTGAATAATAAATTAAAAAAATATAAATATAAATTTTATTTAATAACAAAAGGAAATGAGTGTTTGTAGATACTTGGTGTGGACGTTCACCTGGGTTTGTATCTACGTTTATGCGTTTCGATTTATGTTATAAAATATATTTTCAGAATTGTGGTAGAGTACGTTTTGCGAATGCGTTATTATCATTGGTATTTCAATTATTTTCATTTTACATTAATTTTTATCTATGTGTTATAGCTGTGGAAGGTGAACCCAGTGGAAAAACAATAACTACCACTTTAGCTAGTTCCAGTCATTTTCGTTGCCAAAATGTTTTTTCATAATTATTGAGAAGATTTAGCAATCAATTATGTCGCTGTCATTTGTACCTATCTTTCCAAAACCACTCATATTAAAAAACATGTAAAAGTTGCTTCCGCTAGTAAACTAAATTATTGATATCAACTTAAAAAAATACAAATATTTGGTGCAACAGGCTCGTTAGTACCCAGGGCCGATATTTCTCACAACCACTAATGTGTGCATGTGTACGTCTTGCACGATGGAGGGACCTCCTGTTTTATACCTGCTCCGAACGGCGAATTTGAGATAAGCTTTTCTTGACAATTGATACTACTTGGATGTTTTGTCAGATCATCACTAGAGGAGGGCCAGTGAAAAATCATTAAGGTGTTGCTACGGCTGGGAATCGAATCCATACCATCTGCGCCGCAGTTCATCATTCACTAACCATCGCGCCACTGGGCTCGTCACTGATATAAACTGAAAGGGAAAATTATAAAACAAAACCGCTATAAATATTACTATTAAAATTCCAGCGGTCCACCTCTTGTAGTGTGCTTATATCTCGAGTGGTAATCAAAAAACATAATTTATACTCGCGAAGTATTGAGCGGTCAAATTATAGACATTGTGATTATAATGATGCCATGAGTTATCGCCTAGTTGATGCCTAATAATTTCGATAGGGTCTCCATTTCTCTGTAAAGTCTTGGCGGCATCAGATGAGAATGCGTCGAAGAGGTGTACTCACCCCAAAGGCACATTTTTCATTAAAAACTAGCTAGTTATGACGAGACAGATCGCGAACGTCCATGGACAATGACACCGGGTGCTACCTGAAAATTCATTACCTTAGCAAAATAAATATGCCAATATGTACAAAATTCGTACCGTATTACTTACTCGATTGCGTTCCATGTCTTTTCAATTTCATTCCTTCTGCTGTGGTCTTTTCTAGTAAAGTGGTAAATACAGGGGTATTGTCTATTATTTCTACAAACTTTGTATTGAAAACCTGATCGTCCGAAATATTTCCCAAATAAAACATATAAAGTGCGAAAGCTTCTAGCGACCTGTCAGGCTGTAACTACCCGCAAACATTGCTACTACGACGTGATATATAACGTGATTACACGTTAGTTAAACTTATAAAAATTATTTTTTTTATCCGTATGCCTTCACGGCTGAACTTAAACTGAACTAACAATTTGAAAATAACAACTATATCTAAGTGCAATCGCCAATGCAGCCAGACCCAAGGTCAGCAGTCGCCATTCGTTGTTGTGTCAGGTGCTCAGGTGTATCGTGTGTCCAGTGGGAAGATGCTCCATTCGGTTCGTGGGAATGCGATCACGCTTGTAACTGATGTTGTTGCCCATGGGAACCGTATTATGCGCTGTTTGCATGCTGGAATGTTTTTGGCGTTAACTATTCCGCCCTTAAAATCGAACGTCCTCGTGAGATGTTGTTGATGTCACGAGATGAGGGATGTCTTCAAGGCCTAAGGTCATTGTCGATGGCCTGTCGATGATGGGACTTCTGTCTTTTGCAATACGCTTATGTCTTGTCACTCTGTACGCAAAGATTGCTGTAGCCAGGATTGATTCCGGATGTTGATTCCGTGTAGCTTGATTTCTTCGGTGCGGTTGACTTACAGCTCATTTATCCTTTCAAGAGATAGAACCTCCTCAATTTTGTCTGGCTTGGATGATAGTTGTAGTATTGCCGGTAAGGGTTGGTGACTTGTGATTTCTCTGGACATGATTTTTCTTCCGCTGACTTCTATGGTGGTGTTGAAGTGTTTGATGATGAACGTACCTTTGAGCACTACGGTTTCGTTGTTGATTAATACTGAACCATTAAACTGGTTGAGGAGCAGAATTCCTGATAATATTTCTTTTATGTCTGGAACATGTTAGTTGTTGATGATGGAACACGATGCTATTTGGCTTTTAATGAGCATTGGGATGCACGATGAATTACTTAAATTAACAATGTTATCTTTATTACAAATTGAAAGGGTATTATATGTTTTACATGTCTTTGTTATACCATATATTTCCTTGTTACATTCTAATGTCGAATCATATTTGATGTTATTTATGATGTTATTTATTTTAACAGGTTTCAATAATGACAAATTACATGTTTCTTGAGTCGTTGTTGGAATACTTAATATATAGATTTATCATTCTGGTGCCTCATCTAAGTTAATATATGGAATATTCTCTACTTTTAAAATTGTTTCAGTTATATTTATTTCTATATTTGATAATATAAATGAATTTATTATGTTTGCTTTTGCCCAATGAATGGCGTATGCTACATTCACTATTTCTTCCTTAATTATGTCTAATTTATATTTAATTCTCATTATTATTTCATTACTATTATGCTTCAATGATTTTATTGGTAATATTAGTTAGTTCGTTCATTTTTTGTATGGACATTCTGTTAATTATGACTTGATTATTACTATTCCTTAGAACATTATTCATTTTATCTGTTACAATTTCAAAGTCGTGGTGGTCCGGGTTTCCCGCGATCCACTTCCACGCAGGGCCTAAAAAATCTAAAGATCTCGTATTTCTATTATTTATTTTAAGTCTATTACTATAAGTATTTCGTTAGAGAGGACAGGGCTTAGGATGTGTTTGCTGGTCATGGATGTTCTTAATGTAGCTTCCAGGTCGTTCAGTGTTGTCTCATAAGTCGCTATGTCGATCAAGTGTATGATCTTGAAAGATCCGTTTTGCAACTTTGCACGTCCCGTATTGATCTTTATCAGTTGGGAATTGGAGTAATCAAGAATTTGTGCTTCACCATTGCACAGTGGTAATAGTAGCCTGTATTAAGAAATTAAATTTTTTATAAGATTTTTGTGAATGATTTTGCCTGACTGAGTTTTTACTGTTATGTTGTTATCCTGGGCTACTATTTCCTTTCTATATCTGGGACTCAATTTATTTCCTATTTGCTTGTTAGTCTTAACGTAAATGATTTTTCCAGTAGAATATTTTTTGAGAGGGCTTTTCTTTGCGTTATGGTATTTTAAGTCTGCTTGTTGTTTGTTGCGTATTCTGTTGGTGTTTTCCTGTCGTACTCGTTCAAGTTGTTCTGGGTCGTTTAGTAACTGTCTACCGAAAAAGGTGTCTTTGGGTTTTTTTGCCCGTAGTTGAATGAATGGATGGATTGTATTCATGGATGGATCGGTCCAGTAATTCTGAGAATATGCTATGAATGTTGTCAGTCTTAAGACAGCGGATAAGTTCTGAAAGTGTAGAATGAAATCTCTATACTTGGCCGTTGACAGAGCTTATATAGGGAGGTGCTTTAAAAACTTGAATGTTGAACATGTTCTCTATCATGAATGTTATAGAATTAGAAGCCAAGGACTTCTCATTGTCCATAACAATTGCTTGGGGTACTCCGAAAGCCAGTATCAATTCTCTAAGAGGTTGCTTAATATCCTCTGAGGCTCTGGATTTCAGTATTTTGGCTAGTGCGTATTTCGAGAACTTGTCAATTGCAGTTAGGATTATTTTTTTATTAGTGAAGTAAATATCGACATGGATTATTTGGCCGGGATATTCGGGAATAGGGGTAGGTTGTAGTTCGGGTTTATTTGGGTGTCTGTCGTATTTATGCTCCATATATATTTTACACTGTTTAGTTACCTTCTCTATTTTGTATCTCATATTGGGAAAATAAAATTTTTGAATAATTTGAATCTTTTGTCGCGGGAATTTCGATGTGCTCGGTTTTGTTAATTTATGATCTCTTCATCTTGTCGATTCAGATCTGTTAGGTCAGTGACCATTTTTGAGCAAACCGAACTTTATATTGCCTAAAATATTTTGGATAAATTTCCTGTACCATGCCTAAGATTCTCTCTTCAGTTTTGAGACCATTTGTGACTGAAGGATTTAAATATTGTTTAAAAAATGTCTATCAATTTCTCTGGGGTGTATTCTGGTTCTACAAAAGTGTGTCTGTGATATGTGGGAAAGACGATCTGAAACTCATGTGAGGGGTGTCTCCAACGAGAAGAATAATCTGGTTCTTGAATGCATTTATGGGTGCGTCAACAATTTGTATTAGATCTTGGCCAGAACTTTCGTCACTATGTTGTGTTACTGTGAGTGAATTTATGTGGCTACTTTTAGGTGGCCTTGACAGGGCGTCAGCAACGACATTGGACCTTCCAGGCTTTATTTCGTAATTAAACTCCTCGAGGAAAGCCTTCCAACGGATCATCTTGCTGTTGGTATTTTTGTTGCTTAAAGCATATGTCAAAGGTTGATGGTCGGTAAATATTTTAAGCTTGGTAGGACCGTAAAGGTAGCTCTTTAGTGAAGTAAGACCCCACACTATTGCCGACATTTCTTTCTCTTTGGCCGAGTAATGTTCCTCGGCTTTGGTCAGAGTTCGAGAGATGAAAGCTATTGGTTTATTGTCTTGCTCAAGTACGGCTCCGAGTGCATAGTCCGATGCATCAGTAGTTAGATGAAAATATTTGCTAAAGTCAGGAAAGGTAAAGATTACGTCATCGGAAGCAAGAGAGCTTTTGGTTTTACCAAATGCTTCCATTGCTACATCTATCAAATGAATAGCCTTTTTTCTTGATGCTGTTCTGGACACACGTCCATCCTCCCCTCTTAAAAGGGCTATAAGGGGTTTTGCCAGCTTTGAGTAGTATTTTACAAATCTTCGGTAAAAACCCGACAGACCCAGGAATGACCGTAGGTTTTTCAAAGTTCGTGGATATGGGAAAGTAGTGATGGCTTCCACCTTAGCCGGATACGCTCAACTTCTGGCTTTAGAAATTCGCACTTATCCAACTGCACTCTAAGGTTGACATGTTGAAGAGTTTCGAAAATAATTTTTAAATTTTGAAATTGTCGTTCAGCATCCTTACTGAAAACAATTATGTCGTCGATATAGACATAACAAATCTTACCGATGTGTTCTCGTAAGATATCGTCGAGGGCTCTCTGAAAAATAGATGGTGCATTCTTCAGCGCGAAGGGAAGTCTAACGAATTCATACTTGCCATTATTGACAGAGAATGAGATTTTCTCAATATCGTCCTCGTGGTGAAACCCACTTTTTAAGTCGATCACCGAAAAATATGATCGTGTAATTTTGTTTAGCATAGATGAAGGCCGACAGTTCTTTAAGACTGTCATTGCCAAGAATTGCGTGAAATGATCGGAGTGAAGGTAAAATGAAATTTTTTTCTCTTTCAGATCGTAAGTGCATATGAAGCTTGTGCGGATTGTTACAATGCTTTTAACCATCCGCCCTCTTGACATTTTGTCGGACGGATATTACGAACCTGGGTTCCAATAGTCGCTGATTGTGCATCAACAATCATATAATGGGTGATCCAAGTAGAGATACTTTTTTCAATAGCCTTTTTTGACAGATCACGTGTGAGTCGTGTCGTGCTGTCATGTTATGTTTGTTTTGTTTCGAAATTAATCCACTTGTCAATAATTAAGGATGATCCAAGTAGAGATACTTTTTTCAATAGCCTTTTTTGACAGATCACGTGTGAGTCGTGTCATGCTGTGATGTTACTTTTGTTTAGTATTGTTTGGCATTTCATAATGGAAAGATTTACGCGTGAACAACGTTTACAAATTGTTCAACATTATTATGAAAATTCACGTTCTGTGAGGAATGTGTTTCGTGCACTTCGCTCAACTTACGGTCAACATAATCGGCCTACTGAGCGTACTATTCGCAACAACATCACATGGCCACCAAGATCGTGTGATATCACACCGTTGGACTTTTTCCTGTGGGGATATGTAAAGTCAAAAGCTTATGCCGACAAACCCGCTTAGATTCAGGCCTTGGAGGAAAACATCACGCGTGTCATTCGCCAGTTACCAGTCGAAATGCTCGAACGAGTGATCGAAAATTGGACTCAACGGATGGACCATCTGCGACGTAGCAACGGCCAACATTTGATAGACATAATCTTCAAAAAATAAATGCCAAAGAATGTTCTTTCAAATGATAATAAACATTCTCCATTAAATTTGAATTTTCTGTGTTTTTTTCTTTAAAAAAGTAGGGAACCTCAAAATGGATCACCCTTTATAAGTTACCTTTAAGTTTTGACATTCGGCAATAAGGAACGTACTAACCCATTACCTTTATTGTTTTTCAAAAAGTTGTATACCAGAGAAAAGACCAATTCTCTGCTATAAATTTTCTATATTGCGAGTCCCGAGCTGCTGAAAATTGCTTGAGTACAGCCAATCAAGCTGAAATTTTACACTTTATTGAATTTTATTTTCGTTTAAAAATCTTTCCGACCTTAAGGAACATTTTTCTTTTTTGTAGGCTGGTGGAAATCTGAATAGAGACTATGAGCATTAAGCAAGTGTTCACAGTAGTGTGAGATTTTTACTCACTAAGCCCACCACCCTTTTTGTATTTGTACTGCAACTAAGTATGCGACTTATCTAGCAATTTTTTTATCACGAGTATAATAAATACACATAAATAATAAATATATATAAATGTTTGGCAATTTATAGCGCAGTTTGTTCTTATAGGGTTAAATCCAAGGGTTTAGTTCTTTAAAGACCACGCAACAAATTTGTTTCGTCAAGAATTTGGAGGACCGTTGTTTTAACGTGTCCTAATAATTTTTTTTTCGTGCGAACATTTTTGTTTGATCTTTAACCGCGGGAACTCCCAGACCTCTGCGTAGATCTTCGTTCCTTATGTTTGTAAAAACTTAGATTCGTTTCATTGGTACAACCCCATAGGTGTATACCATATGTCCAAACCGGTTTTAGCACCGAATTTATAAATTTGTACACTGTACTTAGGCATATGTATATAGATTTATACGAAAAATCTATATGAACCGATTTGTTCTCGTTAATTGTAATCCACCACGATTTTGTCCGTTCATTAACCTCGTTGAGAGAGTTTCATAATTTGATATTTATTTTCTCTGTTGTTGTGCCAACTGCTAGTACTTATATTTGGCAGTGCCGTCAGCAAACGTGGCAACTATTGTATCGTTTGTTTGTATCACGTGTATATAGGAGGTACAAGAGTGGTCCAAAGACGCTTCCTTGGGGATGGAAGTGATAAATTATAATTTTTGTTTCGATTTGTTTTCTAAAATTCACACACAATAGCGAAACAAAATCGAAAGTTGAGAGTAGTAGCCTTGGAGACATCCAGCAATACTGCAAAATACCCCCATCCATATGTACTGCCAAATTAACGAACAGTTACATGCCTATCTCGTGGTAGCAGTGAGAGTTTCTTTGTGTTTGGGAAGGAATGTCTCTCCCGCAAAGGTCTCTCTCATCTTTTATTATAACTTGTTTTGCGAACTTTGGGTATTTGTAGGGGGAGGACCTGATGTTGGTGTCTCTCCGAGTGAACCTCTCACCTTAGTGGTTCGCGAATTGTCTAAAACTCTCAAAATCTTGATGAGCTAATCCATACTTTACAATAACACTTATACTCCTGCAACGCTACATCCCTAAGTGGCTGGCTCTCGCAGCCTCATCACACCCAAAAATAACTTTTTAGCACTCCCCGTGGGTATTATCTAGGCATTTATGGGTTCGACGAGTCGAAAGCATTTACCGCCAAAAAATGATGATTAAGGGGCAATGGGTACCGGAGCAAATCGGTCTTATTTCATAATCGCTCTCCCCCATTGTCTAGTGCCCATTCCTGATCGGACTTTACTTTTTCCTTGTTAAAAGGTGTACGAACCACCACGAGACGCAGTATGCAACTTGTTTGTTGCAATACTATAGCAAACATCAAACAAGCGACAAAAACCAAAAATGTGATTTCACACAAGAAATCTGATTGCTGCATAGATAATTGAATGCAGCTGTTCCGAATTCAGATTGGCGGTTCCGCTAATAAAAACAAAAAAGTACAAATTATATAAAAAAAAAATACAAAAAATAATAAAAAAAAAATGCTTGCTGTGGCTGTTCTGTTTCTTAAGTTAATTTTAAGTAGTTTTATTTAGTTCTAAGTAGTTTAAGTTACCCTACATAGAGTTTTAAATTAGTATGTAAATTTAAATAAATAAAAAAAAACACATAAGTTACCAAGTTTTTCTAAATTGTTTATTGGTCAGAAATAAATGGAACAATGTCTATTGATCATTAGTGGGCCGATGTCTTTATTTTCTATTTTGTTTGCGTTGCAGTTAAGATTTTAATGTTTGTTTGTTTAATGTCTATTTCGCAAACGGTCTGGGTTCAATTTCCAACCATAGCAACACCAAAATGATTTTTCACTGGCTCTTCTCGCGTGAAGATCTGACAAATCATCCAAGTAATATCAATTGTCCAGAAAAGCTAATCTCAACCCAGCCGTTTGGATTCGGCATAAAACTGGATGTCCTGCCAAGTATGAGAAGTACACAAGCACACATGAATGGTTACGAAAAAGCCCGGCCTTGGGTGTTGATATTCCGATATGATTTCTCAACACAAATATTTTTATTGTTTTTATTTTTAGACCGCTGTTTCAATTTTGTGTTCTCATCTATGTAAGTAGTTCTATGAAAGGATAAAATTTCTCATTAATTTCAATTAGAAAGAAAATTTTATTTGATGCTAATTCTGGTTGCAAATCACCGCATTTGTGAACGGATGGACTCGTCACGTAAAAGTGTGTACTTGGTTTTATGTCATAAGTTATCGAATAACTCTAACGTAATTCGGTATTATGTTAAGGAATACGAAAACGTTTACGTTCTTTCGATCAGCATTCGTAACTCGATCTTGGCATGTACTAAACAAAGAACTATAAAGGAAATCTATGGAAGCTTTCCGATTTAGGAACTTCGGCGAGTTCATATTGCAAAATTGTAGCACATGCCATGCAAAAAATATTGACTCAATGCAGTTTTGAACAGAATTACTGATGCAAGTTTGCAGCATGTTTTCTTTTCCAAAAATTGGCTGTAAAAAAAATACAGACGTTTTTAGTTTCTCTTTCATCTTTCAGTAACAGAGTTACAAAAACGTATTAATAATGTAAATTTAAGTAATCATTTAGGATTGATTCTTAATGACTTAAATGGATCAAATTTTAAAAGTATTCAGACAAGACTATCTGAACAAAATAGAAGCGAAATTCAAAGAAAAAAAGCAGATTATTGTGATAACAATAGCCTGTATTTCAAGAAACAGTCCAAAAACTGGGAATTTTCTTAAAACTATTGGAGAATTTCCAGATGACGTTTTCAGAAACCATTTTTGAAATAAAAAGCCCACATTTCAGGGGTCAAATCACCACATCAGTTAACGAGTGAGTGAAATGCATGCGTTATCGAATGATCGAGTAACTACATTGGGATGATCACAAACGAATGGTCAAGTATCGAGTGCACATTGAAAATTGTACCAATCGTACTAGCACAATTCTGTTACATTGAGGTTTGATCGCTAATAAATTTCAAATGTAGCTATTGTTTTTCAGTATGTGTTATGAAAATAAATTCTTGTATTTAAAAATTCCTTACTTTTAAATTTATTATTGGTTGTGTTTTCTTCTTCCGAGTCAGAAGATGGATATTGTGAGACATTAAATTTTAATTTTCTGAAAACATCTTTCAAAACTTTAACTATTACAGTTTTATCAAAAGGTTCAGAGTGAATAAGAGCTCATTCTTGCTTATAAGGATGCAACTTAAAATAACAAAATGAAAATATCTTATATTTTTTCTCACATTGCATTCACTCGACACCACAAACCCTACCGTATGAAAATATGTTCGATCACTGATGACAGAATACCAAAATTCGATACACGATACTCAAATCTGCTAGAATGCATTGTTATAAATACTTTAAATTTTATATCAATTTCTCAACAGTATATTGAAAAGGAGATTTGTTCACATTGGAAGAAATTATATTTTGGTCGACCTCTCTGAGGCTGACACATTTTTTTATATATAAATTAGGACTCTGTTGGATCACATTAATTCACCATAATCTATTATAATTATAAACTTAATTCACTGTTATTAACTTATGAATATTTATCCATTGTAACGAGCTAAAACAAGTTAATTCAAATGTAATTTTTAATCTAGCGCCAAAAAAAAACAAGGTTCGCCATAATTTTATTTTTCTCTTTATACTAAACAGTAAAACTCACACTAACCATGTAAATTAAATAAAAAGATCATTCTTGTCGTTGGCACCAACTGAGCAACAAAGCTTTTTATTCTGCTCCGAAGGTTTTCGTCGTCGTTGTTTCTACACATTATATAGGCAATTCTCAGTTTCGGGCAGATTTTTTCTATCCCTAAGCAAGGACATTTGTTTTATTTGGGTTTTCCAAGTTTTTGAACCTCGCGAATTTAATCATCTGATGGAGTACGATGGAACTGAATTTCGAAACCGTGCTTTTAGTGCTTGACAGTTGTTGGTTATGAAAACTTAACTTCAAGAGAACGTATTTAAATTCTTCTGTAATTCAGCGAAATGTATACATTTATGTATTCATTAGAAGGATGTTTTTAAAAATTACTGCGCTCTTTTCGGCAAAGAAAATGGATTACTTTTACTTTCACTCTCCCTAGAAGTACTGAGATAAAAAAATAATGAGCTTTCCATCTTTATTTTGATACACATTTTCCAAATGACAGGTTTTTGAAATTAAAACTATTACATTTAACCATTCCAATCTAGTCCGATATTTATTAAGAATGAAATCTCCGTTCCGTGAGCATTCGAATGCCGTGATCCCAATCCGATCGTTCGAATGTATCACATATCACGTAATTACCGCTCGTACGACGATTGCCTATCCATTCACGGATGCGGTGATTTGCCCTCTGATTAAAAAATGATAAAAATGTGTTGTTATCTATTGCTTCATTCTAATTCCAAATTGACAATTATGCTGCAATTTCCAATGAAAGTTGTCCTAAATAAAAACACGAAAATAACTCTTACTATTACATTTGATTATGAGGCAGACAGAAACAGTGAAAGGCAAAAAACAAATTGTTGGTTTTAATATTTTAACTTTATTCTTAATTGTACAGACTTTTAAAAAGTTAAATTTACTTTCACACGCAATTTTTTTGTTTTAATTCAGATTCTGCTTTGTTTTAAATGCATTTTTTGTAATTTGTTGTTGAGTTGAAATGTTCAAATGCTATAATATTAAAGAAGAGAAAAAAATATTTTTTATTTATATTTTTAGTTGCCTTCTCTGTAATATGAATATTATTTTTATTTTTTCGTTTTCTTTAGTTTAGATACTTTTTGTATTTTTCTTACATTAAATAAATTACTTTTCTATGTATTTTCTGCCTAAACAAAAACAAAAATTTGTTTATTATTATAGTAAAGATTAATTTAATAAACAAAATTAAATATTAGTATTTTATATTTTAAGAGTTTCTGTATACAAAAATATCTTATATATGTGAGATTCGTTAGTATATTCAATATATCGTTTTTTTTTGTTTTTTTTTTTAACAAGAATCAACTAAAAATTACAAGCTTGCCGATAAGATTGACTTAAATAAAAATAAAATAAATGTTATTTTGTTAACAAATGTAAATAAAAACAAAAATTTGCGTGCGTGCAACAGAAACAGTAGTTTTATTTTACTTTGTCGGTTCTTTTTGTTTATATTTGTTATTCTACATTTCGTTAATGAAACATTTGATTGTTTGTGCTTTTGATTGCAAGAATAATAGGTAATATTAGGTAGCAAATACAATTGTCTATTTTGGAATCAAGTTATTGGTGATTGGGATTTATTTGTCAAATGCAATCAAAAAGTATTGCAAGGGTAACGTGAACTGCAATCATTGATGTTAGAAATAGCTAGAGCAATTGACATGGTAAGGAGATTTACAGCTCTGCGACTAATGTTGTCCACGTCAAGTTTTAACAACCCCAGAGGCTGTTCGGTGACAATATGGACATTTTATGTCTATGTCCATTTTATTAACCACTGTGAATTTTGTTGGCCTTTTCCGACAGTCACTATCACAATATTATAACAATATGCAAAAGTTATCGGCAGCGAAGGAATAAAGGCTAAATACTAAATGAATATTGCTATTTATAAGGTAAGTATAGTAAGTCAATAAACCTTCATGACGACCCATAAAAAATGAGGTTTTTGGTTAAGCCCCAAGAAACGTTTATGAAGCTTTTGGAATGAAACCTTCTCAATCTTAGCTTCAGAAATCCTTATTAAACTGTGCAGAATACCCAAAACGTTAGACTGAAACATAGTATACCCTTTTCAGGTGGCCACGTCAAGATACTCTGTTCAAATAAAAATTAATCTTATTCAGAACTATAGAACTATAGAGAAATCGACCATAGCCAACTTAATCCTTTCGATCCAAACGACACATATATGTTTCAATTTTTTTTTAAATTACCCAAATCTAAAATAAAATGTCGGAATGGGTTAGACTCGTCCCAGTCTCTATTTATAGTATAGTATTTCGGTTGGTAGTCTTTTTTTTGTCACAAGACGCGGATGAGAGTAATGACGATAATGTCAGCACTCACGAAGAGTTACCAGAAGTGGAGCTTAATCAAATGAACTTTCTCACAAAGAGTCAATCGAAATATACCATTTGTTCAACACATGATCCCGATTTTACCTCAAAGAAAAATGTGAGTACATACCGTCTTTCGAAACTAAAGGTGTTAAAATGACCGATAGTCCGGTCCTTTTCAAAAACAAAAAGACATTTTCCCTGAAAGCCTATTTATATATATCACTCAATGTATCAAAAGAACGAAAGTCAAAAGCTGCGCACAAAAACAAAGCTTACCGACGTTAGAGAGATGAAGATATTTTTTGGCTGTATGACTGTTGTGTCTTGTAACCATATTCCCATATTCAGATATTATTGGTCGACACACTATTCTATGGGAAATTATGCAATCAAGGTAGCTATATCTAGAGATCGTTTTTATCTGTTGTAATCGAAATATAACTTGCTCCTTTGGAAAAACTGGAGCGCCAAAGTTGTTTAGGTTCAAGATATGGTTGAATGCTTGAAAACTAGATTTTTGAAAGCTATGGAGGAAAGCTCGTTTCTAAGCATTGATAAGAGAATGACTTAATTAATACGACGCTCGTCCGTGTAACAATAAAGAATTTGAAGCCTTCAAAACGCAGCATAAAAAGGCAAGGACGTAAAAAAAACTACATTTCTCGTTTTTATGATAGTTTGGCGGAATATTTGATTGAAGAAGGGAAGAAGACTACAGTTATTCAGTGACTCCCCGAAGTTAGTTCGGACACCACCCATGGAGTAAGTCTCCACTACATCCAAAATATTTCCTATCACTCTCTTTCTTCCCCTTCTCAAACGCTAGTACTGTGGTTATATATAAATGGCATTCATAACCCCTTGAGTACGTGCAAATTATAAAAAAAAAAAAAAACAGCGGCAAATCTGGGAGTTTACCAGTACAAATTGCAATGCGAATGGATCATATGTGTTGAGTTTTCTATTGATCAACAATTAGTTTTATAAATTAAGTCTTGAATTCACTTTTGACCCTCAATCAAACGCGACAGTAATTCGCCAAACCTTTGTATCTTTGGCTGCAATAAATTGCATTTAATAACGTGAACACAGATTTATTACTTTATCGGGATATTTTTTTTTCTGAAACACCTTAAGGTTTTACACTCCGTTGGTCAAAAGATTGTGAAAACCCTCGAAATCGCCACAGATAAGCGGACTTGTCGACAGCATCGAGATAAATCTTGTCAAACTTATCTCAATTGGAAAATTTTACTTATTTTTATTTGTTATCGGCGGTTTTCGGCGTCAAAGCGAGTTTATACTACGAGATATTTTTATACTTGCCCAGTTCTTTTTCATCGTTTTGAAGTGTATAGTCTCAACGACTTTGTATAAGGTCAACAATAAAATGATTACAGACTGTTTAAAATCTTAGAAAAACTACCACTGGGTGTTGCGACAAAAGTTTATATTTGTATTTTATTCAAATCCCACTAAAGAAATTTAGAGCATCTTGTCGCGTATCTCTAAAACTAATACTCTCACGAAATAAAACTTTCTGCTCACCATAAAAATGGTGTTATCGTAAACGCAAACGGTGAAACTTTCCCAGTTCTGTGTCTTCGTTCTGAAGCAGAAAAACAAAAACTCCTTTCAATACAAAACTAAGATTGTATTGATTGGTTTACTATATCATTTTCTCAACTTGTTTTAGTGACTACGTTCTAGGGAATGCAACTTTTTTCCTCACTTCTAAATCTAGCGTGTTAGATCACTAAGGCATTACTGTCATTTCACAGAAGGATGCCGCTGTAATGTGTGTTTCGATAACTTTATTCTCACTATAGTTTGTGATACCCACCAATTTTTCGATTCCAAAAATAGACATCATTCAATTATAGTTAATCAATTGTAATAATTCAAAAGCTTTAGTGACAAGAAATATCAATAATCATGTTACATAACAATATTAAGCTGCTTTAACCGTCTTGTGTTTGATGAGAGAGATTGATTAACCAACCAGTCCCTCTCACACATACATACATATTGTTATGTGTTTTTTTTTACAATCTGTTATTAGGTAACTATTTTCTTTTCTCTCTCACTTCACTCTCTCTCTGTTTTTATTTTGTTTATTTTTTTTCTTTATTCTCACTTTTCAATTCAATTGACTAGATAAATCTAATTTTAACGCGGTTACTTCGTCTCGACGTTTTTAAATCTGATCATTAGCTCGTTTCAAATTATTATTTTTTTTCTTAATTCAACTTTGGTACTAAAAGTGTTTTAAAAATCGTAGTTTTCTCAATTTTTGTTAATTTATTTAAAAGAATAGGATTTTTGTTAAAATTATAAAAAAAATAATAGAAAAAGATTTCTTTTAGGATGATATTCGATTATTGGCTCGAATGTGTGTCATTGCCATTTTTGCCATTATGTGTTATATTTTGTTTTCTTCTAGGTTTAAAATTTAATATTTATAAATTATGTTTTATAATGTAAAATTATCTCTTTACAAAAAAAAAAAACGTTTGCTGCTATGGCTGCATTACTCAGTCTTTGTGACGGAAGTTTTCATTTTTTTCTCATTTTTTGTTTATATGAATGTTTTTTTGTGATGTGCAAAAACTTATGTAGGATTATTATTTGAGTTTGTATATAAATTTGTTCTTTGTTTTTATCGCTGAAGATGTTATGAAAAAAATTATTTAATACCTAACTGAATATTAACTTAAAGTATATAACAAAGAATGATTTTATAAAAAAATAATAATTAAAAAGTGTATGTGTGTATATGAATAATTTGTCGTTATTGTGTAAATGTGAGTTCAGATTGTTTGTGTGTCATTTTAATTTGTTTATATTATGTTTTCTTTATAGATTTGCTTTGTTACTTTGTTTACCATTAATTCATTTTTTTTTATTTACATAACTATACACTTTCGCTGACGTCGCTTTTGAGGTTCGGGTCTAAGAACTGCTCGTACTGCCTCTTCGAAGACCTGGAATTATGATTTTGTTTTAGAGTCGAAGTGGTGGCAGGGGTGGGTAATTGCTTACTTGTTTAAGTCCTCGTTGGGTCAGTGCTGAACATTCCATATATTTCACAGCCCTGATTTTGTTAGCTAATTTTTGGCCTTGCTCCCTTTTTAATGGTGATAGTCCTTGTTCGGCCAAACCACTAAGAGTTTCTCTATCGTCCCGCAAATCTATTTTCGTACCTAAAAATTAAATAATATTTTTAAAAAAATACATGAAACACACTATTTATTGACCTTCACAGAAGAAAGGTTGTTTTATTTAGAGCATTTATTTAAGAGGGACATTTATTCCTTTTGCTTTGAAAGTAAAATCCTTGCGAAAAGACTAATGTACCATACAAGTTGCATACAAAACGAATAGAGGCTGTGATAACGCAAAGGCTTTATTGGCTCAAAACCATGCCACTTTTCTGTCTTTAGACTATCTATTTGATAAAATTGGCATTCATAAAGTCTTAGACATAATCAAAGCTTCGGCATTGGCCCGAAGATATTCAATTAAGTTAAATAATTTTTGTCAAACAGACGTTAAAATGGTATCGCCGCTCTCAGTAGTTCTACTTTTGTTTGCTTTTAATAAAGTCAGTGCTTTTATGTTAAAATATTCGCAGCTCAATCACTGTATTCACACAGATGACGTTTATTTATTATGCAGGCATAATAATTGTACTGAATACCTTTTCTTTTTGATGGTAACTGTCCCAAAACGACTATCTATCTACATCATTAAGGCACCATGTCATCAAGCAGTACTGAGGGGGCACCCCTGTCTAGGGCCTCTAGGGATACGAGAAAGCTGGTGATCGTTGGACCAAACGGACAGCCATTGGCGAATAAAAGTGTAGTAAAGTACTTTGGCATCTGGTTGCTGCTCTTGCGAGAGCTAGAGGAGCGTTCGCCCTAATAAGACGATTGTTGTATAGCAGTCGTCTTGACAGCAGAGTGAAGGTAATTTGCTACATGGCCCTCATCAGGCGGTGTGGTTCAACGTTGCCCCATCTCAAATGGAAAAGTTATGAGTGTTTGAGGGGCAGTGTTTGAGAAGCTGCCTTGGACTTCACAGAACACCAGTATCTGACTACACAAAATACTATTCCAACCAGGCCCTATACGACGGGGCCAACATAAAAAGAATAGACAATTTCCTGGTGAAATTTAAAAACATCATAATATTGCATTTCCATACTAGATCTTAGGCCGCCGAAAGGCATTAGAAGTAAGTTGTCATTGTTTGATTTATAGCGCCCACGTTTGGCCAGTAAGTTAATAAGTTGTTGATAAGTAGACTAGTTTTATTAATTAAACGTTTATTCTACGACCCAAACGCAAAACACTTGGCCTAGTTAATGTTTCTTCTCACGAGGTTCGAATAAAAAATTGGCATTCTTAATTTAACAAAGTAACACACTAGCAGTTAATTTATTTAGTAAAAAAGCTAAATTATTCCAAAATAAAGCGACGCAAACAATTTGGCACTATACAAATATCAGGTCCCTCATTCCGAAGAGATTATCGTTTCGCCGGAAGTCTTGCATCAAATAACATAAATAATCGTTTTTGTTTTCGGCGATATAGCTTTTTTGCTTCACGTAAAACAATAATCGTCAAATGGCAGACGATTATTGAGCGATTGCTCATGAGGTCTCGTCTTGCACCAATTTGGATGTTGTAAAGACAACTTAATCATATTTCATGGCCGACTTCTGCCATAATGTTCCACCACATACATTTTCCGATGTGTTAATATTATGCAAAATTAATAAAAATGTCAAAATGTCTTAATAAAGTTTATGAACATGTGTTCTTTAAAAATTAATTGGTGTGTCTTTTGTCACAATTTGTAAATGTAAACCCATTTTTGTATTGCAATATATTTTCATGCTGCAAAATAGTTGGCCCAAGCCAGATCATTTGTCTTTTTTGATATGTTCTGGTTATTGTTGCCTTATTTGAATGTGGGTGTCTAAAGTGAAGTATGCATTGATCAGAGTCGCAATCAAAGTTTATCAAACACAATAATAAAAAACTACAAGCCAAACATTTTGCCAAATAATTATCGCAAAAAATTGAAAATATCAAGGTCGGTGCGAAATATATATAATTAATTTATTCAAGAAAATCGGTAATGTGAACCCTCTGAAGAAACCCGGAAGGCCTTCAATTGCTACAGATCGTGACAGAAGATTAAGAAAAATCTTCAAAAAAAATCGTCGTGGAAAAATGTGATTAAAAGCAAGTTTTTAGATACACCTGCATTTAAGAAAAAAAGACAGTGGGATACAAATTTTAAAAGTTAGTTTTTACTATCCTTTTATTTTATTTTATTACCTTTGAACATACATTTTTGTAACAAACTGTTACAAAGAAAAGCCACTATTAACTCGTTTGCAAAAAAAGAAGCGCTTAAGATGGAACCGCAAACATCAAAACTGGACCTTGGGACTATTGCGGAGTGTAATATGGAGCAATGAGTCCCGATTCGAACTTTGTATTGGAGACTCGCGATCTAGGGTCTTGAGGACGCTAGCTGAAGCATACCACCCAGATTGTTTTCGAAGAAAAATGAAATTAAAGGCTTAAGTAATGATCTGGTAATGTATGTAAGTTTTTCTTCAATTAATCAATTTTACTGTCTGGAATTTAAACGTAATAATGGCCCCTTACAATTGATCACATATGAAAGCTTCAAAAATCATGAACAACACATCTTAGAAAGCAAAGATTAACTCTATGCATAAC
This sequence comes from Rhingia rostrata, assembly GCA_949824845.1. Taxonomy (NCBI): domain Eukaryota; kingdom Metazoa; phylum Arthropoda; class Insecta; order Diptera; family Syrphidae; genus Rhingia; species Rhingia rostrata. Next base: position 85,829,945 of record OX463756.1, on the reverse strand, counting down.
TTTCTTTTCACAAGGCTCAATTATTAATGAGAACATCAAATCAATATTGAAAGCGAAAGTTCCCAAGCGCATTGCATCAGCTTTATCAAATGCAATAAAAACCGCAGCTTGAAATGGAAATGGAAATCCTTCCCGATATATCCACCTTGGTCTATAAAAAATCGACTTTTATCATGGACCTGACAAACCATATAAAATTCGATACATCCAGCAACATGAATTAGGCATTATTTCATAATACCAAGGCTGGAAATTTGTTTTCAGCGACGAATCAAAAACATCATACACCATCGTGTACTCATTGCCAAGCTACCATAAACATAAAACACAATCTTGAGATGGGCCCATTCTAATCACTAACCTCCAACACTAGCGTTCACAGTTTAGCCTCAAGAGCTCCCGAGCAAGAGTTTTTGGAAACTACTCTAGCTTGTTGGACAAATATTTCACTTTCATGAATGTACATTCTTACCTGATCGTTTATCGCACGCACGCTTGCGCGCACGAGTTTTTGCAAAAATGCACTTCATCACGAGTGAAATATGGGCAGTCACCTCCGCAAACGTGTCCGTGGTTGCAAGTAAAGAACGGAAAAAAGGTCTTACGTAGGAAAAAAAACATATCCGCTGTAAGATTCTTTTAATACCCCATTTCATTCTTATGTCATATATTTATTTATTTATTGAACTCTTGAATAAAGAGCTTATATTGCCAAATTCATTTTTCTAGCTCAACTGACCTATATACAAAACCATGTCATAAGTTATGGCTCATGCTATAAAAACAGTTTTCATATTTATTTTTTGGGGGCGTTTTCACAAACGACTGGAGGTTGCTATCGAAGTAGGAATGTAGCTCTACAAAATAGCTATGGCAAATATGTCACTAGCGCGTAGGGAATTATAGATGTATTCAGACAGCATTTCCGACAGATCCTATATGGGCATAATGAGTGACAGGGCAGGAAATCCATCTAGCATGAAAAGTCAGTGCAATTGAAAAACAACAAGGCACTAGCGGAACTTATTCAAAACGAAGATACGCGGATGGACAAAAATATTAACGATGACTGGTCTATCAGCACCATATGTCCCATCTACATAATGTGATAGGATCTTGTAATAAATTCTGAAGAGACTTATGCAATTAAGAGGAGCAACTTCTGTGTGGATCAGGCAACGATGCTGATGTCCCTTGCCAAATCATCTCCCCTGATTTTCTACAACACAATGGGAAGGACGTCTATTTCGGGGTCCTAATTAAGCCTTCGTTTCGATATTGCTATCCCCGAATCATGAACATCTAAGTGTTTCCCACTTTATAATGCAGTCAATACTGCGAGAGAATACTCGTCATCGCTCCTTCACAGTCGGCTGGAGTGCTACCTGCAAAATGTCCCATAAAAGGTCCAATCCAACGTATGGTGTGAACTTTGAAAGCCCATCACGACAGGCCGACCAATGACAATATGCTCACACTAAGCCAAATAGATATCATGAAGAAACAGAAACCCGTCGAGGTGAACAATGAAAAAGCGTAGTTGAGTCACAGCCGATGCTGTGAGTTTGGAGAAACCACTCCAGCCGACTATGAAGGAGCGATGACGAGTATTCCCTCGCAGTATTGACAGCATTATAAAGTGGGAAACACTTAGATGTTCATGATTCGGGGATAGCCATATCGAAACGAAGGCTTAATTAGGACCCCGAAATAGACGTCCTTCCCATTGTGTTGTAGAAAATCAGGGAAGATGATTTGACAAGGGACATCAGCATCGTTGCCTGATCCACACAGAAGTTGCTCCTCTTAATTGCATAAGTCTCTTCAGAATTTATTACAAGATCCTATCACATTAAGAGTTTTCGAACTGTAGTTAGTGACCCAAATATTATAAAGCGTATGACACCTCTTCATTAGGATGGACAAAGTGAACAAATTACATTAGTTGCGCAGGCATCTTCGGTCAATAGGTCATTAAGTTGAATCTGACTGCGATTTAGAAAATACGATGGGAACCGGGCACAACCAACATTTCTCCGGTTGCGCACTCCAAGTTGGTTGAGCTCGGTTCGTGCGCGCCACTTAACCCCCCGGGTTTTTTTGACCAGGGGCATGTCGCTGCACAGCTCGTATAGTTCTTGGTTGAATCTTCATCTCCATAGCCCGCCAACGCAAACGGGACCGAAGATTTTTTCGAAGAATTTTCCTCTCCAATCGACAAAGGATTCATGTATCCACTTTTATCCACATGTGTCCACAAAGCCGTAAAGCAGTAGCAGCAGTAGTAAATAATTCGTGAGTGAGGGCTTTACTACTGAATTGCCGTTTTAGCCCGAAGAAACAGCGGTTGACAAGATTAATTATTCGTTTAATTTCTGACGAGATGTTGTTGTCAGAGTTAAAAGCGGAGCCGAGATAGACAAAGTCCAGTACTACCTCAAAGTTATATCTGTCAATGGTGACGTTCTGTCCAATTCGTCGATGTTGTGTGTCCTTTCGTGTTTACCGCATATACTTCGTCTTCCCTCATTTACTGCTAAACCCATTTCTGCCGCTTCCTTCTCTATACTAACAAACGTGGCTATGACATCACGTTGGGTCCTACCAATGATGTCAATATGACGGCGTATGCTAGGAGTTGTACCGATTTTTGGAAAATTGTGCCTCTGGTGTTGGCTCGTGAGTTTTGCACAATGCTCTCAAGAATCAAATTGAAGAAGTCACATGACAGCGCATCGCCTTGCCTAAAACCTTTTTTGGTATCGAATGTGTCGGTGAGGTCGTTTCCGACCCTGATGGAACAGCAAGAATTCTCCATCGCCATCCTATACAAACGGACGAGTTTGGGCGGTATACCAAAACTAGACGTGGCTCTGTATAGTTCGTCTCTATAAATGCTGTCGTATGCGGCTTTGAAATCGATGAATAGGTGGTGGGAATCGATTTGGATTTTTGTCCAGTATCTGCCCAAGTGTGAAAATTTGATCGGTTGTGGACTTTCCTGGACTGAAACCACACTGACAAGGTTCAAGGGACAAGGTTGTTGGTAAACGGTTTTAGGCGATGCTGAGGTTCCATTCTTCAGGCATACTTTCTTCCTACCAGATTTGGCTGTCGTTGTCAATACTAAATAGTTCGTTCTGCCTGACAGCTAAATGTTGTTCGTCATCGCCGTTTAACAGTCTGCAGAAGTGATTCTTCAATATCCTCAGCATCGACTGTGTCTCAACTACGATATTTCCTTGTTCCTCTCGACAGGATTCTGTTCGAGCCTTGTATCCTTGGCTTAGACGTTTTACACTTTGGTCAAATTTGCGAACATCGTTCCTGAGTGGCACCTATCTATATCATCGATCGCGCGCTTTTCTTGCTCTTTTTTCTTTTTTCTAAAAAGTCGGTGTTCTTCCCTTCTTCTCTGTCTATAGCATCTGTCGGCATTCCTCAGCAAACCAGGGGTTTCTTGCTGGTGAGCGCGAGAAACCTAGCACATCAGTTTTGGCTGATCTAATGGCTTGTTGGCATCGTTCCCATTGTATTCTTACCTTGTCTGCAACAAGGTAGTGGTCCGAGTCGATGTTAGCTCCTCGGAATGTTCGGACATCAAAAATACTGGATGCGTGCCTATTGTCTACCGCAATGTGATCGATTTGGTTGACCGTTCGTTGATCTGGAGACCGCCATGTCCCCTTATGGATATTGAGGTAAAGAAACCGTGTGCTGGCTATAGTGGCAATTCGTTCCGTAGCGAAGTCAATTAGCATAAGTCCGTTACCAGAGGTATTGATAAGAATACTCGTCTAAGTCTAGCACTTTTAACAAATCCGCATCCGAATAGTCGCTGTTTCTGCTCACTATAACACGGTCCGTAGTAGATGTCACAGTTGTTCATCCTCTTTTTGCCCGACCCATCCCAACGTATTTCCTGGATGGAAGTAATGTCTGCTTTGTAGCAGTTTAGGACTTCCGCTAGTGGTTCGCTTGCACTTCTCCTGTTTAATGTTCTCACATGCTATTGGTTGGTTCGTAACAATTCATTTTTCCATGGTTGGGTAGTTAACCAAAGCCCAACCCCCAACCTGGAGGGCCAGTTCCAATTTATTAGATACCCCTAGAATGAGAGTGGATGCAATACCTGTCGGTGTGATTGCAGTACTATCGCAAGTATCATATAATGGGGATGAAAAAACCTCTCGAAAGTTGACAGAAACGGAGCAAAATTATTCTCATTTGGATAAAAAGACTGACTGTAAATGGTAGAACATTTACACTAATAACCGATAACAAACCGTTATCTTTAATTCAAATGAATTGCAGTATTGGCAGCTAATCGGCTACAGTGTGATGCTTTGACGCTGTCCGATTGACAACAGTCAAATTAAATCGGAAGGTACCCTTCGGAGCGTACTAGTATTATGGACGATTTTCCTATGAATATTCATATCATTCAGGCGAATTCACAGCCTAACACTTAACTTGGGATTGATTCGAAAGGAGACGGTAACAGTTAGGCTGTTGCAAAAGTTTAGTTAGTTTATAACTACAAATGTATCTTTGGAAATAATTATTAAACCAACAAACACAGCGTTACGACGAAACTTATTTGACCTGTTGGAACTTGAAAGTTCTGAAGAACTTGATCCATGACGCCTTGTTTGCAAAAAAAATTTGTTAATAGTTCGATACACTTAACGAGAATTCAAAGGAGAAAAACATCATCAACAAAAAGACATGCATGAGTCCACGATACTTTTTGTATTCGTGAGGTGTCCATTCGACAAATCTATTCAAGAAGATTCGTTCAATACACACCTTTGGAAACCAATACAACTGGTAAATCAAGGCCATAAATTGTTTTATGAATACCTACCGAGGTATCCTTTCGGAACGAAATTTTCTCCGATTTATACGATTCGAGAAAAAATTGTATTAATGTTTTGTTTCGCTCACTTTTTACATTTATTTTATTTTGCATCGTTATGCACTTTTGGTAAGAAGAATGCCAACTAATTTGAAAAAAGTGTTTGAAGAAGCTGTGAAGATTTGAGAAGTCAGTAGGATGCAAAATTGTTCAACTGGACAAAAGTGTTTCTTCATCTGCAAACAACAGATAACAAAATTAAATTAGGTTGCAGAAATTTTTAAAAAGTTTAACGAAACTGATACTGCTTTGCAGGGAAAAACCATATCAGTGTTTTAGCAGGTTTAAAAAGAAAAATTAATAACTGGCTTACCTGTATACAGAAGATTAATGTTGAATCTTTTCAGTTTTACATAGATTCTTGCAAGGATACAAGATAGAGCTCAGAACAGATATTGGCAATATGATCGTTGGACATTTGGTACCTAAGTCTAGATACGAAAACTGACATCGAGTGGGTACAAAATCCATTTCTAAGGAAAACCCAGCTTACTAAGCATTCCGGAAAACCAGCCTTTTATAGATCTGGAGAGTTATTTTTCATCGAAACATGTATTTGAGCGTGTATCATTGAACGAATTTTGGGTTGGTATTAGGAGTAAATACTTGCCAAACAGGCTAGTTCAGGCTCACCATTGTCACAACGCATCGCTGTAAGGCAGGTTTTTCAGCGTATACTTCGGCAATGACTAAATAAAGATCAAGATTGGACGGTGCCCCAGATAAGCGAGTGCAACTTTCGGAGATACAAGTCAATCAAAAAAAAATTATGAATTTCACACTTACCTTGAAAATATAGCTTAAAAAAAAATTATTTTGAAATGTGTTCATTCTCATTTCTTAAATTGTAATGAGTTGGGGTTCCGCAATATATTTGCGCCTTGTTTATGGTTAAAAGCTTAATAAGTTTGAGTACCACTTCTCTAGTCCACCTAAACAGGTATTATTATCTTGGAAATATCCAATTGATAATGATTTTGTTGATCCTTTTTAAGTCGATGGTGTCTTGTATGGTAGACAATTCATTACGTCCAAAGAATTCAAATGGTTTTTAGAAGTAAAGGAAACAGGTAAAGTGGGTCATCCAGCCACAAACGGGCAACCCGAAAATGTAATTAGAACTGTAAAAAATGCACAGGAGCTCCGCCAGCTCAACTTATATGTCACAGATAATTAAGAACTAAATTTGATATATTCAATACAAATTAAAGTTGAAAACAAAAACGTATTAGTCTAGAGCATGTAGAGCAAACATATATTGATGAATCGGCCCGCAGTCTTCAATCGTGTATATCACAAAACTAAATGCAGTCATACTTTAAGCATGTTGAGGTCATGACATAAACTTACTTCGAACTGTAGTCTACCCCAGACCATAAATATATAGTGATTGCAAAATTGTAACAAAAGCTAAGAACTCAACGATTGTTCAGTGACAACATCACATTTCATTCACTAGGTTAAGATTTGCTTAGGCATATACTTGGTGTTGAGAACGTAATAGTCTCCTATTAGATCTTACGGAAGAAGTATGTTTTTGAGATAGAAATCTTACCAACTAAAATAATCGGAGCATCGGGGCAGTGATGTTTGATTTCCGGGTACCATTTCGATGTTACATTCTCAAATGATGATGGGCTGGCCACACTGAAGCATATTAAAAACACGTCTGTTTGCGGATATGACAGTGGTCTCAGCCGATCGTAATCCTCCTGTCCTGCAGTATCCCATAGCCCAAGTGATACTTGGATAGTATCCACTTGCATCGGTGCTGAGTAATTATCGAACCTAATTCCAAAGTAAGAAACGCCATTAAGTTCCGCACCATTATTAGGGTACTTTATATTAAACTTACACAGTAGGCACATACTCCCCTGGAAAACTATCCGTCGTATATGATATTAACATGCATGTCTTCCCGACAGTACCGTCTCCGACGACAACGCACTTAATTGGTCTTCCTGTTGACATCTAGAAAAAGAGGAAAAAACACATACCACATTGTTAAGCTATGATATATAAGGCGAAGAGCCAAGAAAAAAAACACTCCACCGCCTACAACCGCTGGACAAACCCAGCAACAAACCGTCAGCGCACACAATTAATTAATCAAATATAAAAGAAAAACAAATGCGTATATATCTAGAATGCAATTTAATAATTTGTTTAGCCAGATTTATTTTGCCGGAATTAATTGTTGCGGGTGTTGACGTTGTTGGATATAAATAGTCAATTAAGTCACTATTGTGTTTGCAGTGCGGCGCTCCCATTTCTTTGATTTAAAATGGAAATACAAAAACGAAAAGGAATTCTAATTCAAATAACACGACGTAGAAAACATTCAATTTAAACGAAACCTAAAAGAAATAAATAAATAAAACTTATAGGCAATTGCACGGAAATGACAACGCCTGCAGCTGCTATGTCCCAAACAAAGCAAAATATTTTTCCTCCCTTCTTGGTGAAGGCAGAGGCACCCAGCAAGACCTCGCCTTTAGTACCACTGTTTTGGATTTACCTTTTACGATTGATCTGCGGTCGTGAGTTCTATTAAAACAATTTGTACTCTTTTTTTGGGCGTTTCTGTGTTTGTAGATTATTATATTCACGTTTATTTTTGCATCAATTGTAAATTGTTCTTTTTGGAGCTAATTAAATAAAAGAAAAACGAAAGAAGGAGTTTCTCGCTCCTTTCGCCAAAATGAAAATGAAAATGACACTATGCCTAAACTAAACACCCCGAAAGGCAAAACGATGACAGACGGTCGATGAGTGTATTCAAGGTTTAGTATAATATAAATGCAGAGTGGTCGGCTTCAGAGATCAAATTTATTATTTAGTTTATGGTTTCAGATTTTGATCTCAGATTTACGATTTTCCTGTCTCAATGGCATAAACACGTGCTCAATGATTTACTTGTCAGTTTGTTTGTAAAAGGTAATCATCTGAGAATAGAAATATTTATAAGGTGATGATTGATTTCCTCGATTCCTCACGACAGAGACATTGTTTTGCTAAATGACTGGCGACAATCGAAGACATCGGATAGAAAACTAAATTGTAATCGTAATTCGTACTGTAATTATTTGAATCTCTTTTTCTCGTTTTCATTGACTGTTGACATGATTGACACATAAACAAATTGCCTTTCAAATCGAATGTTCGTGAGATAAATATCATTTTTGTAACACACATTCTCTGACATTTAAAATCGTCCTTTTTTCGGAATGCATCGGTAATTATTTTATTGCATGTGGCTGTTTGTCACTCAAGACGCCAAAGTTTTGCTGAACACAATTTTTCGATAAAAAGCGGATTTAAAAAAATTGTTCTATTTTTCACAATTTTCACATAGCACGCATTTTGATAATAAATTTCAATAAGTTGCAATCGTTGTTCATTTGTAAGTCTTTTCATGATCAAATGGCAGAGTATACTGAGAACTTTTCACTTAAGCAGATGACGTTTGGACGTCATTACTAACCAGTGCTGCCATAGTGAAAAATTTAACTCTTAAGAAATCACCCGTTATTTGATACTGAAAACTGATTACTTGTAGTGTGCAATGTTACTTGATGGTGTAATGATTCCAGGAAATGAGTTTTCATCTCGTGACATAGTAGATAGTATCGAATAAACAAATACCGAATACTGAATATGAAGACTAATTGCACACGTTTTGACTTAATCACTTGCTATGTGGTTTCAACAGGTGGAAACACAAAGGCAAAGCTACATTGTGATGGATGGTTCTGCACACATGAGTATGCTTCAAACGTAGAAATTATGGTTACTCTCCAAGCATATGGGAATATGTTCAACCGGTTGAAGTTTGTGTAATATAACAAGCTTTATTTGTGCGAGTGTACTATTCCCTTTGTTTGTTTTTAATATACGCGATAATATAAATCGCATTTAAATTAAATTGAGTGCTACCTACTTATTTTGTATGCAAATAATAGTTTTCGTTAAAATTCTGTTATTTTTTTGTATTTTATTCGATTTTTATAGAATTAGCCGCCGTTTTTTTCACAAATGTCAGAAACACATACATTAGTTGGTAGACACCTCTTCAATCACTTAATTTTGCATGAACATTTTTTCTCCAATGGCTCTCAAACTGTGCACCCTCCTCACCGTTACGGTTGAAGCACACTCGTGTGCGAAGCCGAATGACCGAAATCATTGATTTCAAATGTTTGAATCGGGTGCGTCAGCCATAGATGTGTTTCAGCCATTATTGCAAGACATAATTGGAATTACATGTCTCATGGAACACGTTCATCTATAAACAATAACAAACCGTAGATTATTTCAATGTGTATTCAATCTCGCTTTTCTACTAACTTTGTGTTTTGACAACCATCAACGAGTATTTCTACGTTTTGTTAATATTCTTTGATCGTTATCATCAAGTTAGTGCTTGCGTGATAGATACTTTTGGAAAAGAATGTGCTAAAATAATAACGAGCGTTTTAAAACAATGTCATTAGAATACGGGAAAACAATGCAAAAACTCAGCCTATTAAAGTTGCTGAGAGACAATGTCACAAACTCTCCAGTCCTTACCGACAAAGTGAAGGCGTCGTCTGATGTTTTAATAAACAACATAAAATCTAAATTATGCGATAGAGTTACTGACATCATAATAAATACAATGAAAGATGAATCATTTTGTTTAGGAACGGAGGCTTATAAAATAGCAATTGCAATTCACACGTTCGATAATAATTATTTTTCACAAGTGTTTACTGAAGTTTTCAGAGTTTTTGCAAGTGACACATCATTCAAAAAAATACGAAATTCAATAAACAATTTTCAGGAGCATGGACCAGCAATTGATGCCTACTGCGCATTGTATAAACACATCAGTGATATATCCGAGAACTTGTGGGCCTTTCAATGTGCCGTAAATCTGATGCTAAAAAAACCTAATTTAACTAGCAATGAAATTAAAAAACTACAAGATTTGTTGGCAAAGATAAACCAATTTACGAATGAGGTAAACATCTATCCAGTTAGATAAGTTTTGGTTTATTTTTTTTTTTTTTTTTCAGAGTATAAGATATAATGCTATAGGGTAGAGTATCCTGATTGCGGCCTACCCCAGTGGCCGGCCACCTCATACAAAAGTCGTTGTAAGTAGTGAATCGTATATAATTCTCTTTCGAAATTTTTAGTCTTAAATTTTTCTCTTATCTTCTCTCTTAATATGTCAAAACTCTTGTTGCGTGTGCTCAGTCGCCTTTGAAAAATAAAATTAATTTGACTTGTGCTGTGCCGGGGTAGGTTTTTGTGTGAATTGACTGTCAAAACGTTAGTGAAACTGCGGTGGTAATTAGTGTTTTGTGTGAAAATTTTGTGGGTAAGTGTTTTCAAATGTTGTTTTTCTTATAAAATATATTATTTTTCATTAAAATTCACTTTAAAATGTTAAAAACTTCTGTATTTATTGTCGATTTCAAGACGGCCGGAGTTAGGCCACTCAAATAAACGTCGTTGCCTATTGTTGGCCGCCCCGGCCGGAGATAGGCAACTCGATTTTTTTTTTTTTTTTAACTGACTACGCCAAATGACAGATAAACCTACTCTGATCATCTTGTAGAAAAAAATGTAGTTAAAATTCAAAGTTTTCCAGTTCTCGGCCGTCCCTTATCAACTAGAAATGTTGGTGGCCGTAATTAGGACACACGTTACCTAACTCCGTCCCCTTGTTTTATATTAGGCTTAAAAACAAGTGTTTCAAAGGTTCCCACTTACTTTTTGATTTTAAAATATTAAAATTCTTGTTTTAAGCCGCTTAAATATGACCCGGGCAAGTGAGAAGCACGCTAAGGACAAGAAGAAACGTTTCATTTTATATAGCGGCACAGATTTGGAACAAGCCTTATTTGAAATTCGTCAAAACAAACTGCCAATAAGAGAAGCGGCAAGAAGGTTTAATATTCCAAGGACGACTCTTCAGGACCGAGTTCACAACAGAACCGCGGATAATATTGGGAAATTCGGTCCCTGCCCTGTGCTCTCTGCAGAAGAAGAAAACAAGCTCAAAAACTGGCTTATAAATCTAGCGAAATGTGGTTTTCCACAGACCCGTGAAAACCTCTTGAAAACGGTTCAAGATATTCTCCAAGAAGAAGGCCGCAAAACTCCTTTCAAGGACAGCAAACCCGGTAAGAAATGGTACTACGGTTTTATGCGACGCCATCCCGATTTAAGCCTACGAACCGCTGAAACTGTGTCTAAAAGCCGCGCTCAAATAACAGAGGAAGCAATAAGAAAATGGTTTAGAGAGCTCAAAGAATACTTAACAGAAGAAGATGCTTTAGACATTCTTGAGGATTCTTCTAGAATTTTTAACGCCGATGAAACGGGTTTCAGCATGGCTCCGAAAACTGGAAATGTCATTGCTCCAAAAGGAATCAAAAACCTTTACGAAATCAAGACAGCAAATGAAAAAGAGAACTTAACTGTGCTGATGACTTTTTCAGCAGATGGAAGAACCCTTCCTCCAATGGTGGTTTTGCCTTATAAAAGGTCCCCTAACTGGCTGAAATTAGTGCAAAATAAGAAGCCTGACTGGGTTTTTGGCAAGACGGACAGTGGATGGATGCGGGGGGAAACTTTTCTGCAATTTGTGAAAGAGGGTCTGAACGTTTGGATTTCCAAAAATAATATTAAACGTCCAGTTCTTTTTTTTGTCGATGGACACGCTTCCCACATGTCGCTTGAATTAAGCTACTTTTGCAGCAGCGAAAACATAATTTTGTATGCACTTCCTCCAAATACCACCCATATTCTTCAGCCGGCTGATGTGGGAGCTTTTAAAGGCCTGAAGTCGGATTATAAAAATATTTTAAACGAATGGCGCAAACGTTCGGGTAGTCACGGCAGCACAATGAATAAGGAGAGTTTTTGTGGTGTGTTAGATGAGCTCCTGAATTACAAGGATAGGACGACCATCATACAAAATGCTTTCAAAAAATGTGGAATATTTCCATTTGATCCGAATGCCGTCGACTACTCGAAATGTATTAAAAATGCGTTAGAAGTTTTAAATCTTGGTGCTGATGTTGGCAGTGGTTCAAGTGGTGATTCTCGTGGTAAATCTGCAGATGGTTCTGACGGTAATTCTGGTGGCGCTGGTGATTCTGCGGGCAATTTTGGTCCAGATTTTGGTCGTGTGTCTGCTCGCGACCCTGAAAATGATGCTGATTGTTTGGATTTTGATGAAGATGGCGATCTAGGTCTAGGAAATTGTCTTAATGAGGACTTTGCGGTCAACATCGATTGCGATATAGGCAGCATTGTGAATGTTGGAAGTGGTAATGCTAAAAATATTCCACATGCAAGTTTTTTAGAAGCCGAAAGAGTAATACTTCATCTAAAAGATGATCTCCAAAATAAAAATATCGACCATAAAGTTGTGCTTGAAGTTATTCGTCAGGCTAAACAAACAGTTTCTGGCGATTCTCAAAGTACCCATGATATTGAAGGGATCTACGAAGTTACCTCCGATGGCACATTGTTAAGAGTATTTCAACCCAATAAAGACAGTGTTCAAGAAGCTTCCTTACCAGATAAAAGTCCACACGATTGGGAAGCAGTCATAGGTAGCCATAACTTTTAATTAGGAATCTGCATTTTATTTAAACTAAATTTTTCTTTTTGTAAGATACTAATATGGAGTTGGAAATACAAAATGAAAGAAGTTTTTCACCCGTTGTGAATGATAATATAATTTTACAAGAAATTTCTTCCCACATAATGGAGGAAAACACACAAACCACAATTCGTATGCTTAATTTTTCATTTTTACCTAAACGAATTAAAATAATTATTTTTACCACACAGAACCTCAAACCCCAAAAAGTCCATCCATTTTTGAAAAGTTTTTGAAATACCCGAAACCAATACAAGACTCCGTCCGAAGATTTATAAAGGCTCGCAAGCCACCAATGTCAATTTCATCTCAGGCTTGGAAAACTTTCCAGGAAAACAAAGATGATGAGAAAAAAATTAAAGCCTCCGAAGTGGAAAAAAGGAAGCTTGAGCGGCAAGAAAAAAGAGAAGGGAAGAAAAAAACAACGAAACGAAAAAAGACTGTCCCAAATAGCTGCAAGACTGTGATAAAAAAAACTTAAATGATTTTTTTCAATTAAACATCTCTTAAACCTACCTATTAAATTCTTTAAAATGTATTAAAAAATAATAATATTTATCTATCAAATTATTTTTATTAGCTTTAAAAAAATGTTCCTACCTGAATTAAATTTAAGGATTTTTTTAGTTCTTAGTTTTGTAGATAATTGTTTTAGCCTTTAAAAAGGAAATTTTAATTTAATTTGTTTTAATTTATTTCTATAATAAAAATATTTGTTTCTTAATTTTCCTGTAATAAAACATTTGAATAAAAAATATTAAACAATTTAAGCCCTTTCTTTACTGGGTGGCCGTGGATGGGACACGAGCTGGTCGGAAATAGGAAAAAAGGGGCCGTCCACTGGAAATTTTTTTTTCTTTTACTAAAATCTAATTAAATAATTTTCTGGTAACAATAATTATTTTTTTCTTTATTTTATAGACGAACAAATTAATAAATAATAATTTATTTTAAGAATAATTCGAAAATGTTAGTATTTGTTGTTACTGTGATATATTTCATCACGAAAAATCCTTAAGGGGCCGGCCACTAGCGACTCTACCCTATGTTCCGCGTTAGAGGACTTTTGAAATTGAGTGGTTACCATTAGCAGTCTATTTTAAAACACGGACCTTTTCGTTGTGGTTGAAGTCGTTTAAAAAAGTTGTATTTTATGTGGCATATTTAAAAATGTTAATTAAGAAACATTTATATTAGCAATATTCCTTACATGAACTAAATCCAAAAAATCCTTTATATGGATTTTCTCAATAAAACTGGGTATTTGGTTTTGTAGCTAATAGTATGCATTAAAAATACAAATTCTTGGCGCAACAGGCTCGTTAATACCCAGAGCCGAGTTTTCTCACAACCATATATGTGTGCGTGTGTACTTCTGCACGATGGCGGGACCTCCGGTTTTATTGGGACTCCGAACGGCGAATTTGAGATATATTTTTCTTGACAATTGATACTACTTGGATGATTTGTCAAATCATCACGAGAGGAGGGCCAGTGAAAAGTTATGAGGTGTTGCTACGGCTGGGAATCGAACCCAGAACCTTCTACGCGGCAGTTCATCGCGCCACTGAGTCCGTCTGTATGTGTATGTATTAGATCAAAGGCTATATAGCCATACCGATAACGCATTGAGAACAAAAAACTGAAACGTTTGCTTACCAGCTTCATTGTACGGGCGGGCGGTATGCACGTACACACATGAGAAACGAGATCCAAATATATGGTGGGCTGTGCCAGGACGACCCGCCATAGAACAATTTTTCTTGTATGCAGTGCGTCGTCTACATATCTTTATAATCTTTGATTAGATTTAATGAAAATCATTAGGGTTGTCTTCGAGTAATTTGACATTATGTATGTGTAATTTGTTTATGGGAGGTACCGTTAATAAAATGGCTTAAAGTAAACAAAAATGGACTAGAATTGTGCCCAAAAACAAACATGGATACCTACCAAGTTTGAAAAAATCGGTCTAGTCGTTAAGGATCGGGATACCATTAGGGAGAGACGGACTGGCGGACGGAATTTTAAAACCACTTTCTTCGGTTTCTCTATAGGTAGTCTATCATTGTCATGTTAGAATTAATCAAAATCTAGAGGTCAAACATTTTAACGAAAACAATAAATATCTCTTTGCAAGAAAAAGTAAAAAAAAAGGTAAATTGCTGCAAAATTTATGGCCCAAAATTCTTAACGTAACTTGCGTCGTCCAAGGTATGCATAGGGTATGTGAAACCAACTAAATGGAAGTCAACGCATTTTAATTAAATTGTGAACGGCACATATCTCCACAGCCCATAATTGTTCGTTAAATATATAAAAATAATTGCAATAAATGTTTCTATTTACACAGGTGTTGATTTATTTTATCTAATATAATATATCTGCCAATGACATAGGTATATTGGTAAAGTGCGAAAATTTCTAGCTATGATAATGAACTCTGATATATAAAAAATATATATTAATTCAGGAATTAATATTTAAAAAATCAGCACTCTGCTACGCTTACTCTCAGAGAAAAACGTCGACTTTGTTCAAAGGACGATTCCCACAACCTTCTCATATTTTTTAACATTTAGGCGCCGCGCCATCTGGGGATTAGTTTCATATCGCAGTAAAATCTTAGCTGGGACTTGTGGTTTGAATCCAGGGTGTGGGTGTGTAACCCGATATGCAGTACACGTAGCTGACGTTGGCGCTCGATAGGCTTAAGGGATATTTTTGTACCCTAATAAGTCGTTGAATTTGCTCTGGTTAGAGGCATTCCCTAGGAATGTAAAAATTATTGTGTTTGATATGAAGTTTGAACAAATCCACTTTCCACCACTATGTATTTGCTTAATTTTTTTTAACATTATTACAATACTGTGAAACACTAGAAGTGTAATTTATACAAGTTCCGACGCTTCAGTAGTTCTAAGAAAATTTAGTCAACTTTCATCTATTATATAATAATGCGTAGGTACATCCCAATTTATAAAAATATTTTCTGTTAACTAATTTTGAGGTGCCTTTTAGAAAATAAATCACTTTCTCTTACAAAGAGGAAGGTATTATATAATTTCTAGAAATAAGAGTGTGTTTAAATAATTTATTGTTAAACATAAAGAGAAAAGCGTTTAATCATTCGAAGCTTGGCTTCATTCTACAGTAATGTTGTAGTATCAACTGGTAGTTTTCGTAAAAAAATGTTCGAACTCGAGATTTTTATTGATTTGATTTCTCCCAAACTATTTTGTCAAATTGATTGGAATTAAATTTATATAGTACTGTTTGCAATAATTTCACATAAATAGTCTTGGCCCAACTATACCTAAACGGAATTCTTAAGTTTTTGCCAATATCGGAAATTCATTATTATTCCCATAGACACCGATGTCTTCCAATTCCGGAATTAACGTTCGTAAAATAACATCAATTTTATTTATATGGTTTTAGCATCAATAATCAAAATGAATGTTATTGTGTATTTTGATAAAATTTAATATGTGATGCCAGCCGTGCACCCACTCGTTATACCCTATTTCATAGGGTATATTAGTTCTATCATTAATCTTGTAACATCGAGTTTTTGTCCAAATTTGAAAGGAATTCGACCTTTTGATGCAAACACTTCCGTTATGACAATATAAAGTCGCACTTACACTGGCTTTGCGTGGTCCAACTGCAGAGCTTTTGCAAACCATCTCCGTTGACAATCAACGCAACTACAAGCTATCGTGAAAGCAATCGAGCTGCGGGTTGGTGATGACCACATGTTAGAAGTGTATCGAGTGCAGCTGTGCAGCAGAGTCCAGAAGAGAGGCGAAGCTCTTCAACAACTGCACGCAGATATTGAACACCTAGCACATTTGTCATATCCTAATACTAGTGAAGAGATCATCAGATGACAAGACCCTTTCTCTCGTGCTATAGCTGACTCAAAACTTCAACTAGTAGTACGAATGGCTGGAAAGCTTACACTTTCCGAAGCCGCAGCTTATGCTCTGACGTTAGAGGCAGATCAAGCATCCCAAGGAGTTCATCGAGTCAGAGAATTGGCCACCATTGAATGCTCTTGTGAAAGGAGATTTCATCGAAAATCAATTTCCGAGCTCAAATGCGTAGCTGGAACTGCAACAAAACTGGACATCTAATGCGTCAGTGCAGGAACCCATCAAAGCGCAGCAATGGTCCACATTGCAACAGTCGGGAACAGCAGAGGGAAGCATCTGGCAGTGACAACAGATGCCTCGCGGGGCAGAAGTTGAGTTCTGGAATCCACGCCCCCAGGACCACAATCCAAGTATCCCAGACAAAGAGAGACAACAGGAGTCTGACAGTAGATGCAACAATCGGCGGGATATGACTTGCGGTTACAATTGATACTGGAGCTACTGCTTCCATTACCCGAAAAGACATCGTCCGTGAGCAGCACCTATTGCCTGAGGACAGCAACTGGAGAAATAGCTCGAGTATATGAAGAAGTACGGCTGACGATATACTTGTCGGAACTCGCCTTCTCCCATGCATTCCTGGTGGCTGATATTTGTGAAGAATGCATTATTGGAGTGGACTGCATGAAGGCTCATGAAATGATTTTTCATATTGGCATGCAGGTCTTGAGATATAGAAATGTGGACATCCCAATGGTATACGGTCAACCAAAAGCAGTTATTCTGAGAACAGTCGTCGTCCATCTTTCTAAAGCAATTACTTTTTCGGAATTACGGAAAATCCGTACCACCGTCATCAGAAACTGTTATATGGGTGCAACACCAAATCGATACTGGAGATGCTAGACCAATTCGTCAGTCTGCAAGGCACCCCTTCGGGTTAGGGGTCAGAATATACCCGAGGTAAGGCATGCCTGTCGTAGAAGGCGACTAAAATCAACTCCCTGTATACCCAGTGTAAAGAGTATACAAAAACAAAAATGCAATGAGTAAAACAAACAAAGTTAATACCCTCTTCGGAGATCGGCTCTACGGGTTCTGGGGATGGCCAATTATTGTAATTATGTAACCCTTTCGGGAAAAGCTCAAGGGTAACGAGGTCACCTATATCTCGATCTCAAAAAAATATATGTGTCTCAAAAAGCTCGACAACACCAGAAGTGTCAGCCCAAGAAAAGTGAGATTCAGTGAAAAATAAAAGCCTTAAGGACGAAAACGATGTTCTTCAAACAAGGCTTAACAATGTCGAACTGCTCTGCGAAGAGCTTCGTAAAGAAATTCTCCATCTTAAGAAGAAAAAATGACTCTAAAGAATACATTGAAAACATCTAATGAGCCAAAACCATGTACAAACTGCCCCGTGAATTCCGTATACCATACGGATGAAGAAGAACTCAGTCGCGAAACGTACTGGATTCTAAACAAAAGACCGGTTAAAAAAAAGGAAAGCAGTATCATCTCCTGAAATTATAAACCGAGACAAAGAGATTGTTAAACAAATCTAAACAGCTGAAACAACGGCATCCACCGCCAATTAATGTGATCGATATTGACGACTTTAACAAGTTACAAACTTTGATAAAATCGTTGGCATTGTCGCACTACCAAGTAACTTCGCTCCGAAAAAATACATGGAAAGTCTGCGTAAAAGACCCGGAAAGCTACCGTCTGTTATCCCGGAAGCTAAATACCGAAAAAATTATATGGTATTAATTTGAAAAAAAAATTGAAAAACATGCGTCGTGCTTAAAGGATGACAATATTAACGATCTGAAAAGCAGGCATTATAAAGTTATAGATGCCGTTAACATTGTCAAACGAGAAAAACAGCAAAAAGATGGCGAAGAAAATGTTATAAAACGAGGTCTTCCTTTATTTATTCTCACTTTCGATAAAGAAGTTATTTTGAATAAAATTTATTAAATAAAAACAATTCTTAATATTGTTGTACAAATTGAACCCATGCGTAAGGATTCCAAATTAGTTCCTCAGTGCAAGCGCTGCCAAGGATATAATCATACGCAAACCTATTGTCAAAAAGAACCGAGATCTGTAAAATGTGCCGGAAATCATATGACAGTTATTGTAGGTCAGATAATAAAACTCCTCCCATCTGCATCAATTGTAAAGGCAATCATCATGCAAATTATCGCGGCTGCGAAGTAGCTAAGGCGAAATTTATGAGTATTAATTCACAGAAATTGAACTTGAAAAAGAAAATGCTTAAAACTCCGATTAAAAATGTGTTGAAGCCAAGCAGGCTACAATTAAAAAACCCACATTTTCACAAACGCGGCCATCAGAAATCCGTTCGGATCCTGTACATTTAAAACCAAATGTACAAACGTATGACCAAGGTTTAGTATCCGATAAAGATCAACAAAATATCTCACCTGACCCAGTTACAAACGTATTTTCGACTATCCTTTCAAAACTTGAGGAGCAAAGTAAAACGAAAAAACTTATTTTTGACAGGCTAGTTAAGCACGAAAATAGTATCCGCAACAAACGTACCCCACCTTTGACATGAATAGATCTCTTAAAATTCTAACGTGGAATGCCAATGGCCTTTGGCAAAAACTTGGAGAACTTGAATTGTATATGCAAGAAAAAGATATCGACATCTGTTTAATATCCGAAACTCACGCAAAGAGTAATTCAAAATTTAAGATTAAAGGTTACCTCGGATATCATGCTCTACATCCATCGAATAAGGCTAGAGGTGGAGCCTCACTACCTTGACCTTAAATTAGAAATCGAAACAATGCAAGTTAGCTCTATATAGGTACAAGTCAGAAGCAGAAAATCCTCCGGATTTGTCACCGGAGGGGACTTTAATGCAAAACATACATTCTGGTAATGTAGGATGATTTATGAAGTAGGTAGAAAGTACAACACCGAATTTAATTCTACGGGTAAACCAACTTACTGGCCAAATGATGTTACAAAAATACCGGATTTGATCGATTTTTTCATAACAAAAGGTGTGCGTTCCAATCGAATCAAAGTTGACGAATGCTTTGATCTTTGATCTTTGCTCTGATCATTCTTCGGTCATTCTAACAACGAGCGAGTCAATCATTAGAAATAAAAACCCATCGAGACTAACAAACAGGAAAACCAACTTGGAAGGCTTTAAAAACGATATTCGACTGGGTGTATCGCTTATATCCCCATTGAAACTTGAAGTTCCAGCTGGAAAAAGATGGCACCAAACTCGTGCCCCGCAAGATAAAACACTCAATCTCAATCGGTTGAGTAATATGCTATCGAATTCGATTAAAAACATTAAAAACCATGCAGTAGAAACTTATCTGCAAGGCCTAACCGCTGGAAAAGAATCGAATTACTCACTTTGGAAAGCAATTGAAGTCATAAAACGGCCAAAAAACCATTTGATGGTCCAGAAAACATTAATTTAATTGAAACTACAACCGATAGTAATATAGTTAGATATGCAAGTATTGCCGAGCTTAAACGGGAAATACAGAAATTAAAGTCTAAAAAAGCTCCGGGTTATGACCTAATTACAGTAGAACTTCTTAAAATGTTGCCCCGAAAAGCATTAACTAAACTCCTCTACATTGTAAATGCAGCAATTAGATTAGAATACAATGCAAGACAGTGGAAAGTCGCGGAAGTGTTTATGGTTCTCAGACCAGGAAAATCTCCGAATGAAATAAAATCTTACAGACCTATTGCACTTCTTCTAATAATTTCAAAAGTTTTTGAAAGGGTATTACTCTGTCGCTTATATCAGAAACGCCTTTTACCTGACCATCAATTTGGGTTTAGAAGTAAGCATTCGACTGTGGACAAAGTTCATCGAATTACTGATGTGATTGAGAAAGCTTTCGAAGAAAAGAACATTTGCCCAGCCGTATTGCTTGACGTGTCGCAAGCTTTTGACAAAGTTTGGCATAGAGGCCTTCAATGCAAGCTCAGACAAGTCCTGCCTGAAAAATTATATAAAATCCTCGTGTCGTATCTTGAGCATATACTCTTCCGTGTGAAACTTGGAAACGAATATTCGGATTACAAAGAAATATTGGCAGGAGTAACCTAAGGAAGCGTCCTTGGAACGCCCTGTACCTCCTATTTACACGTGATGTCCCACAAACAATCGATACGATGGTTGCCACGTTTGCTGGCGATACAGCTATACTAGGAGTTGGCACAACAATTCAGGAAACAAATATAAAATTACAAAACGCTCCTTACGAGGTAAATGAATGGACACAGTCCTGCGGCTTGCTATTTACGAGAGCAAATCGATTCATGTAGATTTTTCGTATAAACGGACAAACAATTTACCAGTATTTCACAATACGATTCGTGTCCCTTTTGCAAATGAAGCGAAATATCTCGGAATAACATTCGATGCAAAATTAAAATGGAAGTCGCATGTAAAAACGAAATGTGAAGAACTTAAAAGTGTATACAGAGAACTGTACTGGTTACTCGGAAAATAATCGAAGCTTAACCTTGATAACAAGCTGCTATTATACAAGCAAGTGCTAAAGCCGGTCTGGACATATGGTATACAACTATGAGTTGTACCAGTGAAACGAATCTAAATATTTTACAAACTTTATAAAAAAACATGTTAAGATCATTCGTCAATGCGCCGTGATATATAAGGAATGAAGATCTACGGAGAGATCTGGGTATTCCCGCGGTTAAAGATGAAACGAAAAATTTTGCACGCAAACATAAAAACGTTTATTGGGACACTTTAACACAACGGTCCTCCAAATGCGATAAAAATACAAAAAGGGTGGTGGGTTTAGTGGAGTTAAAGTCCCACACTTATTTTGGGCACGTGCTCATCGGGTCTTTTGAGATTTTCACCACCCACAAAAAAAAAGCCCGCAATGCGGCTGCGATTAGCCAAGCAGGCTGAAGTTGAAGAAATGGTTGCGACGGATTGATAGAAAACTCCATTAGTCCGATGGCAGCACCCAGTTCTGCGTTGACTTTGAAGTTGAAGGACAGGTATCCTCTACCTAAGATTGATGACACACTCGATACTGTAAAGGGGTCTGAATGGTTTTCCACACTGGATCTGAAGAGCGGCAACTGGCAGGTGCAGATTCAGCCTAAGGACAGGGAGAAGATGGCCTTAACCAAAGGAAATGGCTGGTGGCAGTTCAACGTGATGCCATTTGGTTTGTGCAATGCTCCTGCAACTTTTGAGCGACTGATGGAATGCGTTTTGCGAGGATTAACGTGGAAAATCTGTCTGGTGTTCCTAGATAATGTAATTGTCTTGGGAAAATCATTTGAAGAACACCAAAAGAACTTGCGGGAGTTATTCCTAAGACTTCGGAGTGCCCATTTGAAGCTTAATCCCAAAATATGTGCACTGTTCAGATCCGAAGTTCGATTCCTGGGACACATCATCTCGACCAATAGAGTTAAGACCGATCCCGAAAAGATTGAAGCTGTGAAAAATTGGCCGGTCCCCAAGGACAAACATCAACTAAAATGCTTCCTAGGACTTGTGACTTATTACCGGCATTTTGTAAGGGACATTGCTGGCATCGCTAAGAGCTTTCATTGACTCACGGAGAAAGGAAAGCAATTTAAATGGTCAAGTGAGAGTAATAATGCTTTTTAGAGACTTAAACACCAGCTATGTCAAGCGCCGATACTAGCACATCCCGACGGTAAAAACACCTGCATTGTCATTGCCGACGCAAGTGATTTTGGAGTTGGAGCCGTTTTATCGCAGGTACACGAGGGACAGTAAAGAGTAGTGGCGTACTTTAGCAAGGTGACCAGGAGGGAACTCTTAGCGTTAATTCTGGCGACGAAGCATTTCCATATATACCGGGAAGTTCATTCTTCGTACAGACCATGCTGCTCTAAAGTGGTTGCTTCAATTTAAAAATCCAGAGGGTCAAGTTGCTAGATGGATTGAGAATCTTTAGAGCTATGATTTCGATATTCAGCACTGCACCCGCCAAGATAAGAAGAAGGAGCTCATCACCACCCGGCGAATAGGAGCCGATCCCGACAACGGATGGACGACCGAAAAGATCGGAGAAGTGTAGATGGAAGACCCTGACATTGAACCGATTCTTACCTGGAGGGAACACATGGAGAAACCAGATTTGCAAGAAATTTCGGATCGTAGTCCAACTCTGAAGGCGTATTAGGCACATTGGGATTCTCTTCATGTCCAGGATGGTGTCTTGAGCAGAAAATGGGAGTCCTCCGACGAAAAGTCCTTTGTATAACAGCTTGTCAAGGACATTTGGGAATCAATAAGACTTTAGACAAAGTGAGGGAGCGATTCCACTGGCTGTCTGCAAAAGAAGACATCGACAAGTGGTGCCGAAAATGTATTACATGCACTGCCTGTAAAGGACCATAACTAAAGACGCAATGAACCATTTATCAGTACAACGTTGGGACACCGTTCAAAAGAATAGCAGTAGATATTGCTGGCCCGTTTCCAGAAAAGAACAGCAGAAACCGTTACATATTAAATGTTATGGACTACTTCAGCAAATGGCCAGAAGCATTCGCTATACCTAACCAGGAAGCGAAAACCATAGTGGAACAGATCGTGGACAAATGGATATGCAGATTCGGGGCACCGTTGGAAATAAATTCTGATTACGGTGGAAACTTTGAGTCTAGACTTTTCCAGGATATTTGCCAGCAGATAAGTATTACGAAGACTAGAACGACACCGCTGCCGTTGCATTCCCTTGTTCCTGATGGCGTACCGAAGCGCGGTCCATAGCACGACTGTACACTCCCCATGTGAAGTCATATTTGGCCGAGCATTAAGGTTGCCTAGTGAAGTAAGGTTCGGATCCCTAACGGTAGAGCCGACCATTGAAGACGACTACATTGATGATCTTCGCGAAAGACTCCGAGATATCCACGAAATTACCAGGACAAGAAAAAGACTGGCAAGCGATCGAAACTGTATTTCAGGAAGGAGATTCGGTGTGGCTATATAATCCCCAACGTAAACAAGGAATATCGCCGAAGCTGCTGCCGAAATGGGAAGGCCCCTACAAAATTGTGAAGCCCATAAACGACGTTGTCTACCGAATACAGAAAGGACTTCGAGCAAAATTAAAAGTAGTGCATCTGGATCGGTCACATCGTTGTGAAGGTGAAAATGAGGATGAAAATGAGTTAGTCTAAATTGTGACCTGAACGTGATTTGAATAGTGTTAACTGAGTGAATTACCTAAGTGAATTTTGTAAAGTGGTAATAGTGCGCAAATTTAATCCTTGGTATTTAAAAAAACTTTTGATTTCAAATAAGTGTAATCGAATTGTTAAAAGAGAAACCGTTTTGTAAATAATGTAATTCCAGATTCTAAGAATGTGTTTAAATAAATTATTGTTAAACATAAAAGAGAAAAGTGTTTTATCATTCGAAGCTCGGCTTCATTCTACAATATGTTGTAACAAATTTTGGGGATATTAATTTTAAGGATCGGATGGGATAGGGTATTAAACGATATGCACAGCAGACTGTAGCCTTCTCATATGTTTTGATATAAGTTATTTTTTTCAAAGCGTTACGTCTGTTTCATACAACTTTCATATGTGTGTAGTAGGCGCCAGTAGTGAATAATACTGCGAAGATGTGTGTGTGTTGTTTTCTTGCGTAGGTTTTGCGCATTAAATGAAAAAGTTTGTTGTGGCAACATTGAAAAAAAATAAAATTAAAATTAAAAAAAAGGTTGGTTTGCCTTTTATAAATGAAAGTGTACTACATATATCGGGTTTTTCAACAGGCACGCTAGAAAAGTTGAGCGTCAGGGACAGCCAACGACGCCATATTTCTTGCCGCTCTTTTGACATTTCTCTTCAGTAAGGTTTGCCGTTTCATGATGGAAAGATATACGATCCAACAACGAGTCGAAATTATTAAAATTTACAACCCAAATTCGGAGTCAGTGGCCTCAACGTTAAGAACGCTACGCTACGTCATAATCGTCCTAGCAGATCAACAATTGAGCGTCTAGTGGAAAATTTTGAATCCACAGGCACAGTACAAAATGTTCCCGTGCCAGTGAGACAAAGATGTGCCCGTAGTGTCGAGAATATTGCTGCCGCTGAGGATTCAGTTGAAGAAAGCTCAAATGTGTCTCTCACACGTCGTTCTCAAGCCTTGGGCATCTCTATGACGTCGTTGTGGCGAATTTTGCGAAAAGATCTTGGCCTACATCCTTACAAGATTAAATTGACCCAAGAACTGAAGCCGCTTGACCACCAGAAGCATCGTATGTTCGTGAATTGGGCTGAGCAACAACTTGAAAATGATTCGGATTTTCATCGAAAAATCATCTTCAGCGATGAGGCTCATTTCTGGCTGAATGGCTTCGTCAATAAACAAAATATGCGGTATTGGTCAGGCAGCAATCCACACGTACTCCATGAGTCATCATTGCATCCCGAAAAAATTACGGTTTGGTGTGGTTTATGGGCCGGCGGCGTCATTGGGCCGTACTTCTTCCGTGATGATCAAGACCGGCACGATAGTTTTGGCCCCAAGTCCATATGGAGGATATGTGGTTCCAACAGGACGGCGCCACAAGCCACACAGCGAATACCACAATCAATTTATTGGAAACCAAGTTTGGAGAACGTGTTATCCCACAAAATGGTCCAGTAGCTTGGCCGCCTCGGTCGTGCGATTTGACGCCGTTAGACTATTTCCTGTGGGGCTACGTCAAGTCTATGGTCTATGCCAATAAGCCAGCGACGATTGATGAACTTCGTACGAATATCGAACGTAAAATTGCAGCAGTATCGGCCGATTTATGCTTGAAAACCGTCGAAAATTGGGTTCAGAGTCTGGACTTCTGCAAGCGTGCCCGTGGTGGCCATGCAAAAGAAATCGAGTTCCATACATAATGTACTTTCACAGGAATAAAGAATTTCATTGATATCCAAAACCGTTTTTGATTTATTTAAAAAGACTTTTGTAGCGCTCTTATTGAAAAACCCTTTATATCTATATTTAGTCGAAAAGTCGAGTTCATTAAGTTACTCATGAGTTTTGATTATTGGTAGAGTTTCGTTAAGATGTACATTATAAGCTAATCAGGTAACTAACTAATGTCGACATTTGAGTTTTATTATTAGTATCGCCGAATATATACATTTCTGCCACGCCCATTTTTTGAAGAATTTTCATAAAAAAAAATATATTTTCGGTAAAAAAATTGGTAATATTAATATCAACATTTTGTCCATAATATATAAATCTTTAAAATGTACTTTTTGTGGTGATTTACTTTAAAAATGATTTGTAGAAACAGCGTTTGCCGTAGAAAAATGTCTTTTTTGTCCAATAATAAAATATTTTTGGCGGTCGATGTATGATTCCTTGAGTTTTCACTGATGCTTACCAACTTGGACTCTAAGCCTTCTCGTTTTGACGCTAAAACAGATATGGTGGCAGAAAGGCCAGCGGCAGCGCTGAATCCCATAGTGAATGCTGATGGCCTCGTATCCTAGGGTATCTAATAAATTGGAACTTATCGTCCAGGTTGGGGTTACTTCCTTACCATGCAAAAAAAAAACTATCACGTACAACGACTTACGAACTGGAACTTACACACGTTATATACCCGGGGTAGGATAGCTTCCATCACCTTGAGGTTAATAAAGTGATGGCGGATTTTGAGGCACCATCAAAAATTATACAATAATTGATGAAAGCGTAAAACCCGTTGGTCTTGTCGTTAAAGAGGACAAGACAAAGCACACATATCCGATTAACAGATAATTTACTGTCGACGCACAATCTTGGACAAAAAAATCAATATTGATGTAGCTAAAGAGTTCAATTGGTCATTTATGCGATATCAGAAAAGATACAACCGCGAACTTTATGAGCAGTACCAAGATGTGGATGTATTACAAAAGGTAAAAACACGTACTACTTTGGTTCGGTCACATCGGACGAATGAACAATAATAATCCAACCGAATAAGCCACGAATTTGAAGGCTGGAATTCAAATTTGTGGCGACAAGTAGGACCGAACCTCCGGTATGAAGATCAAGAGCGTTTGGACTGAATAAATGGCAGCAATGTGCTCATGATCAAAGAGGATAGAAGGCTGCCTTGTCTCAGGCAGAGACCCTTACAGTTCGGAAGAAAGTTAATTAAATATAGTAATAAAATATTTTGATAAACTGTCTGAATAAGATGTTGTGACAATAAGATTAATAAAGACAATAATAAAGTTTTTAGGCACGCCCACTTTTTGGGGATACTTATTGACAGGACAGAGCATTTAACGATTCTCACAACGAATTAACGCTTCTCATATGTCAATGTTGAAATTATGCTAAGAAAATTTATTTTTTTTACATTGAATATCTAACAAAAATTTTTAGGAACAAATTTAAATAATTGTTTTTTTTTTTTGTGCTTAAAATTCTATATTATATCTACGAGAAATCATTAAATTTATGAATTACTGTTATAGTTATAATAAGTAAAGAACTGAGTATACTGTTTTAAAATAAATTTAAATGAAAATTGTCAGAGCCAGAGAATTAACGTAAAAAAAGGTTCGAGCTTTAATTAAACCTTTTTTTTTAAAGTCTGACTATCCAGCCAAATTCAGAATAACAAATACTCATTTTCATTTAAATGAACGCTGTTGTTCTTGAGAAATCAGTAATTTTCAAGCCTTATTCCTATCTTATTCTTTATAATTCTAGAAGCTTAGTTATTTTTTTCGTCAACATCATTAACGCCGTTATGGAGATAATCGTTTTTGAAAAAAAACCGTTATACTCCAAAAAGCTGTGAAAAACCACCAACAAAACACTTTTCTAGTGCATTTTACACGAAATTTAGTCGAATTCTCATAATAGTATTGGTTCCAATATTAATAACAGACTTCAGATCACAAAACAAAGATCACAGACTCCAGACTGCAGATTAAATTAATGTATACCCTTATGTAGAACCAAAAAAGAATATTAACAACATTACATACGCATTTTCACAGAAAAAAAACAAAACAAATTCGATGCCTTTAAAAGCGCTAGTACAAACAACGAAGCCGATTGTACTCAAAGGATTTTACAGAAATTAAATAGATGAATGAACATATTGCCGCCGCAGGAACCTACTAAATATATTCTCAATAAAATAATTGTATTACTTGTTTGCTTTGTCATATAAAGCGTGACAATAATGAATTGTTGGGTTATTCGGTGCCGTCACCTGAGTTGAGTCTCCTTTAAAAAAAATTTAACTACTGATGTATAAAAAAGCCTGATACGTTCCTTTTAAATTTCCCATTTTTACCTCTCATATAAGAGGAAGGTATTGTTTTCATGAACATTTTCAAACGCGAGATTTTGATTGATTCTAACTTAACGATATTAGGCAAACCCATGAAGCGTTTCACACGATTCGGCCCAACGGCTCGCAATAGCTCCAATCTAGCAAAATCGGAAAGACCGATTTTCTTCTAACTTCGTATCTAATTAACATTTTTTTGGCAACAATATTTTTTCATGTTTTTATATTTATTTTATGAATAAAAAAAAAACTCCGAAAAAGTGTGTTTTGTTGTTCCGTCACGGATCCAAAACATAACGGCTGGCTATATTTGCTTCAAATTAATATACAGAAAAGTTTTCGTAATTTTTGGTTCTCAGTAACCAAAAATATGTATGTTCCATATGAAACACATTGCCGATCTTTAATAAACCTAATGCAAATAGGCCGGTCAGAAGGTATGCAATGCGATTAGCAAAACGACTGATGCCTGAAACTGTTGATACTAACTCTCAGCCTTTTAGCAGATGAGAGCGGGGAAATATATGTCCACACACTGAGGCACGTAATCTTTTCCAATACGGGAGCGGAAGAATTCAAAAGATGAAATCAACCTTGGTAAATGGATTCCCAGTTAGGATAGACAAAGTAAATAACCTAAATGAGCTGCTTCGTTTGTAGAAAAACGCCTCCAACAAGTGGACGTGGTTCAAAATGATATAAAGACGAAATGTTGATATTATCATAACCAACGATTTTGCATCAAAAGTTTTTTCGAATCCAACTAGCGAAATTATTTCTCTATATTACAAACTTAATGTCAAAACTAATGTACCCCTATTTGATATGGTATGAAGAGTAAGAAAAGCGCGTAATCGAAGGCGTAGAGGAGGCACTACAGAAAATATGGTCGCATGTTTTACCAAAGTGTAAAGACTCAAGTGCCAGAGATACAAGATGCGAACTTAATATTTTTTTTTTTTAGAAAAATATTATCAACATTTAAAGTTAAGCGTATTTGTAGTTAATTTGATTATTTTCTTATTTCCAAGCGACAATGTCATTGTTGATTTTATACTCGATCAAAATTTGCTATTCAACTCCGTTTACTATGTTTGCGTTCTGACCCAAACTCTGAGCCAATCATATGAATTTTTAAAGAAACACAAACGTTTAAATATCATGAACATGTTCAATTTAATACTTTTCTTATTGAAAGTATCACGAATCAAGTATCTTGTTCAGCCAACAACAAATAATCATTGCCGATTCATAAGACAGTTTTCTTTCATTCACTATATACAAGGTGGCACAAAAGTAATCCTCCTGTCAGAAAATGCTATAAATTTTGCGATTGGCCCCTAATGTCAGTTCTGTTTTGACATTTGTGTAGTAAACACATGCGAAATACACGTCAATAAACAATGTTACGCTACACTGCTCCAGAACGCGGAATATTGGTGACTATTTATTTGAGCAATAATCGGTCGGTGACTTTGGCTCAACGTGAATTTCGTCGCAGATTTCCTAGCCGTCCAACGTCTACTGGTGAAACACTGCGACGTTTAGCCGCTCGCCTTGAAGAGACTGGCACAACACGAAATGCTGGCAGGCGTGACAGACCCCGGAGTAGCCGTTCTGCAGAGAATATTGCTGCTGTAGCCGAAGATGTCATGGAAGCGCCGTCGACATCGACCAGACGACGTGCCACGCAAATGGGTATCAGTCGACGTTCTTTACAGCGAATTTCGGTACAAGATTTGAAGATGTTTCCGTACAAAGTCCAGACGGTGCATCAGCTGTTAGCTGCTGACCGCCAATCGCGTCTAACATACGCTCAAGCCATCCTTAATCACCACCAAGAGGAAGATGATTTTTCATCAAAAATAATCATGAGTGATGAGCCCATTTCCATCTTAGCGGGTACGTAAATAAGCAAAATGTACGCTTCTGGGGCACTGAAAATCCGCGTGTAACCATCGAAGAGCCATTACACCCGCTCAATGTCACTGTATGGTGTGCTGTTTTCGCTGGAGGAGTCATCGGACCTTTTTTCTTCGAAGACGTCGCGGGCCAAACGGTTACTGTGAATTCTGAGCGCTACAGAGCAACTTGATGAATTGGGATTGGAAAGCATGTGGTTCCAACAGGACGGTGCAACGGCACATACTGCACGTGCCACAACCGATATGCTGAAGGATGCATTTCCCGGGCGCCTAATCTCCCGTTTTGGCGATTTGCACTGGCCAGCAAGATCGCCTGATTCGACCGCTCCAGACTTCTTTTTGTGGGGCTTTTTGAAGTCGCGGGTTTATGTCAACAAGCCTCAGACTCTTGCAGCTCTTAAAGACAATATCCGTCAAGAATGTGAGGACCTATCGCCGGAAGTTTTGGCCAAAGTGATGGAAAATGCCATAAAAAAGGGCTCAAATGACAATCAACTGAGGCGGCGGCCATTTACATGACTTCATATTCTCGACTTGATGTAAAAAAAATTAAAAGACCAAATAAAAATAATCCACAAGAAGAATCAAAGTTTTTCTTTTTTTTTAAATTACAGCCAAAAAACATCGGAAGGTTATTTTTGCGCCACCTTGTATATATTTCACATTCAGTTTTGGTACAATTTTTTCTTTATTACGAGAAAATAAAGCCATTCGAAGCATTGTAATTGTAACCAACCTAATTCGTTGAAGTTCTTTTTGTTAGGTTTATGTATTGTGTGGTCTACGAGGTTTGTATGGTTTTAAGGAAGATAGTGGAGGAAACAGCCTTAAGCTCTGTGGCACAATTAGTGGTAACGATAAGTGGTATACAGGAACACTGTCCGTGACTGTCTGGAAGGAGATTTAAACAAAGGTCTCCCCAAGAAATAGAATCGTGCCATCATGCAGATGATCTTGTATCTTTGGAATCGATATGGGTGTACAGATAGCTATTTTTAAAGTCTGATCTAGGTTTCCTAGCGATAGAAGGATGTTGTAGACTCTGATTGGTTTAAACATGATAATTCTCAGAGGTTGTAACTCTGACTACACATCAATTGTCATTTTTTACCACCAAATGGTAACCATCGGTACTGGTCTCATTCAACAGGATGTGACTTGCTAAATGATAAAGCGAGTATTGATAACAAGACGAAAGAAAGTAAACAGTCAGAGTGCCACCCAATGAATACCCGGCCTGCTATCCCAGGCGAACCTGGGGTAAGTCAGGCCCCTTGAAAAGAGATGGTGGCGGATGAACGGAAAGGCCAACGGCAGCTCTCGATCCCGTAGTGGATACTGATGGCCCCGTGTATAAGGGGTATAAATTGGAACTGGCCCTTCAGGTTTGGGGTTGTGCTTTGGGTTAACAACCAACCTGTGTGAAAAAACTTTGTTACGAAGCAACTTGGGAAATACTGACTTTATTGTTGAAGACCAAGGTAAATGAATACGTGGCCTGTTATCCCAGGCGAACCTAGGGTAAGTCAGGCCCCTTGAAAAGAGATGGTGGCGGATGAACGGAAAGGCCAACGGCAGCTCTCGATCCCATAGTGGATACTGATGGCCCCGTGTACAAGGGGTATAAATTGGAACTGGCCCTTCAGGTTTGGGGTTGTACTTTGGGTTAACAACCTACCTATGTGAAAAAACATTGTTACGAAGCAACCTGGGAAATATTGACGGGAAATATTGACTTTATTGTTAAAGACCAAGGTAAACGAAAAAAGGACAACGACGTTCGTCCTTGCACCTGGAATGTGAGAACATTAAACAGGGGAGGTGCAGACGAACAACTAGCGGAAGCCCTAAGCTGCTGCAAAGCAGACATAACTACCATTCAGGAAATAAGACGTGTTGGGCTGGGCAAAAACAGGATGAAAAACTGTGACATCTACTATACGGACCTATTATGGTGAGCAGAAACAGCGACTTTCGGATATATGATATAGCTAAAGATTGCTTCTAGAGCTCCTTGACCAAATCCATGAGCGACTACCAACAAACGATGTTAAAATCGTGCTGGGAGATTTTAATGCAAAGGTGGGAAGAGAAGGGTCGGAAATGACCTCACCGACACATTCGATACCAAAAAAGGATTTAGGCGAGGCGATGCACTGTCATGAGACTTCCTATTTATTTGATTCTTGAGAGGATTGTACAAAACTCTACAGCCAACACTAGATGCACAATCTTTCAAAAATCGTTGCAACTACGCCGACGTGTCATAGACACGTGCATAGACACGAGAAGCACGCGACAAAAATGAGTTTAGCAGTAAATGAAGGTAAGACTAAGTATATGCTGTCAACAGGAATGGACACACACCATCGACGAATTAGACAGAACGTCGCCATTGACAGATAAAAATTTGAGTTGGTACTGGACTTTGTCTACCTCAGCTCCGCTATTAATTCTGACAGTAACATCTCGTCAGAAATTAAACGAAGAATTACTCTTGACAACCGCTGTTTCTTTGGGCTGAGAAGGCAAATTTAGTAGTAAAGCCCTCACTCGAACTACTAAGGAGATCTTATATTAAGCCATGATGATCATCCCAGTCCTACTTTACGGCTCTGAAGAAGAAATCCTTGGTCGATGCGAACTGTACAGCGACATGCCCCTAGTAAAAAAAAACTGCATTAGACGTTTAAGATGGCTAGGACATGTAGAAAGAATGGATACCAATACTCAAGCTTGCAGCGTCTTAGAGTGCTAGAAGTACACACGCACACATGAATGGTTGTGAGAAAGCTTGGCCCTTGGTACTACCGAGCCCGTTGCGCCAAAAATTTGTATTTTTTAGGCATGTAGTTTTCTTCCAAACATAAGTCTAATGTACACTTTCATCCAAAGTACAGTTTCATCCAAATCGTTGTTAACTTTTGAAAACATAAATTGACTGTAGAAAAATATGCTATTGTTATACCCTATCCCAAAGGGGTATATAAGTTTTGATACATAGTTTGTAACATAGAGAAATAATTTAGCTAAATATACATTAAAATATATCTTAAAATATATGAATAATATGTTGTGACAATGCCATTATTATATTCATCCCCATTAAGTTTTTAGCCCTCCCCCACTTTTTGGATACATTCAATTTAATGATGTGATTGGATGGGGTATTAAGCGATCCACACAGCGGATTGTAGCCTTCTCATATGTTTTTTAATATAAGAATTAAATCTGAAGTAAATCCAGTTAGCCGGTTAGGATCCAGCTGCGTTCTTAGAATCGCCAGACACACTTTATCCGAACCATACTTGGTATTTTAACTTATCATTACCTTGCAAGAAAAGATAAAGTTATGTACGACCCAGTCGTGCGCTTAATTTTAAATGCAAATTGTATTGGCGAAGACATATATGAATTACAAATACACAACCTGGACATGGATGAATCCTGATGCAGATACACAAAGTCAAATAAAGTCCCCAATGATTTCGATTCTTGATATGGTTACATTGGATGTAGATACGTGTCTATAGGACTAACACATACATACTCAAATGACGTATGCCGCATATAATATATCCCCATTGAGTTGTGTTTAAGTGAAACAGATGTCCTGGGTTATTGTGATTGATAGTCCTCAATTGATAGGTTGCTGATGATGCTGTGAGGTGAATGATTTCATTATACAGATTTAGACAAATTACTTACTAGGTCATGCCCATGAGTAGGGTCATCCTTGGGCGTAAAGTGTGTCTACATATTCCGGATATTTTTTTTCAAAGTAGTACGTACCTTTGATGTGTTTGATTTTAATTTGGGACCAGACTAAAAAGATTATGCTAGTGACCGGATGGATAAAGGAAGGGACTTGATTGGTTGAGCAAATTGTAAAATGTGTAGTGAAAACATGCAGCAACAATGATGTTTTTTTCGAAAAATGTAATGTGGTATAAGTATTCGCGCAAATAAGTTGTAATAGTCTGCTTCTAAGAGGATATATATGTAGAACAAAGCGGTCTTGTGATTATGTTATATATTGTAAAAGTGACTGATCATTCCACAACGTTATAAATAATGTTTATTTTGAGCTTACTGCTATCAAGACATTACAAGACAAAATGCGGAGCAAACTGGGAAGATGTTTCGCGGTTGGTAGTTACTAGAGAAGAGACATTCATAAAGTAATGCACCTAGCGCGAACCCTCATCCCGGTAGTTATTCTGTTGCCCGAATGCCTTTCAATACATTGGTATATACTAAATGTATGTAATACAATTGAAAGTTGTTGACGCAAAAAACAACAAGCAAAAACAAAAAAAGATATAAAAGTTGAAAAAGATATTTCAAGAAAGTTAACACTTATTTTATATAAATATAATAAAATAAAAATAATTGAATTCCCAAACATTGCCAGGACCTTAAATATGTGGTCACACTGCAGAACAATCTGACCATCTTGCTGAGATCCTCACCGGTGTTAAAATTATTTGTGTTACCAAAGTAGTAACAAATATAAAACAGAAAAGGGATCAACTGAAACTAAAAGATGCCCGTCGCAATCTGTTTACCAAGATGCAGGTGTGGCTTGCAATTCTAACTTAAACCGGAATCGGTTAATACCGCCTCTTACCAAGGTACAATGAGATCAATCAAATCTACAACGAAACTAGGTTGAGAAACACCGTGGTCCATTTCACCAATTCAGCTATATGAAATTTGGAAGGGCTGCACTGGAAATACGTTGGGATGGGGCGGAAATGAGCAGAATTAAGGACAGGTTCGGATGTGAATATGTTATAAGCGAAAGGCTTTGAAGACATATGTAACAATCTACATCAAGTCCAAATATTTTAATATAAACCATTTATGCACTCACACACAGTAGGATGAAAAAAAAACTTTCTCTTTCACAGCGAGTTGGGCGTTAGATCAAATACCAAGCATGAGAGAATTTAACGATTTTCAAAATTTGGTCCAAATACACAATAGCTAATAGACATTCGATAATTGATGCTAAAAATATTATTGATAATGTTGAAAAGTGATGAAAAGAACGTTTATTCCAGAATTTGCTGGAATCGGTTTCTATGTGAATGATAACACTACTTTACAAAATTGTTATTTTGTTTGCGAATTTGATAGCTTATAACAAATTTATGATTCGCCATCTCCAAATCTACCGTTTCTTTTTTTGTACATTTTTTTTTATAGTTTTTAGTTAACGTTAAGTTCTTAGTTAACGTTGATTATTTGTTATTTTAATTGGTACCGCTGTGTTAAGAATATAATATATGTATGAATATAATATATATATATATATATATATGTGTTTTCAAAAAATACTTAATTGTACACAAGTACTACGCCTGTGCATCGTCACATACATAGGTAGTTGACCTACCAGCCTATCTGGACCTATTGGCTAATATGATTTTGGATGTAGATCGTAATATACCTCGGTACTAAATTATACTGCCTCCATTACATATAAAATTGGGCATAATGAAACAGTTTGTCAAAGCTCTCGATAAAAATGGAAGCTGCTTTGCTTACATATGTCAAACATTTCCTCAGTTTACAATGGAAAAGATTTAATCAGGTGTTTTTCATGGTCCCCAATTAATATATCTTACGAAAGATAGAAGATTCACTGACTCAACTTTCTTCATATTCACCTCAACAGGTTTCCCAAAAATTTAGGAGATCTGAGCGTGGAGCAGGAAGAACTTATGTACAGAGGAGCGTTACCAAGGTTTCTGGGATGCGCAAATGATGTCTGACTTTTGTTGGTCCATGAATCGTATTTTTTCTAAGTTTGCCTATAAGAGAAAAGGTTCAAAACAAAGTTTTTTTTGGAAAGTAATATTTAATCTTACTTTCTTTTCTACGAACGCTTTTCTTCACAACAACATTTTCCTTTCTTGCCTAAACACAACTCAGCTGTAACTCGAAAACTAGATCTGATAAAAAAGTGCTTATATATTTTCAAATAACGAACTTTTCAGTAAAAACCAACATCTAAAATATATCAGGCAACAGATATTCAGAAAACTAGTGTGACGATTTTTCGTTATTAACCAAAACTAAAAATTCCGTTTAAGAATATTTGGCCAAAAATAATTATGTGGAATTATTGAAAACAGTAATAGTAGTATATAAATTAAATTTCATTCTATTTGTTTAATATTTTGCGAGAAAGTGATAATTTTCTTTATGTGGCCTAAATTTAAAAATCCGTTATATGGATATTCTTGAAAAAAAACTGGGTATGCAATTTTGTTGGAACTGTGCGACGTAAAGATCTTTGTTGAGACCCGTAAAACGAACGTGTTTCATTTCAATTTGATATACAAGATTCATGGGTAAATACAGGAGCAACACTTACACCTACTCTATTACAGATTTGGTTAATCTGGGTAACTGAGTACCCAGTTTTCCTTCAAAATTCTTAAAATTCGAAAACTCATTTTAAACTTACAAAGATATTGTATTGATATTGAAAGATAGTGTTTTCGTGAAATGTTCGACCTCGAGATTTTGATTGATTCTAATATTACGATGACCCATGGAACCCAAAAAAGGGATTTTTGGAATTCCGTCCGTCGGTTCTTCTGTCCGTAATGGTCTCTCCAGTCTCCAGAGTTTTTTGATCACAGTGCACATAATCACATAAGTGTATTAGTTCCAACAAAACCGAATAATCAGTTTTTTTCGAGAAAATCTATAAACGCCATGTTATTAGCCGTACCTGCTATATAAAAATTATACATAACCTCAGTTTTTTTCGAAAATAACTCTAACGATTTTTATTAAACTTCATGCATACTATAAGCGTATTAGTTCCAACAAAACTGAATACCCTTTTTTTACAGAAGATCTATAAACGGATATTTGCATCTAGGCCATATAAAGAAAAATGTCAATACTTTGCAAACTATTTGGCCAAATTTAATGAAATATAACTTCCATACTACTTTTACTGTTTTTATGAATTCCATATAATTGGTTTTGGCCCAATTATCCCTTAACCGAAAATCATTATTATTCACATAGCAACCGATTACTTTCAATTACGCATTAAGCGCTCGTATAATCACTGGTCCGATCGTAATAAAAGAAAAACTTTGTTTTTTAATATACTTTATTTCAACAGAAAATAATTTGGAATAACGCGTTTCAAAATTGATGTTGCCTTCATCTCTCTTTGTATCTTTCTGTAGTTGGCTGAAATGGTTGGTTGGCATTGTTGGTTTGTATGGTTGGCTGCGTGGTTGTCATCTTTGCGGCTTTGTTCGTTTGGTACATTATGTCATGATAACATCAACATTCCATCCCTCGTGAAAACCTAAAGGGGTTTGCTGAGCGTTAAAGCGGCTAGCTTAATGGCAGGACGGCGTAGTACTCCTCTGGAAGTACGAACTTCTGCCGTGCAAACTTGGCCATCTGGTGCTTTAAAAATCGTCGTGATAATGCCTTTCTGCCATTGACTTCTTTGCTGAGCTTGGCTTTGATGACCAGCGGATCTTGCGGATCTACTTTTTGATTCAGGATGGCAACCCAATGATTTTCTCTTCTTCTTCCGATAGCTACTATGAACAGTAGTCCACCCCAGTATAACTAAAATTGAATTGAATTGAACATGACTCGTCTAAAATTGGAATTTCTTTCGGCCAAGATTCTTCGCTCCTAAGCAGAAATTCTGGACCTAAGATCCACCTAGACTCTGACTCAAACTTTGGAGGAAAACGGGCACGCGTAGGTTCTTCAGCTGCGTTTATTTCTGATGGCAACCATCGCCACTGCGATGAAAGACGGCTTCCAAGAACTGCAGCTTGCAACTCAAGACGTGGGATTGTCATACCCCTTTGCGGAGTACATCTTGTATTAGCAGTGGCAAATGCTACCTATATAATTTGACTTCCACTCTTGATCCGGAAGTAGCCTACGGCTGCATACGCAGATGAGCTAGAATCGAAGAATATATACAACTGTATCTCATCAGCAGTCGGCAAAAAAAGTGATAACATCGTTGAATAGGAAAATTCTTTACTTCCTAGAACTCTTTCCACCAGGCATTCCAATGGGTACATAGCTGATGAGGCAAAATTTCATCCCAACCAATACCATGCAATTTGCTAAAGGCCCAAAGGGATCATAAGCAGCCATTATTATCCTTACATTTCTCTTTTCGTTGGCAGTCGTTTCGTTTCAATAATCTCGATATTGGTATTCCAAAACATACCTAAAATCTTGGCTGTCTACTCTAACGTTAAATATTCACCTTTTCTTCTTTTGATGTGTTACCTGTGTTCAATTTCGTTTGCAATTGTTTGCAATTTGAAACAAAGTTACGTAGTCGAAAACCAGCGGCAGTATTAATCTTAATTGCTTCCAGAGTGATTTCTTCTGCTTCCGCTTCAGAATCAGGGCTTAAAACGAGATCGTCGACATAGGTGTTTTCGATGACGGCTTTTGCTTCTTTCAGTATTTCTGAGTAATGTTCGATGGCAGTAAGAAGAGCAGATCATCCCGAACATCATGGAAGTCATTGAATAAACTTGCATTGTGTTTTTAGAGTCCCCCTCTCCCCACAAGAAGCGCTGTGAATTCTGGTCAGCAGTTATAATTCGTACTTGAGGAAAAATCTCCTGAATATCCCCTGCAACAGTGAAAATACCTTGGCAGAATTTATAAATGATATCAACAAGAGGCTGTGCATGCTCCGGCCATTTCAAAAGATTTGAGTTTAACGAGACGTTGGAAGTCGTAGCAGCGGCGTCAAAGACTATCCGTATTTTGTTTGGTTTCTTCGGATTCACCATCCCAAAATGTGAAAGATACCAAGTCGTTGGACCTCCATCTACAGCTTCCAGTGGCGAAAGAAGCTTGGCATAACCTCTGGAGATGTATTTGTTTATTTCCGTTTTGTACATTGTGGCATACCTTTCATTCTTGGACATTTTTGCTTCAATATTTAGCAGGCGTTGTTTAGCCATAGTGAACTCGAAGAAGTCGGTAAAATGGTGTTATATTTACGCCATAGAAGACCAGTTTCATAGCGTTTCCCAACTTTCTTGGTGGTTTCAAAAATAATTTTCTTGAACGAATATCGTCATCGGATTCCAAAATTGCATTAGAACCCCTCACACAAAAGTTTTCTATCCGACGAGTTTCTTCGACGAGTTTCTTAATTCTATTCAATGTTTTGAAACGACAAAAATGAAGCACTCTTGGCGGACAAACATTGTATTTATGCCTGTGATAATAGAGTTTAGCTATTCATAGGAAATATATACTTTTGTTTTAGATTCTGTCTGTAGTTCAAACATTGTTTTGTCCATCTCGTCGTCTGAATTTTCCATTGGTCTCTCTTTAACAGCTGTTTTCTTGTCCATCTTATTACTGCTTCTTAAAAACATACAAAGAATTTCTTAAGTATGTTTTACACAAAATGGCGGAGGTGGCGTCGAGTCTCTTTAATTGCAGGCAACAATTTTGTCAAATGCTTTCGTAAAGTGAATAAAGGCATCTATTTTGAAAACTGTTCCGATCGTAAAAAAAATAACTTTGCTTTTTAATATACTTTATTTCAACAGAAAATAATTTGGAACAACGCGTTTCAAAATTGATGTTGCCTTCTTTGTATCATTCATTGTTGGCATTGTTAATTTGTGGGGTTGACTGCGTGGCTGTCATCTTTGCGGCTTTGGTTATTTAGGACATTATGTCAGGCAAACATCAACAATCACATTTCGACATTATTTATATCATTTTTAGCATCATTAATCAAAATAAACATTATTGTGTATTTTGCAAAATTATTAAGAACTTCAAATTAACTCGCTGTGAAAAAGAAAGTTGCGTACGACCAAGTCGTGCACCCACTACTCGTTTTATTAAGACCAAATTTGAATAATTATCAATTACTCGTGAAATGTATAGCTGAATAAACTGAAAAAACATTATTACTTCTAACAATTGTAACAATGCCTTATAATCGCTTCTAGCCTAAACCAATAATGGAAAATCAGAATATTTACTGCATCGCCAGGTGTTGATGGTCTAGAATGGTGAATGCAAATTGTACTTTGGACATTAAAGGGATAATTTCTTTGGCATGATAATATACCAGTAATTGAATCCAAAGTATTGCCAAGTTGTTTCTCTTCTGAACTGGGACTTTTCTGTGATATAGTTTTTAGTGATGACACCAATGTATCAAAATTTGCTTTTTAAAATCTATCAAATCTTTTACACAAGTTTTAAAAACAATAAACCGATTTCCTCTTTCTCGCATCTCCCAATGTTTCTCGTATCGCTTTCCGCCTCGCATCTCGCATCGCTTTCTAGAGTGCCTCCTTATTTCTTATCTCATATCATAACGTGCTAATTTAGGTGCATATTCTATTCTAACCTTATATTATACTAAATCAATACCAACCAAATTAAGCAATTTGACTGCGAT
Organism: Rhingia rostrata; assembly: GCA_949824845.1. Classification (NCBI taxonomy): domain Eukaryota; kingdom Metazoa; phylum Arthropoda; class Insecta; order Diptera; family Syrphidae; genus Rhingia; species Rhingia rostrata. The sequence continues at coordinate 85,789,730 of OX463756.1, read as the reverse complement.
AATATGAAGGTGGTTTCAACTAAAATTCTATTATATATTCTACCAACAGATGTGCAATGTTTCATATTGCAATTTTAACTTAACTACAAATCTTCTGCCAAGTGTCACAAAAACGTTTCCAATACCACTGTTGATTAACATGCGACAGCACGGTATTCAAAACAAAATAATTTGGCATTAAAATTGACCACCTCTAGTTGGGGTCGAAACCAAAACATCCCCAAGGTATGAAAAAACATGGACATAAACCAAAAGCCTCAAAACTAATTAAAAACTTTTGCGAGTCCTTTTTTCTTATTCCATCAGCTTCCACAATCGGGTTCCAATACTAATTATTTCTACATCAACCGCAACTAATTTCCCAAAACACATTTAATTCACACAAACCAAGGATTGAGCGTGTTTATCACACACCCATTAAGTGTGTGCTACTCTAGGACAAACAACTTGTTGATGTTCTTCATTTCAATACATGAAAATATCAAAACAAATTCTGATAAGGATGTGTTTCGCATTAGATATTCGTAAGACATCTCCAAATATCCTATTGTCAAAAAATCGGATTCTTTTTACTTAAAGAATATAAATTATCTTGGGTTCCGCATCTGTCGTAACCATGGGAAGTATCGAATTTACTAGCGGTGGACAAAAAAAATTACGTAGCTAAGGAACTTCCACAATGTAGGACAAAATGACTGTAAAATCCTTGACGAAATTAATTGAACCTCTTTGTGAAATAAATGAATGACCACCTAATTGGGGGATTGAAAACGCCAGCGAATGGTGGTGATTAATTATTATCGTTGGCGCTGCTGCCAATGGAAAAGTCTCCCAGGGAGTGTGACATCTCTGGCCTTTCGTCGTCATGTCGTATGTAGTCTGTTATGCAGTGCTATATAATGACATAGAATCCCTACAGAGGCAAATGGATGTGGGATGATCACGATTTAACACTTGCATGAGTATGTGTAAAATATCCTTAGCGCCTCCACTGTACTGAAGACCAGTTTGTTCCAGGAATTTAATCGACAAAGTTTATTATAGTTAATTAATTAAGAGTCACGAGTCACTCAGTATAGTGTAACGTTATATTTTTTGTTGCTATCATTTTATAGGAATCTGCATATGACCCTCGGAAGGATAATCCCTCTTAATAGATGATAACGCAGAAATACTAAATTATCTATTGATAACTCATTGTCTATATTATCAATTTATTTGTAAGAGTCGCAGAATTGAATGGCTTTCGGAAATAAAATCAACTTCGGTTTGCGATGTAAGGTTTAGAAATACATCGATAAAACGAATGTTACTTCTAGAATTCTTCGATTAGTATAATTTTTATTTCTTTAAACATTTAGAAAATTATTCTTAATCTTAAATAAGAAATGTTTACGATTTTCTTTAACGTGAAAAATATAAAACATAAAAACATTATGAGAAGGCTGCAACCCGTCCCTATCCCTTTTGACCGTAGCAAATCGGTGTATGTATGTCCCCGAAGGACGGACGGATAGACAGACATGGCTAGATCGACTCAGCTAGCGATTCTGGGTGATTCATTAACTTTAAGGTACATCTATCGAAATTACTTCTTTTTAAGGGTATGTCTTATTTCTGCCTAAATTTTTTAATTAACACCCGATAATTATTCTCGCCGAAATCGCATTCCATACGGCCGCTTTAGGTGAATGAATGGGTTTCTGGTATGTACATACTTACATTTCGGATTTGTTCGAAGTCCGGTAGTAAGCTGGGCTTAGGTAACCAGGGATTAGCCTACAGATGTGTAGGTTAGTTGCGAATAACTAATAAGCGGCACCCGACCAAGAGCGTCAAAAAAGGAAGGTGTGACGGAAAAACCACATAAGATCAGTGAAATTTTTGTGACAAGACGAGTAGATGTCGCACTTAACTAATACATTCACACAGCATCGCTAACGGAGCCCTCCAGATACCTGGCGACCTCTGGTTGTAATTGAACCTAACCACATTATAGTGATCTCTTATGTGGTGGACTTCCTTTCCCCCATAAGTACTTGTGCGATCAAATTATGATTCTAACAAACGATTGCTCTTCAAAGAAAAACTTTGGCCACAATTTTGCACAAAGATTTGCATTTGTTTCCATTAAAGATTCAGTTGACACAAGAGCTTATTCCACATGACCATTTACGCCGCCGTACATATGCCAATAGGATGTTACAGCTAGCCCATGACAACCCCGATTTTCATGAAAAAATCAAAATTAGTGACGAGGCAAATTTTCGTTTAAATGGATATATGAATACACAGAATAGTCGGTTCTGGGCAATGGAAAACCCTCCAATTATGCATCAGTCACCTTTGCATCCATTAAAAGTACCTTACTTCTTTGAAGATGAAAACGGCGTAACGGTAACTGTGAATGGGGTGCGATATCGTGATATGATTGAAAACTTTTTAACGCCACAACTGCATACTTTATGCTTGATTAATATGTGGTATCAACAATACGGTTTCTGCGAGACCTCTTTCCACAACAAGTTATTTCAAGAAATGGTGATGTTGATTGGCCTCCGTTGCGCCTGATTTGACTTCTCCGGACTTATTTTTGTGGGGATATCTGAAAAGAAGGGCTTATGCAAACAAACCAGAAACGCTTGAGCAACTCAAACAAAATAATCGTGATGAAATTACTGAAATACCGCGTGAAATGTGTGAAAATGTAATCAAAAATGTGCTAAAAGGGGCTCGCATTTGTGAGACTAACACAGGCGGATTATTACCTGATATAAATAAAACATTTATCAATATAAGATCCATTCTCTTTCATTTAATCAAAAATTATAAACAAACAGAGTAATATACCTTCCCGGTGGACAGCCTGTATAAACTAAAAATACGCTATCAATAATTCAAACCTCTAAATTTCGAAAGCAAAGCAAACGAGTGGTTGGTGCACGACTGGGTCGTACGCAACACTCTCTTTCCCAGCGAGTGAATTTGACGTTTTTAACAATTTGGCCAAAATACACAATAATATTTATTTCGATTAATGATGCTAGAATTATATAAATAATGTGGAAATAAGATTATACGAACGAATAATTTCCGTTATTTGACAAATCTGAAAATTGCGTTTGGGGATAATTGGGCCTAAACAAATTATGTGGAACTCATGAAAATAGTAATAGTAGTATACAAATTAAATTTCATTCAATTTGGCAAAACAGTTTGCGAGAAATGTTCTTTATATGGCCTAAATGCAAAAATCTGTTATATGGATTTTCTTGAAAAAACTGGGTATGCAGTTTTGTTGCAACTGGATGATTTTTCAGATCATCACGAGAGGAGGGCCAGTGAAAAATCATTTAGGTGTTGCTACGGCTGGGAAACATTTTGTGAAATGTTTTTAGCTTTTAACTATTACAGGGACCAATCAGCGACAGTCGTTCTTGATATAGTATGGTTTCATAAAAATGTCCCAACGTAAAATTTCCCGTGTTGCAGAAAGTCCAAATTCTTAGATGACGAGAAAAAGACATTGACATTGACATCACAGTACTTCGCACATGAATGCAACGAACTACATACACATAACAGCACTGGCGACTTAGGCCATCGGCTGGGACAGATCAAGACATTTATACAACAGAGAGAGACGGATAGATACATAGAAGGAAAGACAGATAACATAAACCTACGTGGCCCAGAGGAGGAGACATCGATTTTATATTGTCTCATGTTATCGCACAGGTGGCCTCAGATAAGCTGGCAATTTTCGTAGAAAACAAATGCTGCCGAAGCTGGGGCTTGAACCCGCAGCGCTTGGCTAAGCAGTCAACTACGCATTCCTCTGAGCCATGGCCACCTGCGAGAAAAAGACAGCCTCTGAATTTCTCATACACTCCCTCCCACAGCAGCAAATATTGGTCCGAATGTCGAATATTCGACTCTGCAGGATATTTATTGCAGCCATAAAAATCATGTAATGCGAGGAACGTTGCTAAGATTCTGCTCTTGATAAGAATAATTATATTTCTTTATCCTGCATAGATCCAAGCTGTTTATGACTCTGTTCAATTTTTTCGTAAAATAATTAAAAGCATCTTCTTTTTTCCAGGCTTTCTTTTAATTTAATATCAAACTTGCAGCCTCAAAAAATCGTAATAATTTAAGGCAATTTTACAGTAATTCGAAACTACCCTATAGAATATTGTAGAGGTGCAGCACATTTCAAGAGGAACACATTTTCCATTCAAAAACGTACAACTCCATCCATCTGACTTGACCGTCAACCGACTGAATTACCTCATTGAATATGCAAATGTATGTATGGATCCATATTGGCATTATATTGATGCAACCAAATTTGCAATCAGATACGATTCAAGATATACTTATTCCAGATACACGGTTGCGATTGCAATTGCATGCCATCGATGGGTCTCCTCAACTTTGTACTCAGGGCAGACAGATTCAGATTGTAAAATTTTTAAATTCAAGGTGACAAATATCATAGTAGGTTCGATAGCACAAGTTATACGAGAATAGACGCACGTCGCCCACGTTAATTTTTTTTTTTTTGGATATTTATACCGTCCCCTTCTATTTTATACACTAGATTAAAACTAAGAGGCACTTTAACTGTGAATCATTACTACATCCCAACGGAGAAAAACTTCTAAAAAATGATTTCATCGTCAGATGTGTCAGATTTCACAACATTATTTTGAATACAAAAAGTTGGTTTACAAGGCTAAGATCAAGTTTATTTTGTTTACTTAACGACCTCCCGGCCTATCTCTGAATTAGAAAAGGAAGCCTTCCACCCAATTATTCATTCTAAGTTCTCATTTCTCAGATTTTTTCAACTGGAATATACGTATTCATTCGCTCGATGTGGGCGAGCCAATGATGGCGACGTGTTTATACCTTTTGTGCTACATACAAATATTGGTACAGCTCATAAATTCCGCGGTTTATCCACTTCCCCATTGAACCATGAGTTCGATGACGATTTTTTCGTTCTTATGTCTCTTATTACCTGCTGATTGTTGTGCGGGTATCGTTGAATACCCTATCGCATCCCATCCTTAAAATGAATATACCCAAAAATTGGGAGTTACTAAAAACTAAAAGGGGATGAAATATAAAAAAAAATTACGTTGTCACCACATCTAGTTGAGACAGTATCTCAACATGGTTTTGTTTAAAAAAATGGGAATGGCAGTGGGCGGATTTTGAAAATGTTTACACTTGTTCTTTAGGCACAGACAAAATTTCAATTATCCTAATTTCATTATCCTAGCTCAAAACTTAAGACCTTAAAATCGGGGACGAATAGACAAACGGACGGACGTACAGACAGACATGGCTAGATCGACTCAGTTAACGATTCTGAGTCGATCCATATACTTTAAGGTATATCTACCTATAAATTTCTGTATGTTAAAAACTGTATTATAAAACTAATATGTATGCTTTAAATCATACAAACTTTGATGATAAGGTGTCTGCCGATTTCTATGGCAACACCTTTGTATTCAAAGAGTTGTGCTTGTAATACGTCAGATGCAGCTGACTTGTTCTTGTTTAGCTTTTTGATGTCTGCACTAGCTTCTCTAATACTAGTAGTGAGAGTTATATCTTCAATGGCTTAAGTTAGGGCTGTCTGTAAAGCGTTTCAGTAACAAGGTTGCCATTGTTATTCACTAGAGCTTGTGTTCATACTATGAAAGTTGTTTGGGGCGTTTTCCTTAAAAAAAAAAAACAGTTTGTGTACCTTACTCCATATGCATATGCAATTTGCAAAAAAAATACAACATTTTATTAAACTATCTGAGAAATATATTTGGACAATGTTATTGGTTATTTTCCATCCCTAGAAAGTACTTAACCACGCCTACTTCACCCCTATACAGGTTTATGTTCCAACAAGCATTTTGAGCAGATCTTCCGACGAAATTTGACCCATGCGTTGAATTTCTTTCGAAGTTGTCCTGTTAAGAATTTCTGCGGAATCTTTATAAAGTTTTTTTGTCCCGTTCACTTTTTTTGGGAGGGTTTTAAGTAAATAATGTTGTCCGGTACAATTTTAAATCATTTGAAAAAAAATTTTTGATGCAAGACCATTGGTTATTATGATTTGAACATTTCATCCTTAGCATTAACCGACGCCCACTTTTTGGGGGAGTTTTCCTACAAAAACCATTTGTACACCTCATAGCATTTGCAGGAGAAAAACGTTGTTATTTGCGGAACCATAAAAAATGTTGTTAGACTGTCTGAACAATATGTTGTGACAACGTCAATTGTCATAAAACCTAAATTTCGGGAAAATTAATTTTAAGGATGGGATGGGATAGGGTGGTAAACGATCCGCACAGCGGATTGTATCCTTGCCATAGATTTTTACTCTTTTTTTTGTAAATCGATACTTTTGACGGTTGGATTATCTGGAGATCACCAGGTTACTTTGTGGGCACGAAGTCGTGGAAATCTAGTGCTTTTTACATGATGTTGCAAAATCTGTCTAGGTGTATGTATAGTCGTATGTCGTTTTAGAAGCTGTTAAAACTATGATGGCACAACCACCAACCTGGATGTTCAAAAATTATTAGTTGAAAACGAGGCCATCAGTATTCACCACGGGATGAAGGGCTACAATTAACAATTCGACTTAATCTCCACCATTTCTGTTCTAAGGGACCTGACATTTCTAAATAATACGTTACCCGAATATGTTGAAACAGAAGAAGTAATACTATAGGCTGTAGTGTTGGAACACGTCAAATGTTAAGCCAGTCATTTCGTTATCCATAGCTGTCAAAATAACATATATTTGGAAAAGATACGTCTATGGACTACCCATTATGCTTTCAACAAGACGGTAGAGACGAAATGGGTAGAATAACACGTTGTCTTTGTCTAACTCAACTTTACTATTAATTGCAACAACGACAAGAGGAACTACAACTCCAAACAACTTGCCAACCGTTGCTTTTCCGGCCTAAAAAGAATATCTAAGTGTGTACTAAAGAGTTTTTTTTTAAATCCTGAGCATTCCATTCTTTTCTGCAGTGCTGTAGTATGGAGCGTATAAAAACAGATGATGAAAAATTTCTTTTACAGTTTTCGTTGACGGGCTATGGGGGTTATGTCCATGGTGTCCACAAAATTTTCGTTTTTTTAAGGCTAAATTTTTCTAAGAAAATAAATTATTTTGCGCTTCGCAATTATCGAATAAAGGATCCATTTTTAGGGGAAATCATAGTTATTTTGCGACTGATTTAGCGAGCATTTGTATTAGGTTTGGAAAAAAACAAGTGGAGAGCATTGACGATGTTATGGCAAACATTGTTTGAGAAATTCAACATATTATTGTTTGGCTACCAAGGGAATATATCAAAACAAATGCAAAATTTTGTCTTGAAGACATAATAGCTTGCGAATAAATAAACAATTTAATTGTGTTAAGGCCAAAAGAAGTAACACATTTTCGCATACCAAACTGACACAATAATTTTTGAACACAAACATTATTGACTATATCACTACAAAACAAATAACAATACTATGGCGAATATGTATTCAAGTGGTTTATCTTCTTCAAACAAATGAATATAGTATAAATGCTTCCACAGGCTATCAAATGTCATTATTGGAAAGACACACCTCAACTAAACTTCATTAAAATTTCAGCAGGAATTAGAGAAACGAAATTCGACATGAATTCTTCAATCGTATTTATTGCTTTTGGTAGGCATTCCCTTATAAAGATTTTAAAAGAGTTAAACTTAATTTTTACCCATTTCAGCCATAATCGTCATCTTCACTTTGCCGCAAACACAATCCACTAGAGTCTGCACCATAAATTGCAATACAGCAAGTACGACAAATGTTTGTTGCAAATTGCGAACAGTATGCAGGCGTTTTTCGAATTCTTGCAACTACAAGTTGTACAATTGCATCAATAATAAGTGTAAGTAATATATGACTTTTTATTCTTTGGATATTTCTAAAATTTTGAACTTGATCCTTTCCAGCATACACACCTGTTGCGCTCTCATATTGTAGTGGTATATCAGTTGGATCAAGTGGAACTTGCAAGTCGACAACAACTTCCTCTTCAACGTCATCAGTTTCTTCGATTTTGAATTCATTGACTGGTATCGGCAGTGGCGGTTACACTGTCACCCCGATTGTCATTCGTGTATAAACGTTTTAAGATATTTGTTTAAAGAAATGTTTAATGCACATTTGTATGGTGATGGTTGTGTACAAAAGTAATAGATGTCAATAAATAAAATTATTAATTTGGGATAAAGTTCTTAAAATACTTGTAAATTCTGTTCAACCAACATGTCTCTGGGTCATTAGATAATTATTTACAGTTGCGATCTTAAGTTGATTGGCGTGGGTATAAAATATTTGTGCATGCCACTAAGAGTAAAGTCCTCCTATACTGCGTCTGCTCTCTTTCTCATTATGTATCAAAAACTGCGACTTAAAACATTGTTCTACAAATTTAAAATTGTCTTTTTAGCTTTTTAGCCTTCGGCGATATTAGGTAATGTCTTGTTTGATTTCTGGCGAGATGTCGTTGTCAGATATATGCGGGGCCGAGGTGGACAAAGTCCATATACATTTCAAAGTATTATCCTTCAATTGCGACGTTCTGTCTTATTTTGAGATTCACAGATATGGAAGATTTTTCCTCTGATGATGGCTCGGGAGTTTTGCATAATCCTCTCAATAACTATGTTAAGCAAGTCAGACGTTTTAATTCTTAATTTTCTGTTGTAAATTAAGTTTTATTTCATTTTAACAATTATAATCAAAAAAACTCATAGGTAATTTTCTTATGTTTCTTAAATCTGTTTTTTTCATGACTCTAAAGAAAGTCGTCATTTCATTTCGCATAAGGGTGTAGTAATACTGTTTTCCTGTGGCGATAGATACGTTCCCGCTACACACGAGAAGCAAGCAAAGTGCTTTATCACATAATGGTGATAGTACGTTATTATGCAATTTTTTGTACGGCGGGAGGGTAGAACGACACTACTTTTTGGGGGTGTGTACAATTGCATGAGTAATCGGTGGATAAAATGGATAAAAGGTGTGTTTTGTCGCCTAGAAGTCTCGGAATATAGTAATGGGTAATATTTCTTTTTTATTAACAAAGTTTTCCTGTTAGGTGAGCTATATTCGTATGCAGTTCTGAGTGGAGTCTCGAGAATGCATTTTAAATCAGTTGCCGAAAATACATTTTGTATTGCTATTATATAGAAGTCTTTCCCTTAATGAACATAACTATTTACCCCGATAAAGTTATAATACAACATATACCTACCTTTCTGTCGATGATTTTGTATGCCTAATCGAACATTTTCAATATTGATTTTCGTTTAACAATTGTCAACTGAAGAATCAATTTTATTCATCTAAATAAGTATTAACATCTAGTACTTAGAAAACAAATAGTTCCAAAGTTCCCAGGTAATAACCATCTAATCATCAACTGTCCCTAATAAGCTTATCTTGAAGGAGCAAAAACATGCACGTCACTTTTAATTAAAGCATTTAGTTGCTTAACAGTTTAAAATTTTACATTATCATTAGAAACAGAATTAAATTTCTTCAATGCTTTTTTGCATTACATATTTGGATATTTTGCTTTTTCAAAGTTTTCGTTTTTTTGAAAAACAAGAATATTTCTACAATCAATTAAATAAAAACCAATGTTAGCAAAAGGTAGTACTGGCACTCGAAAATGCCTGTTTTTTTGCAATACTTCGAAAATGTATGTTTAAGGTGGTCCAACATATATTGTTCCGAGTCAGCATAAAACCAAAGGTCTCTCCATCGTGCAAGAAGTACACACGGCCCTGGGTACTAACAAGCCTGTTACGCCAAAAATTTGAATTTGAAAAGTAAATTCTGACATTTTTGTATAAGTAATAATACAAATACAACAACATGTACTGTATGAAAAGAATAAATTAATAAACTTAACCCCGTATTAATAAAAAAGCAAAATTAATGAACTAATCCGTTTGATAACTTTTTTTTATTAAAAAATATATTTATATCAATGCTTATTATCCGCTCTCTCTTATATAAATCCCGGCAGAACTTTACTTTTTACTAAAATATACTTCAAATAAAGCGAAATAAAGCGAATTTAAAGCTAACAATTCTAAAAAATCTATTAGCTTCCGACACACGAAATTCGGTCATTTTAGTTATCAACTCGTTGGCAAATTTCAAGTTATTCGATGTGTAGCATAAACTCACGCCTATACGGTGTATTTTTAATAACGGGGTTAATTTAAAATAAAATGATCTTAAGAAACTTATGGTTTCCAGTTAAATTTCAAGACATATACAACTTATATATATATCCGTCTGTCCCACTGTGACGCTACTTCCAGAAAACGGTAGTTTTTCTTTATCTCTAAAATGGGATGCACAATATAGCTTAATTTCAAATAAAAGTTGCAAAATGAAAAGAGTACAACCAATACAACAACTATATGCAAATTGTCATGATAACACCAGATCATTCGCTTTTAAAAAATCCTAAATAAGTATATAAGTATATCTCCAAACTTACTCTGACGTACCAATATTATTGGCCCTTATTAATGTGTTTTCAAGCGAGGAAAGTCCAGAAACTGATGAAATCATCACGCTTAGATCCTGAAAATACCCACAAATGTCCAGATCGATACCATTTTCTTATTTATTACAAAGCTACATACATTTATATAGACAAACTTTACAGCACCACGTCTAGCTTTTGTATGTCACCATTGACAGATATAACTTTGTTACACTTGTTCTGTAGCTATGAACAAGGATTCTATATACCAAATCTAATTGTGTGTTACTATAACTGGTAAACAGTTACAGAACAGTGCAAAAAACTGAAAATTGTCTATACCTGGCCTAAATGGAAAAATCCGTTTTATGTTTTTTCTCGAAAAAAAACTGGGTATGCAGTTTTGTTGGAACTAATATGCTTATAGTATATATGAAGTTGAATCAAAATCGTTAGAGCCATTTTCAAGAAAATTGAGGTTATGTATAATTTTTATATGGCAGGTACTGGTAAAAAACTGGCTAAAAGCAAACAAAAAACTTCCTTGAATTATAACCAAAAAAAACGCTGATACGAAGATTGAAGAAAATCGGTCGGACCGGTTAGGCTGGAGAGACCATTACGGACAGACCACTTTTCTGGGTGTGGGTGGCAATCATGTGGAAACGTAGAATATGTAGAATTCACACGGGTTAGAAAAAAATATCAATGTCGCGATCAGTCGTGTATGTGCAGACAGTGTATGTCCATGCAGAATTAAGTGTTGTAAAAGAAAAATAATACGCAGTTGACTACGGTCAAAGAGTATACTCTTTGCTAAGGTGTAGTGTATAACCAAAATAAAACATATGAGAAGGCTACAATCCACTGTGTGGGTGGCAACAAATATTTAAATTGAAATTGTCGCAACATATTGTCAAGACAGTTTATCAAAATCTTGTATGGTTCGACCAAAAGGATATGAAATGTTTTTTTATGAAAACGCCTAAAAAAAGTATGTAAGGGTAAAAATGATGTATTTCACTATTTTACAAACTATGCATCAAAACCCCTGTGGGATAGGGTATAAAAAATGTATATACCTTGGCGTTGGTCCTGTGTGCACTAGGCAAATCTGAGAATCAAAAACCGTCGGTGTAAAGTACAGCTGCAAGACTAGACGGAAGTGATTTTGATGTCACTGTTGAAAAAAAAACTCAAGAATACAAGCTTATGGACAAAACAACAGCGACCAAATTATAAGAACCGCTGCGTGATTTGGGAATGTCAACTAGCGGTAGTAAAAAGGAGTTGTTTGAGAATGTTCAAATGTCGTCTCCGGATAAAAAAATTGTAGTTTACGATAATATTAAAGCGATCGAATCCCTGTCCTTGCTTAAGCGGGAACGCGAGCTCCATGAGCGCGAAAAATTAATGTTGCTACAAAGTACAACAATAATGTCGACACCGGTTGAAAATAATTCCAAAACAAATTTAAGGAATATTTTAACCCATCTAACAGAACTTCGCTTTCAAGTGAACATTAAAACATTTACAAGGTGGGCAAAAGAGATCACCCCATTGGAAGATGCTCTTGTTTTGGAAAATCGAAGTGGTCAATTTTTCGACCAAAATCATTATGAGCGACGAGGCTCATTTCCACCTCAGCTGGTACGTGAACAAGCAGAACTATCGCTTCTGGGGCACCAAAAATCCACAAGTAATGCACGAGGAGCCATTACACCCGCTCAAAATTACTGTATGGTGCGCTGTTCACGCTGGAGGAGTAATCGGACAATTTTTTTTTTCGAGAACACGGACGGTGCGCGCTATAGGGCCATGTTAACAGAGTTTTTTTTTGCCGCAATTGGACGAATTAGGACTGGAGGAACCACATGTTCCAACAGGACGGAGCGACGGCCCACACTGCACGAGCCACAACCGTGGGCTTCTTTTGGACCACCTTGTATTTCATTGGTCAGACCAGGTGATACGTGCGGCGTTATTGAAATTCAAAGATTCTGCAAAGCTTTGGCTGGAATCAGAACAATTCGATATTAATAATTGGAATTGCTAAAATACAAATATTCATTCGAGTGAAGCCAATCTTCACGCACAACTCATTTCTCGTCATCGATTAGCGAATGAACCTATTGAGGATTCTGTGTTCGAAATCCGTATGTTGGCGAAACGTGGTGGTATGTTGGAGTCATCAACAGTTCAGTTTGTGATCAGCGGATTAAATGACATCGAGAAGATAAACATGTTGATGGGAAATAGATTCTCTTTATCGATGGATTTTTTGCGACGAATAAAACGGATCGAAGGAGTTCGTGAGCAGAAAAAGTTACGAAATGTAAAAACTCCAAAACCATTTCAGTCGACTATTCAACTGATTCATTAGTATCATCCAGAGGTCTCTCAGCGAAAACGACGTCCAGCAGTAGTGAAGCCAAACAAAAAACATCCTTTAAGCAAAAAAGGCACCTGAGTGTCTTTCACAAAAATGGGTTAATTCTTTACGAGAGAAGTCTTATTGAGTAGTTCCGGATATAACCGACCAATTCTGATTGGAAAATTGGAATTATATGCTTTTTGTCATGGGAAGTTCCGGTGTAACTTTAAGGAAGTTTTGTGCTGATAGGCGAGGTCTTCGTTACGACTTGTATAAGAAGGAACTTACTAGTTTTGGCGAGGGTAGGAGCAAAACGTTGGACGAGTGTGTTTGCTCTACATATGACCACCCTTCGGGTTAGGGGTCAGAATATACCCGAGGAAAGGCATGTCTGTCATAGAATGCGACTAAAATCCACTCCCCGTATACGGAAAATGCTATGGGTAAAACAAACGAATCCACCCTCTTCGGAGGTCGACTCTACGGATTCTGGGTAGGGCTAATTATTGCAATTATGTAACCCTTTCGGGATCTAGATCTCAAAAAAATATATGTGTCTCAAGGAGCTCGATAACACCAGAAGTGTCAGCCCACTTTAAGCGAGATTCAATGAATAATATAAGCCTTAAGAACGAAAACGACATTCTTCGAACAAGGCTTAACAATGTCGAACTACTCTGCGAAGAGCTTTGTAACGAAAATTTCCATCTTAAGGAAGAAAATATGACTCTAAAGAGTTCATTGAAAACACCTTATGAGCCAAAACCATGTGCAAACTGCCCCGTGAATTCCGAATACCATACGGATGAAGAAGAACTCAGTCGGTATTGATGACTTGAACAAAATCGTTGCCATTGTCGGGCTACCAAGTAACTTCGCTCATAAAAAATACGTGGAAAGTCTGCGTAAAAGACCCGGAAGACTACTGTCTATTATCTCGGAAGCTAAATTCCAATAAAATCGAATGGTATTCATTTAAAAATAAATCTGAAAGACGCTTACGCGTTGCATGCTAGAGCCATGCGTCGTGCTTAAAGGATGACATCTATTGGCAAAATGAACCAAGGTGTGTAAAATGTGCCAGAAATCATTTGACAGTAGATTGTAGGTCAGATAGGAAAATTCCTGCAAATTAAAGCGGCTGGGAAGTAGCTTAGGAATTGCAAAAAAGACGTGCGAGATTTTTGATTAGTTCACAGAAATTGAATTTTAAAAAGAAAATGCCTAAAAATCCGATTAAAAATGTGTCGAAGCCATAGCAGGCTATAATTGAAAAACCCACATTTTCACAAACTACACGGCCATCAGAAACTCGTTTGTACATCCAAAACCAAATGTACAAACGTATGTCCAAGATATAGTATCCGATAAAGATCAAAAAAATATCTTACCTGACCCGGTTACAAACGTTTTTTCGATTATTCTTTCAAAACTTGAGGAACAAGGTAATACGAATAAACTTATTTTTGACAGGTTAGCTCAAAATTGTATTCGCAACAAACGTACCCCAACTTCGACATGAAAAGATTTCTTAAAATTCTTACGTGGAATGCCAATGGCCTTTGCTAAAGACTTGGAGAACTTGAATTGTATATGCAAGAAAAAGATATCGAAATCTGTTTAATATCCGAAACTCACGCAAAGAGTAATTCAAAATTACAGATATGGGTTATGGATGCATATCAAAGAAAGGTAGGATGCTTTATGATGTGGGTAGAAAGTGCAATACCGAATATCATTCTACGGGTAAACCAACTTACTGGGCAACTTATGTTACAAAAATACCTGAAATACGATTTCATAGTAAAAGGTGTGCCGTTCAATCGAATCAATGTTGAAGAATGCTTTGATCTTTTCTCTGATCATTGCTTGGTCATTCTAACAACGAGCGAGGTCAATCATTAGAAATGAAAACCCACCCAAACCAACTGGGATGGCTTTAAAAACGATATTGAAAATAATATTCGACAGGGTGTATCGCTTAGATCACCATTGGAACTTGAAGTCGCGGTTGACTCCTCTATCGGTACCGTTCAAAAAGCAGCATGGAATAATACTCCTCAACATCGCAATAAAGTAAGCTATAGTAATATCAAGTACCCACGGGAAATAAAAGTTTTGGTTAGACAAAAAAGGAAAGCACGAAAAAGATGGCACCAAACTCGTGCCTCGCAAGATAAAACACATCTCAATCGTTTGAGTAACTTGCTATCAAATTCGATTGAAAACTTTAAAAACCATGCAGTAAACTATAAACATTTTTTACTGAAAACGAAGGCGTTGAAAGAAAACTTTTTAAAACGAAATATAGCTACTGGGATTGTCTAGATATGTTGTTCATGCACTCTTTTAACGTTTCTAACGGTTTGGCACAAAAACTACGTTAATATAAAAAGGGGCGTGGCAGTGGGTGGATTTAAAAGTTGGTTACACTTGTTCTGATGGGAGCAACAGCGACCAATTTTACCAAATTTCATCATTCTAGCTCCAAATTTAGAGACCAAAAACTTATAACATACGGACAGACATACTTAGCTATCGATTCTGAATCGATCCATATACTTCAAGGTATACTAGATAAATTATTTCTCTATGATTCAAGCCATGTATACAAATTGAAATTGGTGCTTGGAAACTAAATAATTTCACTGTATCAGAACAATTTTTAATGCTCTTGAGGAATTCGCGATGGTTAAGATGGTTGACGGGTATCTACAACATTATGCAGAAGTTTAACAGTCCTGCCATATATTGACTTAGAGAAGGACGACATGTGGTAAAATCGTCTACGTTTATAAATGTAATGTGCTATGCTGTTGAATGCAACATTAAGCTTTCGTTTAAGTTCGTGTGGAATGGAATGGGCATCAATACTCCGGCTTTAAGAGTATTGAATTCCCAAGCTGTACAGGAAGAACTTTAAGTAACGCATAAAATTAGCTAGGGGCCGAAACTGAATCCGAAATGTAACGACCATAACTACTTACATATTACCCACTTCGATATCTTAACGATTAACGAAAATAATATAATCCATTCGTTTCGGTATATAAATCTCTATTCAGGCGATGTGGATTGTGGCAATTTACGATGAGAAATCAACCCCGTACGCCATGTGTATCTGGCTACCAAAGAACTTTTTCCTACCCACATTTTCCCCAAAGAGAAAACTAACTGATTGGGAAGCTTCCATCTGTTCGAAATATTCCCCAAACTATGGACATAAGTTGGCTAACAAGAACTGCATTATGGTGGGTTGAATTAAGAAACCTCCAAAAAAACTCAACTTAATTTGCATTCGAATGTATACTTCCAATTAAGCATCCATAGAGTATTCGGAACAACAAAAATTAAAGTACCTACAGCTATGCGCTATACGGGCATACCCAACAATATCATATGAGTTAATAATCAGAGCGTTGTGCAAGGGTAACTCCGTCTTTAGAGAATGAGTGCAGTTGAGTAAAAGTGATTCTGGTGTTGAAATACTCGTACATTGGTACTCTCGGCATGCAACAACTAATTGTCCCAACGCACTTAACATTTCCAAACGCGTACGCGTAAACTAATTAATTTGGAATAAATTCATGACAGAATTGAACTCAAGTGAGAACACAATTTGTTCAAATTTAAGGAAAGTGATATGAGTCGGTGTAATTTTTAATATGGATGTTTTCATCGCTAATTGGATAAAACATACAATAGTAGTGTTGGAAATGTTTTCACCACGCGCCAGCGTGCTCCGTGTATTCTTCCTCATCTGCGCAAATCGGACAAGAATATGAATAATAGTATCCAAACTGGTGTAGATAATATTTCAGACAGCGACCGTATATCGTGGCTGCGACAATTTTTCCACGCAGTCATTGGAATTGTGTTATCTTTCACGTTGTCCAGTATGTTCGAAATTGTTCAAAAACCATTTACAGTGTTACTTACATACCTATTACTGTCGGGAATGAACCTGGGCATCAACAAACATGCATCTCCAATCACCCTGGTTCTTAGCTAACTGCCCAGAGTTGTGCAATCCAAGTTGGTTGAGGTCGGTTTCTACTTATGTGCGCGACTTAAAGCGAGGGATCCTCTACTGTGTCTGACGAGTGGCTGGGAATCAAATAATCTTTTTACATCTCTTATCCATCTTGACCTTCCAATGCGGAGTTTTTAACTATCGAAGCAATACATGTTGCTGTATAGCTTCGATAGTTCTTCGTTGATCTAGTCCGTCAACACAAATGGGACCGAAGACTTTTCGAAGAATGTTTCTTTCAAATCGACCACCACAGTCCACAGAGCAGGACTGGGATGATCAGGGTCTTATATAGGGTCTCCTTAGCAGTTCGAGTGAGGGCTTTACTACTGAATTGCCTTCTTAGCCCGAAGAAATAGCGGTAGCCAAGAGTAATTCTTCGTTTGACTTGTTGTCAATGTAGTTGTCAAAGTTAATAGCGATGGTAAATATCAAGCAAATAATTCTAACTTATACAACACTCGTACTTCGCTGTCCAAAAACGTATCCTCAATAAATTCAAGAACATAATAGCCGTTCTTCACAAAAATATTGTCCCGCAATTGGAGTCACTTGCAGTACATGGAAAAACAAAATCGATTTCTATACCAATCAACTAATTTTAAAAGTGCGTATGTGCGTAATGTCGATTCTGATGATGAGGACGTATTGTTTCTGGGTTCCTTGGAGCAAACCATAACCACACCAAAAAAAACAGTTGGATGATTTTGCTGAAGGGGATGGGTCGCGACATAAACTGCCAAATCGACACAGGAGCACAAGCAAATGTTAGGTCGTTGTTCCAGTTTGATAAAATTCGGTGTTCTTCTACACAAATCACGCCATCGTCAACTCGGATTATCACCATCATTGGAGAATATTTACCAATGATCTGCAGCACCATTGGATTCAATTTTACATTCTGTATTTATATTGTAATGCTGGGGGCTCATTCCGTAACTTTAAAAGCGATTATCACCCAAACGGTAATCGTGGGTCAATTTAATAAAATATTAAACCATTTGTTAAATAAAAAAAATACAAAATTTGAATCTAGTTTACTAGTCAAGTTTATTCACGACTGGTTTCTTAAGACTATCACTGAACATCATCTTGACTTAAAATTATACCTCGGTAGATAAAGAATCGATATGCTGATGTGCTAACTTTGCATAAACTGAAAGACGCTTGTGTTTACACAAGTGTCTTTGTGGTCCGAGTGCGAATAAAAATGCTTAATCTGCAGAAGCGAAATTACGAGCGAAAGAATGTTGTTTGTTCCAATAATTTCATGTACTTAATGAAATTGATTATGTGGCAGTTGGTACTGATAAACAAAAAGAAATTAGGTTTGTTATTTAAAAAATTAACTCTCTCGGTTCGTTTTTGTGGTCTGTTATGTCACTATTTGCTTCGCGTAACGTAACTTGACAACTTTAGGGTGCAGTTATAGCTAAATTTGTTATTATTCGCAGTTATATAAATTTGTAATTTTAGTTTTCGAAAAAAATCACTTTTTTTTCACTGATCAAGAATTATTTTTGTGAATTACTTAATGTTTGTCGTTCCACCGTAATGAAACGGAATTTTGCAATGATTCCTGTAAGAAGCTATGGACGCAAAATTTTAATTCCATCATGTTTTTTTGTTCCAATGATAGCTATAACTGCAGCCTTAGTATCGTAAATCGATTGTTTAAAGCACTCTCAAATCGTAGAATGTAGTTCTCAAACTATTCATTAGATGTCATATAAATTCTCATTGATTGAATTTCGTTGCATTTCACATTTTTCAAGACTATGGTCGACTTCCTTGTAGTTAGGACCTTTTAAGCTAATATTCCGGTCATTGAACACGCTTTCTTCCAGAAATGTTGATGCTTTCGGGCACTTTCATTGCAGCACATTCGTATTTAAATAGTTTCACTGGTTATCTATTAGAATTGTGTGAATTTTTATCAATGTTCTCCTCAATAATCTCTCCCAAACGAATTCGCATCTTCATATGTGCAGTCTTTGGTAACAGCTGTACTACTTACTTACTTAAGTGGCGCTACAGTCCGAAATGAATCTGGGCCTCAACCAACATGCCTCTCCAATTAGCCCGGTCCTTAGCTAACTGCCTCCAGTTGTGCATTCCAAGTTGGTTGAGGTCGGTTTCTTCTTGTGAGCGCCACTTAAGGAGAGGTCTTCCTCTACTGCGTCCGACGTCTGGCTGGGAATCGAAGACTCTGCGAGTAATATGGACTTCCATAGCTGTTTGTGATTTCATTCATTAGAAAGCAAATTCGTATAAAATTTAACTTTTTTACCAATCGCTTGTTACGTGTGTAACCATTGTGGATTCGATTCCCAGCTGTAACAACACCTAAATGATTTTTCACTAGCTCTCCTCTCGTGATGATCTGACAAATCATCCGGGTAGAATCAATTGTCAAGAAAAGCTTATCTCAACTTATCCCAAAACAGGAGGTCCTGCCATCGTGCAAGAAGTAGACACGCACACATAACTTATTGTGAGAAAGCTAGGCCCAGGTCACAGTAAAACCGCATGCATGAGAGTGCACGTACTATTAAATACCGTTACCTTGCATTTTATAAGCGCATAAGTCAAAGCAATACTGAACAAGCTATTTGAAGTTTGATGGCGTACGTTATAGAATATGACGTACGTCAAAACAATTTGTAAACAAAACATTGCTTAGATTGTATGGAAAATTTGACGTAAATGCCAAATTTTTGCACACGTATAGGTGTGTGCAAAAATTTGGCATTTACGTCAAATTTTCCATACAATCTAAGCAATGTTTTGTTTACAAATTGTTTTGACGTACGTCATATTCTATAACGTACGCCATCAAACTTCAACACATATGATAAAATTACTTAACAAGAGGTAGATGATATTAAAATTGCATGCATAAATAAGACTAATTCTAAAAGCTAATCCTATAAATAAATATGTATTAAAAAAATAGGTATTCTTCTTTCAGTGATAAAAGTTGCAACACTTTTTAAATATGCTATATTATGCTATATTTTTCAGTATGCTAGATGCGAACATGACTAGTTTTCCAAACTGTATACGTTTATCACACCAGTTTGGAAGACACCGTTTTCTTTGTCTACCTTTTGGTATCAACGCTGATCCGAAATTGTTCGTGCTGAACAATTTTTAGTGATATAGAGGGGGTGGAAATTTACATTGATGATTTTCTTTTGCATGCACCTACATTGAAAGAACATTATGTGATTCCAGAAAAAGTGTTACATATGCTATAGCGATTGGTCTTAAATTAAGTCTGGAAAAATCTTAAATATGTTTAAATGAAGTCAACTTTATTGGTTATATTTTTTTAAAAAATAGAGTTGGTCCCGATGACTCACAAGCCAAAGTATTGGGAAATGCCCCGTACTACGTCCGTCAGTGAATTGCAACGACTTCTAGGCATTGTTTACTACTTAGGTAATTTTGTCACCGACTTATTAGTTCAAACCAATAATCTTCGTAAACTCTTGAAGAAAAATGATCATGGAAAAGAAAATCCCGAACTGAAGTCTCCCATATCAAGTGCTCCAATTTTGACATTTTATGACACGAATAAAAGTTCTGTGGATGCATCTAAGGGTGCAGTTAGTGCTGTTATATCCCATGAAACATTCCTATCATTATTGCCTCTGGAATTTTGACAAGGAGCCAACAAAATTATGCTCACATATTAAAAGAGTTATTTGATATTCTCTTTGGCTGTGTCAAATTTTTCATATGTTCATGGAAAACGTATCATTGTGGAGACTGATTAACAAGCAATTGTTCCACTATATACGAAGGCATTACATAAAGTTCATACTCGTTTTCAAGGATTTACGCTTCTGTTACAGTCTGATGACTTACGAGTGATTAACAAGCATGTAAATACATATATGTTTACAGTAAATACGCTTTCCAGAGCAACATTACCAGAAAAAAATATTTATTTATTTTATTTCATTTAATGCCTAGCTATGTACTGTAAGATACAATATCTCATTAATTCGTAAAAGGGTAATATAACAGTACAGAATTTTTATTGAAAATCAATATAATTAATATGTATTTAAGCTGAGCAGTTGATTGACAGATGTTTCTATATACAATTCAAATTTATTATCCAGAAACAAATGTTGTTTATAAAATTTATGAATTTTACAATTAGATATTAGAAAAATGATTCTTTAATGTTCTCTTAAAAACAGTGATTTCTATTCTTTGAATATGTCCTGGCAATCGTTAAACAGACGAATTGACTTTATGAAAAAACTGCAGATATTGTAAGTGATGAGGATGGTTTGTGTGACTAGTTCGGATTGAAGAAGAGAATCAAATTCTGTTGTAGAGATATGCGGGTTGATGTGATTGAATGGTGTAAGCGAAAATTATAAGTGTACGCCGTACGGTATTATAGAAAGCTCTTGAACTACGTATTATAGATACGCCGATAGGTGGTCAAATCTTCGCAACCCAAAGACATTATAGAGTTATGTCATTAAAAGCAACATTTAGCTTTGTTTTCTTGAAAAATGGCATTTGTAGAAGATTTCACAGGCGTAAGTGCGCAGTGTTATAACTAAGGTTTTCGCAAGGACAAGCTGCGTTGCTACCGGTGTGAAGTATTGAGTGAAGTATAATAAAGACATGAGGTACCCATGTATTATAAAGTGGCACAAAAATGCAATAGTGTTTTAAGTGCAAAAGTTCGATACGTAAATAATCTGGTAAAGATGTGCCGGTGTATGTGGAAAATGTTTTCATATAACGGCTAAGTGTAGCGGGCTGGACCAATATAGTAGCAACATGCTTGATACAAATAAATTGGTTAAATTTATGTGCAATAACTGCCTTATGTATATTCATAATGTTGACTTGGTTCTTAAAGATATACAAGAAGCAGTCCATTCTAGTTACTTAAAAGACTGTAAAAAGAATTTGAGGAATCATTGAAGAAAAATGAAACTGAAATTAAAAGCTTTTTGGAAGCAATTGAATCCAGATATTATAAGAGTAGATTAACGGCTATGAGAGTTGCTCAGAAAACATGTGAAAAAAGTGTAGAGGAAATTAAAAAGATAATAAACGAGTGAATCGTTTATAATAAACGAAATAAACGAAAAAAATTGTGTTGACTTCCAAAAAATTATAAATGACAACCAAGCAGTTATTGAATGTGTGAATGAAATAAAGAAAGACATCAGATCTGGCATTGACTCGGTATGTGTTAGCAAAATAAATGAGAAAGTGAAAAGCTAAAGAGTGCAAAAGAAAAAACAACACATGCATGCTAATCTACTAAGAAAACCTGTAGATGTTGCGCCTGTTTTAATAAGACCAAAAAAACTTCAACAAGTTGATGTAACAAAAAGAGACATAAAAAACAAAGCCAATCCCTGTGAGGTTTCCGTAAAAATTAATAACATGTTATACGAAAGAAAAAATGGATCGGTTGCCATTGCTTGTGACATCAAATCAACAAAGAAAATCGGTGAAGAAATAATAAACAAAATGAGTGATGTTTACGATGTCACATGCCCAAGATGAGAAATCCAAGTGTGTTAGTTACTAGTTAGTATGTGGTCTTAGTGAAAATTTGAGCAATGAAGAAATTGTGCAGTGCATTAAAAACCAGAACAATTTTGTATTTAGTGAAATAAAATGCATTTAAGTGTACAAATCATTTAAGAATAAAGCAATTTTTAATATTTGATTGGAAGTAGACAGCAATGCATTGAAAGAGATCTTGAATGTAAACAAAATGTATATCAAATATGACAGATGCGTGGTGTATGAGAAAGTAAACGTCAGAAGGTGTTTCAAATATTTAGGGTTAAATCACAAGCAAGAAAATTGTACTAGTGGGAAAATTTGCATAAGATGTGGTGAAAATAACCATGTTGTAAAGGATTGTAAGAGTGTTAACCCAAAATATGCAAATTGTTTTAATGCTAAAATTAAAACAAACTTTGATAATATTGATTTTAGTCATGAAGTGTTTAGTATTGAGTTTCCTGTATAAAAAAGGCAATTAATGATGGAAAAAAGTAAAATAAGTTATTAGCAATTAAATGAAATTCAGTGTCTTTATCTAAATGTACAAGGA
Source organism: Rhingia rostrata (assembly GCA_949824845.1). Classification (NCBI taxonomy): domain Eukaryota; kingdom Metazoa; phylum Arthropoda; class Insecta; order Diptera; family Syrphidae; genus Rhingia; species Rhingia rostrata. The sequence goes on along the minus strand of OX463756.1, from coordinate 85,766,623 downwards.
CTTGTTAATAATTTCTGTGAAATCGAATGAAAATAGCTTTGAATTGGTATGTGCTACGGAAGCTCATATTACGAATAGAGATCACAATAAGTCCATTGAGTTATGAAACTATAATACAGTAAGATGTGACTCAGAATCATCTCAAACGGGTGGAGTCGTAATATGTCTAAAAGATTATTCTTATGAAGTGCTACATGAATATGAAAAAAATGTGTGGTAGTTATTACTAAAGGTGCAATTTAAAAACCTACGTTTTGTTATTGGAGGCATTTATCGTTCTATAAGTAATAGTTACTCCGAAATCTTTTTTATTGACCAATTTATGAACTGGGTTGACAACAATGATCTAATAAATCGAACTGAACTTATAATAGTATTGACTGTTTTGGTAAAACCAGTCACTGTATATCATTGAAAGCTTTAATAAATGACAATGCATTATATCAAATTGTTTGTGCACCAACAAGAATATTTAAATCATCTCGTACACTAATTGATTATGTTATTGTGAAAAATAAATCTAAAACTAAAGCAAAAGCAGCACCGCAGTTAAAAGTGAGTGATCATGAGAGCTTAACAATTACAGTAGATACTTTATCAATAAAATCTAATGAGAAAAAGACTGTTAAAGTGTTTAAATATAATAGCGTACTTTTTTTTAATGAGTTAAGTTGTAAAACATTTACTTTAGAAACATTGATTAATAACGTAGAAGACTTAGCAAAACTACTTAGTGGCAATTATATCGATACAATTAGAAAATTTGTGCAATATAAAATAATAAATAATGAGAAAAATCAGTGGTTTAGTCAAAATTTAAGACGACTTAAAGCTGACAAAATAAGACTCTATCTAGTTGCTAAATGGTCGTCCGAGGAATATCAGAAGACTATGTGGAGGACGCTGAAGCAATTGCTACTGAATGAGGATTCAAAATTAATCAAAAAAGTATAATAGAGATAAATACGAAAGTAACTTGGAAATAGCTAACATAATGAATTATTACTTTGTAAATAGTATTGCGGACATAAGAAACCTAATAAATAATGTAAATTATTTCAATATATTAAATGATTACCTACTATTGTTTAAATTTTAAGTTTTAATTGTTATATAGTAACGAATTTAGGGGCATAGTTAAAACTATGAACAGAAAACTAATATGTACCTACATACTTTTGAATTCTGTGGTGGCATGTTGACAGAAATTATAAATAAATCTTTTTTAAATGGTGAATTTCCGGACTGTTGGAAGGAATCTATTATAATCCCAATACCAAAGATGATTTTAAAAAGCAAACTTTTGTGAAGCAAAGATTTAGATAGTAAGTTATATATATTTCATTACAATGTTTATATAAATAGCAAATTTTAGCTAAATAAAATAAAAAAAAACATAAAAAAAACATTGTCTAATACCACAGCTTGTTTTTTACCTGACAAATATTAGGATCAAACACGATTGACTCCAGATGAAGCGAAATCGGAAGACCTAGACAATTTATTACATAGAATTAAATCATTGTCAGTGTCGAAAACTTTGTGAAAAATCGAGCAAGGTTAATAATGTGACTTTTAAAGCACACAAAGCATGTCATATATTTTCGGGTAAAAAACAGATTGCTTAGATGGGTTAGGTTCGGTTGATGGGTTGATGAGGTAGGCGGTGTGCGTCTTCCCTCATAACACTCAGTCCAATATAGACCCATGTGATACCCGTTGGATGTCCACGTGTATGGTTGGTTCCTTCATTCATCCCGTTACTGTCCATTGTTGTTAGTCCCTTTCAAAGAAGGGATATCGGATACATCCCATTATCTATTGGCTGAGTTCAGGGCAGTGGCACGGAAATTGGAGCGTATCCTCTTATATTTCTTCATCACAGCAGTCTCTACAAAGATAATCATCTACAATAAGCATTTCCAGCTTGTAACTTTTAAGTATGATGTGCCCAGTTAGAATTTCTACTATTGTCGAAACAATTTTTTAAAATAGCGTTACTTTCTTTGTACCTTCTTATTTTTTTTCCAAAAGTTTTTCAAAGGTTTTATAAAACTTGAATAAAACCATTTTATTTTGTTGATGTTCCTCGATACAGAAACTCGATATATGACTATATGATTGATCTCTTTGTCACATAAGAACACGAATTTGTTCAGTAAACCGAGGCGTAGCATGTTGGGTAAGGGTTTTTTTTAATTGGAACATGAAAATTGTACAGTTACACAATATTAGAGTTGAAAAATTCAATTGCTCACTCGTCGAAGACAAACAGAAGATAGTATTCCAAGTTACTCCTCTTAAATTATCTTTCAAAAGCGATATATCAATTATCTTAAAATAATCAAAATCATTAGATCCATACTTGAGTAATTTCGGTAAAACTAAAACCTTTATATGGTAGGGACCAATTCCAAAGGCTCAAGAATCTCGTATACCACCTTTGAACTGAAGTCGTCCAGCCAATTCGCCTAATGATGCGTGCACAGGCCGACAGATTAACAGGCGGACAAAATTTAAAGACCAACTAATCAACGTAATTGATAAAAATCAGTTTTATCACGAATCAAATATATTTTGGAGCAAGTAAAGTTTCATTCTAATTTTTTTTAGAACTTATACCGGTATTTTCATATATTTACTAAATCAAAGCAGGGAATGTTTTTAATACATATATGTATGCGATTTAAATCACTTCCAGTTCTTTTTCGCTTGTTGTTCAAGTCATGTGACTCAACAATTTCACTTAAACCATAAATAATTACTTCAATTGATCTCTAACTATACTGCACCAAATTAGACCTCGGAATGCATCAGGTTGTCATTGCCGAATAAAATATTCATTCGTCCCTAAACACTGTACATATATGCATGCATGTCTGTATAAATAATTCCGTTCCTGCTGAATCGATTGAAATATGTCGGAAATGACGCTAAACGATTGAAAAATAGCCGGTCATTCTGTTGACTGACCACCATTCAGGGATACATTCAGTTACACACATCCTGTGTGTGCTTGAAAATGTGTGCGACGCTAAAAAAAATTGCCGCCAACTCCCGAATATCCGGCCACACGAAAGACCTTTGTCAGCCACAATATATCAAACTTGAAGCGAACAACGGAATCGACTCATTTATTCCATGTCTACAAGTTTGCGATATTTTACCTTTTTGCACGCTTTACTACACACACAAACACAAACGCATACTTATGGCGAATATACGTATCTATTTGACGTTGGCGAGGTTAAAGGATTTTTATCGGCGCCAAGTTGACGTTGAAATCCCGTTTAATCGATTAAATTCTTCGAAAAGCTGGGTATAGCTACCGATAGCTACTCAGCTTCATCCTGTGTGCGAGTATAGATGTAGCCCTCCTGGAAGCATACGATTATATTTATGTGCGACTGATTAGACTTTTTTGTTCTTACAGAACAGTATCCGATTGATTATGCTCTATGCGCGGTTACCGTTTGCTAATTATCAACATATTATGTAGATATGAATGTATGAAAAGATGTGGCTTTGATATGTGATGGAAAACTTTTTCACGAAAGGTCATTGAAATGTTATGGAAGTGATTTGAAGACGCCATAGTATATAAGGGCACCTCTTGGATTTATTGAAGCTAAGTTTAATCAGCTAACTGGATTTATTTATTCCTTAGCATATTGGGACCATTGACAAAATGAACTAATCGACGATGATTGAGTAGACTAGTCATTTGATTGATTGAATGTGCAATGATGAATGAACTTATCTGACAAGCAACATACTGGGTTTGGTGGCAAGCGTTACCATGCCTATAAGGCGTATTGATTGCTGCTGCGGTAAGCTGTGTAGATTTAGGTTTGTGTTGAATGCAAACTTGTGCGTTGAAGAATGATACGTATTACGGAGTATTAGTCTAGTACAATATTTAGGTAAAAGTTGACCAGAGAAAAAGGTGCACCAAATACTATCTATTGTTGATATTTTGTATGTTGAATAGCAGATTATAAAGTCATACAGATTACGCACTGCATACCAAAAGAATTTTTCTGTGGCGGGTCGTACTGGCACAACGGGTCGTACTGGCCAAACGGGTCGTACTGGCATAGCCCGCCGTATGATCCATCGGTATAGATTGGTATTTCGTTGCTGGATATCACTTTGTTTGAAATCACAATTCTACTTGGTATTCTGATTGAGTATTTAATATCAAAATCGTGATATGGGATGGTGTAGTTAGATGCCCCATTCTCATATTCTACTAATTTCGGTATTGTGCTGTGACAAAATGGTTTGATACATAGGTTGCCCGCTTTATTGAGGCGAGCTGCCTTTTGGCTGCTGTGTCAATCAGCTGTTGGTCGCTGGGGGTGGTTTAGAATTATTTCCAAACCTGCTGTAGGGCTGGTGCGAATAGCTCCTGTTATGAAAACACATGCTGTTATTTGAATCTTTGTCAGTGCAATCATATGTTTCGTTTTTTTTCATGGAACTCCACCAGACTAAGCAACCGTAAATAGGAGTAGGTTTGTCCATAGCTGTGTATAGCCATTTCGTGGATTTCAGGCCCCATTTCTTATCGCAGGAGCTACTGCAGCTAAATAGTGCAATATTAGCGTTCTTTACCCTTTCATTGATGTTTAGGTTCAAGTTTAGCTTGTTATCTAGTATTACCCCAAGGTATTTGGCACTTTCGTCACTATAAACAAGGGTCAGTAAGTATATTTTTTAAGAAGAAGAGATACACAAAATCATCGATTTGTAGATAATCAGTAGCTGTAGTAGTTATATACGTTGGTTCCGATTATAAACCTGAAAGCTCGTCAACAGTTCTTTGGTCTATAAGGGCCAAATTGTTTGCAAGAAATCTACAATTTTCTTCATATGGCCAAAATGTAAAAATCCGTTCTATTGATTTTCTCAAAAAAAAAAATGTGGGTATGCAGTTTTGTTTGAACAAATATGCTTGCAGAATATATGAAGTTTAATCAAATCGTTAGAGCTGTTTTCGAGAAAATTTTGGTTAATTATATAAGAAGCATGATAAGCCCGGTTTTACTCTACGCAGAAAATCAGAAGTGGGTTGTACGGAAGCGGATGAATACATGCATTTACATTGTCATAAACAAATCCTTTGAAAAATCGGTCCCGTTAGATGTTAAAACATGGACCATTCTTTAGTGAAGCGCATTTACTTATGCCATCTAAAGTCTACGCAAGATTTAAATTAAATATTTATTTAATTTAATAGCAAGATTTAAATTGAAAAGCTATTTAATTGAATAGCATTTGCTTACATTTTTTTTAGAATAGAATATTTTATTTCGTTCATGATATACAATGTGCTATCGCACAATTTACAATTACAGAGATATGATATGAATAAATATCTTTCTACTGAAAAATTAATATATATTTATGAATTTTATTTATTAATAATTATATAAACATTTTTGTGAGGAAAACAACGAAAGCAAAAACCTCAAATAACAAAACAAATTAAATAAAATAATAATAATAAAAAAAAATATAAACAAAAATATGTAATAAATAATAAACAATAGAATTTTAACTAATAAAATGAATATAATTACTTAAAACTAGATAAAAAAATATGCATACAATATAAATACAATAATATAAATTATTTTTGAATTAAATAAATAAATTAACAATTAAACAAATAAATAAATAAGTTATAAATTAACGGAAAAACTAACAAATAGATTAACAAAAGTATATACAAATAAAAATAAATATATTAGAACAGTTAGTAATAAATTAATAAAAATCAAATTTAAATGAAACAAAAAATAAATAATTTTAAAGACATAATTAACAAAATATAAATTATAATTAAATTAACATATATGTACAAAAATAAATTAAATATAAATTAATATAGAGATACAAAAATAAATTATATATGAATTAACATCTAGATATAAAAAATAAATTAACAATTAATTTTGTTTTTTTATTGCAAAAGGAAACAAACATAGATTAACAGCATGTTACACAACACTTAATTGATTTATTAGAGGGTTTTCAGGGAAGTCACATCTGATCATAAATGTGTTATTAAGTTTTCGGATTCTATTAGAGATCAATTCAACATTTGCCCTTATATGTAGGTCCGAAGTTGAGTGATGCCAGGGGAGATTCAACATCATTTTTAAAATTTTATTTTGGGCTATTTGTAATTTTTTGATGTGACATTCAGCACAACTACCCCAAACTTGACACCCGTACAGAAAAATAGCTTGGAAAATAACTTTGTGTAAAATTATTTTATTATCATTTGACAGTTTTGATTTTCGATTTATAAAGGGATAAAGCATCTTTATAGCAATATTGATTTTATTAAGTGTTTGGGCATTGTGCTCTTTAAATGTTAATCTTGAGTCAAGGTGTATGCCCAAATACTTAACAGAAGAAGCCCATGTTATTTGGTGTCCGTTAATTGCTAGCTGGTTAGCCGGAAGAAAGCAAGGCTTTCTTTTATTTTCCTTTTTGTGTAATATTCGTTCAATATTTCAGCTGCATTTTTTAAATTGGTCTCAATGTTAAGACCAAATTGATTTTTTAAACTGAAAGAACATGTGACTGGGTTATATTTCCAATCTGGAAGTGCTTTGAAATCTTCGCTGGCATATATTTATATGCTTTTTTTTTGTCAAAATCTTCGCCATTTTGTAAAATTTAACTGATGCGTTGAATCTACTCCCTTATAGTCTGTTTCCAAAGGCCTTTGACTTTTAATATAGGTTGCCAATTTTAGTTACCAAAATCAGCCATTAATTGATTTCTTTTTGCTTTTTAATTTTAATTTTATTTTTCTTAATCTTAAAACTAACTTACGTGATTGACGAAAAATAATGATAAACTAGCCAACTATCAACTAAGAAACGGTTTGCGAAAAACTTGGTATATTATGTCTTTTCCATTTTACTTAAATCTTACTTACTATTCAAAACTACTACTTCGAAACGAAAAAAACTACCTAAATACAAATTAAACGAGTGGTGGGTGGGTCGTGTCAACTTCCTCTTTCACAGCAAGTTAATTTGACATTTTTTACAATTCCTCCAATACACACAATAATATATATTTTAATTAATGCTGCTAAAAATGATATAAATAATATCGAAATGTGATTACAAAAACGTTTATTCCGTAATTGAAAGGAATCGGTGTCCATGTGAATAGTAATAATTTTCGGTTATTGGCCAAAACTGAAAAGTCCGTTTAGGGATAATTGGACCAAAACCAATTAGGTTGAATTCATGAAAACTGTGACAATAGTATATAATTATCTTTCAATTTGGCCAAACAGTTTGCGAGAAATTGAAAATTTTCGTTGTTAGGCCTATATACAAAAATCCGTTATATAGATTTTCTCGAAAAAAAAACTGGGTATGCAGTTGAAACTAATATGCTTATAGTACGTATGAAGTTTAATCAAAATCGTTAGAGACATTTTAATGAAAATTGAGGTTATGTATAATTTTTATATGGCAGGTACCGGTTATAAAATTGGCCTAGAGTTATGACTAAAAAAACCGCTGGATACGAAGTTTAAAAAATCGCTCAATCACTTAGGCTGAAAGGACGTGTACAGACAGACGGACCGACGAACCGAGGAACCGACTTACGGAATTCCAAAAAAACACTTTTTTGGGTTCCGCTATCATCGTAATAATAGAACCTCGAGGTCGAATATTTTCACGAAACCAATATCTTTCTCTTTGTACGAGAAAGTTAAAAATGACCTATAAATATGACCAAAAAAACGCTGGATACGAAGTTTGAAGAAAATCGGTCAAGTCGCTTACGCTGGAGAGACGGACCAATGAACCGCCGTACCGACAGACGGAATTCCAAAACTAAATAAATATTTCACGAATTTTAAAAACTTCATATCTCAATCAACTTACTTACTTACTTAAGTGGCGCTACAGCCCAGAATGAACCTGGGCCTCAACCAACATGCCTCTCCAATTAGCTCGGTCCTTAGCTAACTGCCTCCAGTTGCGCACTCCAAGTTGGTTGAGGTCGTTTCTACTTGTGCGCGCCACTTGTGCGTGCCACTTAAGGCAAGGTCTTCCTCTACTGCGTCCGACGTCTGGCTGAGAATCGAAGACTCTGCGAGCCGGAGTATTAGTGTCCATTCGTTTTACATGTCCTAGCCATCTTAAACGTCCAATGCGGAGTTTTTTGACCAGGGGCATGTCGCTGTACAGCTCGTATAGTTCTTGGTTGAATTTTCGTCTAAATAGCACGTCAACGCAAACGGGACCGAAGATTTTATGAAGAATTTTCCTCTCAAATCGACCAAGGATTTCTTCATCCGCTTTTGAGACGGTCCATGTTCGAGTGAGGGCTTTACTACTGACTTGGCTTTTAGCCCGAAGAAACAGCGGTTGGCAAGAGCAATTCTTCGTTTAATTTCTGACGAGATGTTGTTGTCAGAGTTGATAGCGGAGCCGAGATAGATAAAGTCCCGTCCTACCTCATGGTTATATCTGTCAATGGTGAATTCCAAAAAAACAAAACGTCGATGTAGTGTGTTTTTTCGTGTTGACAGCATATACTTCGTCTTGCCCTAATTTACTGCTAAACCCATTTTTGCCACTTCCTTCTCTATACTAGCAAACGTGGCTATGACATCACGTTGGGTCCTACCAATGATCTCAGTATCGTCGGCGTATGCTAGTAGTTGTACAGATTTTTGGAAAATTGTGCCTCTGGTGTTAGTTTTGCACAAACCTTTCAAGAATCAGATTGAAGAAGTCACATGACAGCAAGTCGCCTATCCTAAATCCTGGCCTATAACCAAACTGATAAGGGCCTATCAGGTTGTTGGTAAACGGTTTCAGGCGTTCACATATTACGGCAGATAGGCTCTTGTAGGCGATGTTCTTGAGACTTATGCCTCTGTATTTGGCGAAGTTAAGAGGGTCCCCGTTTTAGTGAATCTGGCAAATGATGCTTAGGTTTCATCCAGTTTTCGCTGTCGTTGCCAATATTGAATGGTTCGTTCTGCCTGACAGCGGAATGTTGGTCGTCATCGCCGTTTAACAGTCTGCAGTGGTTCTTCTATATCCTCAGCATCGACTGTGTCTCAACTACTATATTTCCTTGTTCATCTCCACAGGATTCTGTTCGAGCCTTGTATCCTTGGCTTTGACGTTTTACACTTTGTTAAAATTTGCGAACATCTTTCCTGGAGCGGCACCTCTCTATATCCTCGATCGCGCGCTTTTCTTGCTCTTTTTTCTTCTTTCTGAAAAGCCGGTGTTCTTCTCTCCTTCTCTGCCTATAGAGCTCAACGGCAGCTCTCGTCTTCACCTGCAGCTTAGCCTTGTAGGCCTCGTTCTTGGCTGAGAGCATCTGTCGGCATTCCTCATTAAACCAGGTGTTTCTTGCTGGTGGGCGCAAGAAACCTAGCACATCAGTTGCTCTTGATCTAATGGCTTGTAGGTATCGTTGCCATAGTTCTTCGACATTCGATGCTGGTGGTATTGTGTTAATCGAGAGGTTTAGGGATACTCGTTGCGCAAAGGTCTTGGCGGTCTCTTGCGATTGCAGTCTTTCGACATTAAATGTTTTCACAGTATTTCTGGATTGTTGTGGCGTGGTGGATATCCGCATTCTAACCTTGGCTGCAACTAGGTAGTGGTCCGAGTCGATGTTAGCTCCTCGGAATTTTCGGACATCCAAAATACTGGATACGTGCCTCTTGTGTATCGCTATGTGATCAATTTGGTTGACCGTTCGTTGATATAGAGACCGCCATGTCCCCTTATGGATATCGAGATGAGGATACCGTGTGCTGGCTATAGTGGCATTTTGTTCAGTTGCGAAGTCAATTAGCCTAAGTCCGTTACCAGACGTATTGTCCTGTAGGCTATGTTTACCGACAATACTGCTAAAGATTTCTTCTCTTCCTACCTTTGCGTTAAAATATCCCAGCACGATTTTAACATCGTACTTAGGTAGTCGCTCATAGGTTTGGTCAAGGAGCTCATAGAAGCAATCCTTAGTATATCATCTATTCATCCTCTTTTTGCCCGGCCCATCCCATCGCATTTGCTGGATGGCATTAATGTCTGCTTTGTAGCAGTTTAGGGCTTCCGCTAGTTGTTCGCTTGCACCTCTATTGTTTAATGTTCTCACATTCCAGGTGCAGATACGAACGTCGTTGTCCTTTTTTCGTTTAGCAGGTTCGTCAACAATAAAATCAGTCATTTCCGAGGCTATTGGTTGCTTCGTAACAATGGTTTTTTTTAAATGGGTGGGTAGTTAACCCAACTCACAACCCCCAACCTGGAGGGCCAGTTCCAATTTATTAGATAATCCTAGGACACGGGGCCATCAGTATCCACTACGGGACTGAGCGCTGCCGTTGGCCTTTCGGTTCATCCGCCACCATCTCTGTTCAAGGGGCCTGACTAACCCTTGAAATTCCTAGACAACCTGTTGTCCGAATATGTCGAGGCAGCTTGTCTAGGTTCGCCTGGGAAAGCATGCCGGGTATTCATTCCATGCCATTCTGACCTGGCTGTTTATAGTGTTGCTGTTTTTCGTCGCGTTATCAACACTCGCGCTTATCGTTAAGCAAGTCAAACCGGTTAGATGAGATCAGTACCCGATGGTTACCACTTGGAGGTAAAAAATAAACACTTGATGTGTAGTCAGAGTGGATTTTCCGTGCCCCACAAGCGATAGTTTTGCTTGTTCCCGTACCCGCTGAGGTGGAAATGAGCCCATCGCTCATTATGATTTTGGTCGAAAAATCGCCCACTTCGGTTATTCCGTGTTCTTGGGGAGTGTCTGTCTAGTCCACAAAAGTCAAAACAGATTTGACATTGGCGGCCATTTGCAGAAATAAGAGCATCTTCCAATAGGGTGATCTCTTTTGGCTCACCTTGTATATATCGCCACCTAAGTAAATACGTAAATAATTAAATCAAGATTTTATTTTATTTTTAATTATTTTATTGAATAAATAAATCTATCGCACTTTTTTAAAGACGCCTTTTTACACGCTTATGCTCACTGATTAGTGGAATTAAACAAATATTATTTTCAAAACTAATATCCCAAATACAGTTAACTCTGACAACAACATCTCGTTAGAAATTAAAAATAGAATAACCGCTATTCTTTCGGGCTAACAAGGCAATTTAGTAGTAAAACCCTCACTCGAACCACTAAGTACACCCGATACAAGACAATGATCATCGTAGTCCTGCACTCCGCATTGGTCGTTTTAAATGGATAGGACATGTAGAGACTAGGGCGAATGGACGCCAATACTCCGCCAGGCAGATTTTGAAAATGTTTACAATTTTTCTAAATAACTCCAAATTTAGGACCCAAAAAATCGCGACGTACGCTTACTTGCGATTCTGAGTTGATGGATATTCTTTAATGCATATCTAGTTTAATTATTTATCTATGTTATAGGCTATGTAGCAAAATGAATACAACTTTATTTGTTAGGGTATAATCAGAGAGTCTAAACTATACCGAAATACTTCGAGACTTCGCGACTTTAAAATTTGATTAATGGCAATTCACATTATGTCATATTATTATTATTATTATTATTCGGAGCAAAATGGCTTTGGCAATTTTGTCCGGTGAATAGTTTGTTAAATTGTTTGATGTTAAAATTTCTTGGCTCATTATACAGAAGGGATTTTATAACGATTTTGGCAAAACTGATAATTCTAATTAACAGCTTGAACAATTTTGACTAAACTTAAAACGATTATTAACGTTGTAATTTAGGTAAATTTCCAAAAACAATTTTTTTTTATTTTGGACAAATAATATATTGTCTACCGGAATACAATATTAAAAATCAATGTTATTATTCATATTTGCAACAGTGCCTTATAATCGGACTAAGATTAAAAGTGATTTTAATATTACCGACCTGTTTCTATCCAATTGTTTTCCATTTTTCCTTAAAATTTTACATACAACCGTTTTTACTGATAACGCAACGAAAAAGTGGACGTGACAAAAAAAAACCAAAATGTAGGTATTAAGTCTTTCTATATATTTTGTTCAAACACTTTTTTGCAGAACGGTTTGCCCTTAATCTAATTTTCTGGGGTGGTAGTGGGTGCAATACAAAATGTGTACGCTTGTTCGTGTACCGAATTTCATCACTAAGGCTTAAAAAAGGTCAGAAAACTGTTGACACACGAACTTTTCAGCTAATTTAGACATGGCAGTGGGAGGATTTTAATTTGTGTACAATTCTCCTTAGTCGTATACCAATTATAATACTCAAAATTAAAGGCCGAAAAATCGCTGACATACAGATGGACGGACGCACAGACAGTCATGGCCAGATCGACTCCGCTAGAGATTCTGATACTTTAAGTTATATCATTTATTATTTCTCAATTTTACAAGCTTTATGTCAAAACTAATATACCCTTATGGGGTTGAGTATAAATACGTCAACCTTCAGTGATTCATCTTAATAATGCAAAAAGAATCGAAATTAGAACTACTTTAAGAATTTCGGTCAGCACTAAGAAGTATTTTTTTTTGTTGATAAGTCGTTAGAATTGCTCTTTTGAAAGTTTTCTTTCATTGTAAAAGAAACTTTTCCCATCGATTATACTTTTATACGGTGATGTGAATTAAGTTGTTCTATCGATTTATTTTTACGCCAAACATCCTTATCATCTACACTAAATCTTCGATAAAATATAAAAAAGTTCGATGACATCCACTCACGTAAAAATTGCTCTTCTTCATCTATTACTAAATGAACCAAGGTAATACAGGAAGCGATATAATCATTGCGTTAGACTTACGAGGACCTAGTTATCATTGAAAAGCACTGTTGACAATTATTTTGTTCTTATTTTTGTTTATTATTTAGTTGATTTATATTACGGTTGTTATATTTGAATAGTTTAACTTAATAATTATTTATATACCCTTTCCCTTATTAAGTTTGATACATAGTTCGTAACATAGAAAAATAATTAAGCTAGATATACCTTAAAGTAGAGTGATCGACTCAGAATCACTAGCCGAGTCGATTAAGCAATGTCTGCTTGCACGTCCACCTGTATTTCACCGATTTTTAAGACTTACATTTTGAGCTGGATGACTGAAATTTGGTAGATAGGATCCCTGTGCATACACTTCAAAACAAGTGTAAATATTTTTAATATCACTTTTCAGAAAAAACTTTATTTGTTTTTGGGTGAATGGTTGCAAATTTTGAAAAAGTGTCTGTTCGAGAAAAACTATTTTTTTTGCCAATACCTTGGGATACGTAATACAAATGGTTCGTGTAGGAAAACACAAATAATAATATAACGAAATTGTTATATTGATATTACCAATGATTTTTTTTTGAATATTTTAAAATATAACCAAAAAACTTGTTTTTACTAAAAATGCAAAAAAAAATTATATGGACAAAATATATACATGTAGATTGCCTAAATATCTCATCTAAATATCTAAATATCTCTCAAACATTTTTATGGCTCGACAAAAAAAACGGTGTACAAATGGCTTTTCTAGGAAATCGCCCCTATGTAGGCGTGGGCGAAAGTGATCTAAGGACGAAATCTTCATATTTTGACAAACAATGTAAACAAAATATAGATATTGAAATTTTCTGAATATGTTGTTCAGATCTTTTTTTAATTCTTTACGGTTTGGTTTTTTGGTTGTAAAAAGGATGCTTGGCAGTGGGCGAGTTTCAAAAATGTTTACACTTGTTCTGCTGGAAGCAACAAATGTGTCCAAAATCAGGAGAATTGTGCGGAAATTTCAACAAACCGGGTCTGTAGAATATGTTAAAACACCTGTGCATGTTGGTCCAGTTCGTCCTGCGGAAAACATTGCTGCTGCTCGCGATAGTGTAGCAGAAGAGCTGTCAACGTCGACTCAAGAGCTGAAGCCTACTGACCATTTCAAGCGCCGTCAATACGCCAAATGGTTGGTTGAACCGACAGATGTGAATGGTGACTTTACAAAGAAAATCATTTTCTGTGACGATTAACACTTTCACCTCAATGGATTCGTTAACAAGATGAATTGCCGCATTTGGGCAAATGCGAATCCACGAGTGATTGTTGAATAGCCGATGCATCCACAAAGAGTGACTGTTTGGAGCGGCTTATGGGGCGGCACCCTGGGCGGTTCATCGGGCCTTACTTCTTCGAAAACGAGGTCAGCCAAGCAGTCACAATGAATAGCGTTCTCTATGAAGAGATGACAGCCGACTTTTTGTGACCAGAAAACGAGGATATGGAAATGGACGATATATGCTTCCAACAGGATGGTGCCACTTTCAACACAGCCAGCGAAACAATGGCTGTCTTGCCGGAGAAATTCAATGGCCGTGGGGATGTTAATTGACCGCAAAGGTCATGTGATTTTACACCGTTGGACTTCTTTCTTTGAGGATATTTAAAAGAAAAAGTGTACGTCAATAAGCCAACAACAATTCAAGAGCTAAAAGATAAAATAAATCGGCACATCAATGACATTGAATCTCAATTATGTCTTAGATTCATTGAAAATATATCGGATAGAGGTATGCCACCGAAGCCGTGGCGAGTGTTTGGCCGATATTGTTTGTTTCACAAACATTTGTCATAGATCCTTCTATAAAAAAAAACATTAGGATAATTCCCTGAATCTTGTTTTAAAATTTTTGTTTAGAAACCAACTCGTCAATGAATGAATTTATAAAAAAAAAGTTGGACCCTAATGCCGCAAACACACAATGATTGCCCTTGAGATTTGTTAGTTGTCATTGCGAAAGCAAGTCGAACCGGAAATTGCCAGCGTTTAAAGTGGTATGGCAGGTCATTCGAGGTATCAAAACGTCTTCTCCTTTTCGATAACATTGATAATCAGTTTTTCCACCGCAAGCTGAGCCATTACAAAGACTTGGTTGGTTTATATTTCGTAACATTATGATTCGACTTTGAGTTAGAGATTGTGAGTTGAATTCGGATAGTTCCAGCGAGTTTACAAACTCTGTTTTAGAGTTGAGGATATCCCCTTGGGAAGTATTATAATAATAATTATAATTATTTGCATAGACAATGGCTTTACAAAATTTTAATTTTACGCAGCCTGTTCAAAGATTTGATATTTATTCTACATCTAACAACTGAAAAACTGTATAAACATTTCTTAAACAATTTTGTATTTAATATTACGTTAGAAGAAAGTCTATGATCTAAAACCTTCATTGAGTAGATCTTGGAAAGTATGGAATCCAACGATTTGTACGTCACCAAATCGCGAGAAATTTTTCTTTGAATCTCAAAATTCAAAATTCCTGGACATAATGTTTTTCTCAGCCAATATAGCACATTTCCAATAAAAATCATGACTTTTGTAGTTTTGTGCAATTTTTGGAAGCACCTTTCAGATGAGCTGGCAGAAAGCGATGGGGAATGTTCTTCCATATCCTCAGCATCGACTGTGTCTCAACTACGATATTTTCTTGTTCATCTCGAAAGGATGCTATTCGAGCCTTGTATCCTTGGCTTTGACGTTTTACACTTTGGTAAAACTTGCGAACATCGTTCCTGGAGTGGCACCTCCATCACGCGCTTTTCTTGCATATTTTTCTTTTTTTCTGAAAAGCCGGTGTTCTTCCTTTTTTTCTGCTTATATAGATCAACGACAGTTCTCGTCTTCACCTGCAGCCTAGCCTTGTAGGCCTCGTAGGCCTCGTTCTTGGCTGCGAACATCTGTCGGCATTCCTCATTAAACCAGGGGTATCTTGCTGGTGGGCGCGAGAAACCTAGCACATCAGTTGCGGCTGATCTAATGGCTTGTTGGCATCGTTGCCATAGTTCTTCGACATTCGATGCTGTTAATCTAGAGGTTAAGGGAAACTCGTTGCGCGAAGTTCTTGGCGGTCTTTTGCGATTGCAGTCTTTCGACATTAATTTTTTTACAGAATTTCGGTATTGTTGTGGCGTGGTGGATATCCGCATTCTAACCTTGGCTGCAACAAGGTAGTGGTACGAGTCGATGTTAGCTCCTCGGAATGTTCGGACATCCAAAATAATGGATGCGTGCCTCTTGTCTATCGCTATGTGATCAATTTGATCAGTACTGTCTTCTTTGTAGCTGTTAAGGACTTCCTCTAGTTGTTCGCTTGCACCTCTCCTGTTTAATGTTCTCACATTCCAGGTGCAGATACGAACGTCGTTGTCCTTTTTTCGTTAAGCAGGTTCGTTAACAATGAAATCAGTCCTTTCCATGGCTATTGGTTGCTTCGTAACCGTTATTTTTTTCCATGGTTGGGAAGTTAACTCAAAGCACAACCCCCATCCTGGAGGGCCAGTTCCAATACCCCTAGGACACGGGGCCATCAGTATCCATTACGGGATTGAGAGCTGCCGTTATCCTTTCGGTTCATCCGCCACCATATTTGCTTAAGGGGTGTGACTAGCGCTTGAAATTCCTAGACAACCTGTTGTCCGAATATGTCGAAGCAGCTTGTCTAGGTTCGCCTGGGACAGCAGGACGGGTATTCATTCCGTGCCATTCTAACCTGGCTTTTTATAGAGTTGCTGTTTTTCGTCTTGTTATCAACACTCGCTCTTAGTGTTTAATAAGTCAAATCCGGTTGGATGACACCAGTACCCGATGGTCACCATTTGGAGATTAAAAATAAGCACTTGATGTGTAGTCAGAGTTAAAACCACTGGGCATTGGCAAGTTAAGGTCAATCAGAGTCTACCCTTTCTGATTGGTATAACTGAGTCTAAATTGTGTGTTGCCTAACCAATTTCAGGTATAAATTATTGTTGTTTAGATAATTTTTCAAAAATATATTACGGTTTGATCAAGAGCTACGTTTTTTTTAAAGTCGGCATATTAGTGGCCGGATTTTGAAAAGATTTCACTTCTACGAGTGGTATGAACAGTGAGATTATGTACCAAATTCCATCATCCTAGCTCGAAATTTGCAGATGGATTAATACACCCATATAAGCCTATAGAATAGGGTATACAAAAAGTTTTTTTTTTAGGAGAATCCCGAGAAAATAAATGTTTTTAATAAAAGTACGTTATTTGATCTATGCTTCTCAAAACAAAATAGGGCGACCTAAGTTTCTTGGTTGGTTAGTAAGTGAGTTTTTCTTCGAGCCTTTTTTGCCTAAGTTTTTATCTAATCGACAATCATTACAAAACATTGAACACTAAATTTTATATCATCATTCATCATTCTGTAATTTGCCGTTATACGCACTTTTATCCAATTGTCTATCTCCGCAGAGATTTTTTTATCGTTACATTTTATATTTTGTATTTTAAAAACCTTTATACAGCAAGTACATAGAAACGTTACTCGAATACCCTTACGTAATTAGCTCAAAAATTCGTAACAGTCGTTATCTATCTGATCTATAGACTAAATATTCATGTTAATATTACCAATAATTTTGCATCAAATTCGTTTTTTTTTCAATTGTTGTTAATGAAAACTCCCCAAAAAAGTGTGTGCAAAAAACTTTGAATGGATAAAATATAAATTTTGAGATTATCTAAATATGTTGTTGACACTTTTTGAAAAATTTCTACCGGTTGGCCAAACCATTGTTTTTCGAAAAAATGGACATGGCTGTCGGTGGATTTCAAAAATGTTTTCACTTGTTCTGCTTCGTTGGACATAGTGTCTATATACCTAACAAATTTCACCACTCTAGCTCACAATATAAGGCACGAAAATCGGTGACACACAGACGGACGGACAGACAGATATGGCTAGATTGATTCTTAGTCGACCCATATGCTTTGAGGTATATCTATCAAAATAATTTCTCTATGTTCCAAACTTAATGTCAGAACGAATATAGGTATCCCTATTGGATAGTGCATAATAATATGTACTTACAATTATGTATAATACCTTTTTTTTAAGTCAATACTATGTTCTAGTTGTCGTACCTACTCTCCCCGTAAAATCTAGTCTTATCTATCTAATCTAATAATCAATTTCTATCAAAATAAATATCAGCTCTTAATATTCGCGCTTTTACAATAATTTTCTATAATACTGAAGAAGTAAAAACACGAGTACCTACGTCGTGTTACAGTTGCTTACACGATGTTTTGAATGTTTTGAAATTTCGATTCCATACAAATACGTACCTGGCAATTAAATTCTCCTAGTAAAATAAATAAGAATAAATTATTTAGTCATAACGTATTCAAAATTAATTTTTGGCAGCCTGATGTCAACAAGACGAGGTGGCCGAGTGGTTAAGGCGTTGGACTGCTAATCCAATGTGCTCTGCACGCGTGGGTTCGAATCCCATCCTCGTCGAATTACTTTTTTTTTATTTGAATTAAAATTCAATTCGAACTGAACGCAATAGTATCATACAAATTATATCAACAAAATATTGTTTGCCTTTAATACACAACATTTTAGTTTTCTTTTCTGGTGTGTAAATAAATAATGGTGATGGTTTTGTGACACGTGAACAGGCGACGGAGTCAAAACCTCTCTTACTTTGTACTCCCTTTCAAAAATTCTGGCTATGATTACGTTTTTAAATAATTTGTTCACCGCAAACCGGGTGCCATTACAAAGATGTGGCTGGTTTATGTTCCGCAGCATAATGATTACCCATCTGATGATATGGTGGTAATCACTAATCTAGGTAATCCAGCGAATCTAAAAATTTTGTTGGATAGTTGACAACGTCATCTTATATTACCTGGATTATCAAATAAATAGTTTCGAAGATGAGGTTTGTTTTTGGAGAGAGCTGGACAAGAGCAGAGAAGGTGAGAAATACTCTTCTTTTACAAAAGTGGAAGTCATTGCTTAAGAGGTAAGGACACCCAATATGGTGTTGTTGTTTGGCAATTATAGGTAAACAATATGCGGTTTGCTTTCTTGATCGCATCGAGTTTGGTCTGTACTTTAGATGTGGCGAGGGGCATACCTAATATATCGGTTTTTTTTTAGAGGTATAGAAATTAGAATTGAAATAGAATAGAAGAAAAAAGTTGAAATGTCCATCAATTTGGCTTTATTGGAAGGATAATTTTATGCCATTCATAATTTAAATAAAGCCACGTCTACAGTCCAATTTTCAACCACTTTTTCGAGCATTTGGGGCTGTATATCAGCAATAACGCCACGAATGTTGGCTTCCAAGTCCCCTAACGTTTCTGGTTTGTTGGCGTAGACGAGCGACCCCACATATCTCCACAAGGAGATAATTCAATGGAATCAAATCAAATCGGGAACAAAATAGTCCGTTGTCAAGGTTCTGCACCGATCTGCATTAACGGTAACTGACTCTCCAGCATCATTTCGGAAGAAGTATGGCGCAATGACTCCACAAGCCCATGGGGCACACCAATCAGTCAGGTTTTGTGGATGTCTTAAGGGTCTCATGTGAATTCTCTTAACTCCAAATGCGGTAATTTTGCTTGTTGACGTAGCCATTAAATCAATATCAAATGAGCCTCATCACTGAACAAAATTTTGCGATGAAAATCAACATCGAGATCAATCTCATTTTCGGCCCATACACCAAAATTACGACGCATTGCATGATCTCGCGGCTTTAATTCTTGCTTGCTGGATGTTGGAAGGTCGTAAGCCAAGATCTTTTTTCAAAATATACCATAAAGTTGATGGACAAAGCTCCAATTGCTGTGCACGATGACGAATCGATTCATTCGGGTCCTCTTCAACACTTTGCTCAACAGTGGCAATTGTTTCTTCGGTGCGCACTG
Organism: Rhingia rostrata; assembly: GCA_949824845.1. Lineage (NCBI taxonomy): Eukaryota > Metazoa > Arthropoda > Insecta > Diptera > Syrphidae > Rhingia > Rhingia rostrata. Next base: position 85,746,847 of record OX463756.1, on the reverse strand, counting down.
TTCTACGTCTCTGCGGATGCGTATTATCAAATAGAGTAAACGTATTACGGAAATGATTCATGGTTAACCGAATTAATTGCTCTAATGGACGAATGTGTCGGCCATATAATGGACGGAGCTTGCGGTAAGCTTCGCGAACAAAACCATTGTTCATTTGTCAACCTGCTCATGATGAAATGGCAAACCAAACTGATCATAAATGACATTAGAATTGTCCAATTTGACCACAAAATGTTAGTTTTATCTCTATTCGAAAAACCAACCTTTAAAAAAATCACCCGTTAGTGGGGGAAAATATAAATGGTAGTGCCTGTCCGGAAAGCTCATCCTAGTTGTAAATAGTTGTTTGGTAAGTTTCTGTGCTATCTCATTAAGAGATAGTCAGCATTCGTGGGCGAAATGGATTCCAGGGATTTGATCGCCACTTGGCTGTCATTGAAGATGTTGATAAATTTCGTGTATATTACATTCATTTTCAGCAAGGACAAGGCTTTTTATCTTTAATTGCCATGATTTCTGCTTGGAAAACGATACAATGATTGGCAAGGCGAACGGATATGCCCAGATTAAGCATCTCGGAGAAAAAACCTCCACCCACTGCAGATTCTGTTTTAGACCATATAGGTGTAGATCGAGTAATAGATTCTGGTCGAATACGACTCTCATTCAAGGCGACTGGGAATGATTGTCTTGAAGTTATGCTCAAAACTGAGTTAGGTAGTGGTGTGGTGTTTTTGTAATGTTAAGGTGATTCAGAATATTTATGTGCTTACGTTACCAAGGCTCTCAGTCTCACAGTTGCAAAAGCCGATTTAAGTATCTGATTTAAGTAGATAGCGAGATGTTGGTGGATTGGTGGAGAGCCTGGAAGCCGAATGCTCTATTTTCCTTACTCGAAACGGTTTTGTATGTTTTGAGAGAGGACTTATATCGGTCCCTGTTACGACCGGGCAATGATGTGGAGAATGGCATTTCTCAAAGTAACAATTAATAATTCAGGGTCCGTGTTATTTTGACTGCGTTCCGGTGCGGAGCATAATTCATTGTGTAAAAAGAAAGTGTTCAATAATAGAACTTAATAATAAAATAGGCTGCATTGGATGTGTCTGTGGTCTGAGATGGAGTCTTCCTAAGAGTAACTCAACTCTATCGTTGTTGTTGGAGCTGACCCAAATTGTACGTTGGCATCACACCCAATGATGAGCGCAGTTTTGCGTCTCTGTAGTTTCGCAATCGGGTTCCTTAGGTTGCACTATGGTATTGGTCCCACATGATTACATTCTTTTGTATATATTGGCTTCGACAGTGTCCTGATTGCTGTAAATAGAGAGAAGAATGATATTTAAGGAGTTCCAAGCAAGAAAACAAGATCTAGGTTTACCTCAGTTTCTTACGTAGAGCAGTTTATAGTCAGGAGTTCTGAGTCCCTACTTCAGCAGGTCCTCTTTTGCAAGCCAGTTGGTAACACTGACCAACTTTAGGTCTGTTAACTTTATTTAAACACCGAAGAAGGTATCCCTGTGGGTAAAACTAACCAACTGGGTTGGCTGGGTGTAAACCCCGAGAAGGTAATGTGATGGGGATATTGGTGTGTATCCTCTTTTAATGATGTTTCCGCCATCCCCAACTAGGTTGGCATAGGGTCGATCCCCGGTAGACCCCGCTCTATGTACTCCGACTTTTCGTCAACGTTCGGTTGATTTATGGCAGTGCTATGATGTAGCTGCACCCATAGCTTAAGCTGCTAAGGGATCAAGAGATTGCTCGACTACAATTATGCAAACGTTTATGGAATTTCCCTAAGCCTCTTCAACCTTGCCGATTCGCCAGTTATGAGTTGGAAGAACTGCTGACTGTTGAACCTAATTTTGAATTTCCTTTGGGTCAGATGGTTCTCGCAAGACTAGTTAGAAAGCTGACTCATTTCAACTACTTTCAATTGTACTCCTGGCCAATCTTCCCAGATCTTTGGACCTCTGGTCTGCACGGTAAGTAGGCAGACCAGAGGCAGACCCTCCTCTATTTGTCCGGTGTTATACTTCCAATTAAACGTCCTATCAAGGAGGGGTTTCAACGCGGTGCGAGCTCGAAGCCGAACTGCCGGTTCAACCTTTAAAAGTTTGGGTCATTTGGGAGAGAGTTCCTTTGCAACACTCGGCCAAGGTTTGGGTTCGGACTAGTTTTTAGAAAAATTGTCTTTGCCGTTTCCCTTGGATCAAATGAGCACTAAGCAACTTTCGGGGTTCTTGCCTTCCGGCAGTTGCAAAAGACCAGGTTTTCCTAAGGTCATTTTTGCCTTGGCTAGGGCAACGGATACGGATTGTACTCCTGTTTTTTGTCCAATAGAATTATTATTTGGTTGTTTTTTTTGGCTGCTCTGAACGCCTCGGAATTATATCATTAATCCGACAATTATTAAGTAAAAGCCGTATCCCTGTCCGAGCTTCGAATGATAGAATAGAAAACGTATTACAAGCTTTCGACAAAGTATGACAACTGCAACGATTTCTAGATCTCTGTGAATATCACTATTGCCTTCTTTTTTTTGTATATTCATTTTTATTTTACTTTTTCTTAAAACTAACTAACATGTTAGACAACAATTCATGACAAAAAACCAGCCTACTTATCAACTACTTAACTAACTTACTTGCCATATGCGCGCGCCCTAAATTAAATGATAACAACTTAATTCTAATGCCTTTCGGCCTATTATCTAATATGTAAGTCTATAGTTATATAATGATTAGCAAGAAATATTTGGAAAAACCTTTTCTGCTCCCTGTTGCAGACCATTCTTAATGAAAAATTCTGTCGTAGAAGTTACATTGCCTTTTTTGACAACAAACGTTCTACCAGTCAGCATGTCATGAAGCATATATAGTAGTGGTTTACTTATGCCAAGTCTGGTCAGCTTTAGATAGAGGCCCTCTAACCATACGGTGTCAAAAGCCTTCTCTAAATCAACATGCACCTGGTCACTGTTTTTTTGGCTTTGTTGCATTGTATATCAGAAACGAGTTTAGAGGCAGCATTAATACAGTCATGTCCAGCCTTGAAACCAAACTAGTTCTCGGTAATTACTCTGTTGTCCTCAGGCCACTTGAACAGAGCTCGATTGCGAATCTTTTCGTAAACCTTGCTGATACTCAGATGCAGACTTATCGACCGGAAATTCGACGGATTGGAGTTATCCTTTCCCTTTTTTGGGAGAGGATGAACCACCGCTGTCTTCCAACGCACTAGATAATATGTATTATTCAGCGCGTTGTTGAACAGCGTGGCGTAAATGACCACAGCTTCAGGGGGTAAGTGTCGCAGTGCAATGTTGGATATACCATCGACTCCCGCTGACTTCTTTTTCTTTATGGAATCGAAGATGATCTGGAGTTCCACCTTCGAGATTAACAGGGGACTAGACCCACTTCGCTCGGCGACTATAGCGTTTGACAAGTTTTCGTCATCAAACCGGGTGAAACCACGGTTCTCAGATCGCCATTGCGCTATGTCGTTTCGGAGATAGAAATGATGGAGCAGGGCATTGTTCTCCAGGACGCGGTTCGGGCGAATGCTATCATTCACCTTATACACTTCCTGAAAGACAGCCCCGACTGCCTCCACTTTCTCCTGAGGATCTTCAATAACATAGAAACCGTCGTCGAAGACGGCTTCCCCCTGATCAATTTTGTTAATGAGAACTCGTATGTTGGTTATCTTTTCATAGGTGAAATATACATGCGTTAACTTGGTCTTACTAACTTCGTTAGTAACAAACTTTTCTCGTAAACTCGTATTCATATTCATTGAGATAATCAAATAATCCGAACTCTGGACGTGACAAACATTGAGCGCCGACTATAAAAAAGAAGACTGCATTGACGGTATTAGTAGATGCGTTCGCTGGAAAGATACCTACCAAACGCGATGAACACTACTGAAGCGTAAACTACTTCGCATGAAAACTTAGTCATCACATCAATGGAAAGAATGAGAGGAACGCATTTCATATTCGTACTACTATGAGTGAGGCCAGTTTTCATAGTGTTCTCTTAGGTGTGAGGTTAAGCCCGTAGGCATACTACTGGCACTGTTAGTTCAGAAAAATATATGAACCAGGCATAACCAATAGTACGGACAATTGGAATCGTTTGAAGATTCCTCCAGGAGCAACAAAAAAAAAAACATATGAGATGGTTACAATCCGCTGTGCGAATCATTTAACACCCTGTCCCATTCCATCCTTAAAATTTATATCCCCAAAATGTGAGCTATATGGGGATAGAATATAGAAAATTGCAAATCAAACTCTTTTATGGTTCCAAAAAATAAAAAAAACATTTTTCTTTGCATTTGCCTTGAGGTACGGGATACAAATGTTTTTTGTAGAAAACAGCCCCAAAAAATGAGTGTTGGTTAAAACGACATACTGACGAAATGTTTACTTTAATATTAAAAATAATTTTGGAACTTGGAACTCGAAGTCGCGGTTGACTCCTTTATCGATACCGTTAAAAAAGCAGCATGGAATATCAAGCACTTTGGAAAGCCATTAAAGTCATAAAGGGACAAAAAACGCTGTGCCACACAATTAGAGTAACTCGAGCCTCACATCTTGCGGTAACATTCAAGCCATTTGATGGTCCAGAAAACATTAATTTATTCGAGACTGCAACCGATAATAATATAGTTAGATATGCAAGTATTTCCTAGCTTAAATGTGAAGTACAGAAACTAAAGGCTAAAAAAGCTATGGGATATGACCTGATAACAGGAGAACTTCTTAAGATGTTGCTTTGGAAAGCATTAACTAAACTCCTCTACATTGTAAATGAAGCAATTAGATAAGAATACTTACCAAGACAGTGGAAAGTCGAGGAAGTGATTATGGTTCTCAAATCAGGAAAATCACCGAATGAAATAAAATCTTGCAGACCTATTTCACTCCTTCCGCTTACACCCCATTATTGATCAGAAGAAATTATTGATTTAGAAGAAAAGAAAATTTGCTCAGCCGTATTTCTTGCCTGAAAAATTATGTAAAATCCTCGTGTCGTATCTTGAGCATATACTCTTTCGTGTGAAACTTTGAAACGAATATTTGGATTTCATAGAAATATTGGCAGGAATACACCAAGGAAGCGTCCTTGCCCACTCTTGTACCGTGATAACTCACAAACAAACGATACAATAGTCGCGACGTTTGCTGACGATACAGCTATACCAGCAGTTGGCACAACAATAGAGGAAACAATTTTGAAATTACAAAACGCTCTTAACAAGGTTAATGAAAGGATAAAATTCTGGCGGATTGCAATTAACGGGAGCAAATCGATTCATGTAGATTTTTGGTATAAATGGACAAACATTTTGCCTGTATTTCGCAGTACGGTTCGACTGCCTTTTGCAAATGAAGCGAAATATCTCAGAATGCCACTCGATGCAAAATTAAAATGGAAGTCGCATGCGAATAACTTAAAAATAAGTACAGAAAACTGTACTGGTTACTCGGAAAATATTCGAAGCATAACCTTGATAACAAGCTGCTATTATGCAAGCAAGTGCTAAGTCGGTCTTAACATATGGTATACAACTATATGGTTGTACCAGTGAAACGAATCTGAACATTCTACAAACTTTTGAAAACAAAATGTTAAGATCATTCGTCAGTTCGCCGTGGTATATAAGGAATGAAGGTTTGAGCGGAGAGCTGGGTATTCCCGCGGTTAAAAATGAAACGAACAAATTTTGCACGCAAACATAAAAAACGTTTATTGAGACACGTTAACACAACGGCCCTCCAAATTCTTGACGAAACGAATTTATTGCGACGTCTCCAAAGAAAAAAGCCCTTGGATTTGGCCAAATAATAACCGCACTATCAATGCTGAAAAAGCAGAAACTCTCAAAGGAAAGTTACCTGCCAAACGTTCATTACTCGTGATAAAAAAAGTACTTAGCTGCAATACAAATACAAAAAGGTGGTGGCTTTAGTGAGTAAAAATAGGACTCTACTTTGAGCACGTGCTCATCACGTATATGAAGATTTTCACCAGCCAACAAAAAGAGAAAAAAAAAAACAATAATTTTGCATCAAACGTTTTTTTTATATATTTTTTAAATTTGATCGCAAACAATTTTTTTTAAAGAAAAAACGTCCCCAAAATGTGGTCGTGGCAAAAAACTTTATATGGACAAAATATATATATTAAGATTGTCTATATATGGTATTCAGACACTTTTTTAAAATGTTTAATCATTAGATCAAACTTTTACTCAAAATGTGGGCGGATTGTGAAAATGTTTACACTTTATTGTGAATTTCTTTGTTCATTAAAAAATCTGCATTTGATGTTCTAAGACAGATGCGTCTTATATCGTCAATATATCGAGTTGAATTCCGTTCAACTGCAATTATCGCTTTGCGTTGCTCATCATTTTGACTTGTTCCTATATATCTTTTACTTGCTTCATTGTGAGCTCGGCTACCTTAGTTGGTAGGACTAATTGCTGACATTGTGAAGAAACAAAATTCAACTGAAAGTTGATTCCCTTAGTTTTTCTGTATAACCATGTGTTAAGGTATCTAAACATATCAAAAATAGATATTTCACTAAACGGCTGTTGTCATTTTTCAACAAACAAATTGGGATTGGTCGGTCGGGATCGGAAGGTTTATCCAGTTTGTCTACCGCGTATGATAAAATATCCATAGAGCGATTATGGGATTCGGGATACCATCTATACATATACAGTTGTGTTGCCTACCACTACCAAAGTTCAGTTTGGGAACAGATCATCTGAACTTTTTCAAACATTTTCATGCTGGTGGCCATGGTTCAGAGGAATGCGTAGTTGACTGCCAAGCCAATAAGTCAACGCTGCGGGTTCAAGCCCCAGCTTCGGCAGCATTCTTTTTCTACAAAAATCGCCAGCTTATCTGAGGCCACCTGTTCGATAATACGAGACAATATAAATCTATGTCTCCTCCTCTGGGCCACCTAGGTTTATGTTATACGACTTTCCTTTTCTCTTTTTTGTATTAATGTCTTGCTCTGTCCCATCCGATGGCCTCAGTCGCAAGTGCTGTTATGTGTCTGAAGTTCGTTGCATTCATGTGCGAAGTATTGCGATGTCAATGTCAAGCTTTTTATTATAATTATATAGTGCGTAGATCAGGTGTTACTCTGGAAGGCATTATGTTCAACAAATATTTCCAGTTACTGGGATATGCAGATGGTATCCACATTATTGGTCGGCGAGGAAGGCGAATGGAGGAGAAGATACACCCTCGAATTTCATAAGCTATAACAAGATGTTGATGTTTTTCAGAGGGTAAAACACGTCGACAACACTGGGCGACATCGAAAAAGCGAAGACCAACTTCCCTGCTTAAGGGTCAACCGACCGTAAATGTCAGAGCGACTAAATAACTGAAAGCAAAGTGCCCAAGATTGGAGAGGATGAAAGGTTACCTTTTTTAAGGCGGGGGCCCTCAACGGGTTGGGATGGAGCTCGTTTGGTAAGTAATTCAAATTCAAAATTGTAAAATTAGTATCAAATTGGCTTTTGCTATGATAACCTTATTAATTATCTTAAAGCTAAAATTGTCCAATGCAAATATGTAAATGTTTTGATAATAAAACATTTAAATTTGAGTTTCAAATGGATTAGCCATTATGTTTCAGAAACTGTTATTTTGGATGAAATATAAGGTTCGTTTTCGTGGCAATCGAGTAATAGTTTAACGCACCGACGATTTTTCAGAATTTTCCATAAGGAATTGCTTCATCGTCTAGTCTGGGATAATTTGGGGTTTACTCTTCTTAATTCTTGTGTTGTTAGGACTTTATGATCCGCTTAGTGCCATAAAACTGGTAAACAACAATTAAGCATTTGCATTGATTACCAATTAGTTGTTCACAGTTGAAGGACAACTTAAAATTATGAAATCGGATAGCTACAAACATGGGCAGCTACAAATTCGACCTAGTTGGAACTTGGTTTCTTATAACATTGTAAAAGGCGAGTTCAGATATGCCTTGTTCCTTTTCGCGTTGATAGTTTCTGTTTGTGCAGATTCAATGATAAATTCTACAGCAAGTTTAATTTGAAATATACACCATATTCCCAACATATTGGGAGATCTATTTCATTGAATGTATACCTTACCTACATTAACAACGATTAACAACGGCTCTTAAGAACAACCTTGGGTAATACAAAAATTACGATCACAATATATTGGGGAAACTTGGAAATTTTCCATTTCAAAACATTTGCTTTGATATACCATTACATTTTATACAGACCTTATCTATCAAGCTCTTATCGGTAGTTTGGTTTCCAGCTGCGATTACGTCTAAACTAGCATGTATGCAAATAATTTTCATTAATAATAATTCACTGTAATTGGCTTATACTATATCTTTGCGTATATACAAACACAGTAAGAATTTTCATCTATGGGAGAAGCAAGGATTACACTTGCAAATTTTACTTGCGACTTCCAGAAACTTTACTAAAGTATTTTGTTTTATTAAAGATAAAATTTAAAAGTAGATAGTAGTAGTAGATTACACACTTAAGTCCTACGACTAGATAAAATACATTACATTTTGTCGAATAGAAAGAAATTCACATGGAATTTTCTTAAATTTGTGTATTAGAATATGTATGAAATATTGACTACATTGCTGATATCATAACAATGATATCAGTATTTTAAAGGGAAAAATTAGACGTTATTGTCTAAAAAGTGACGCTGTACACTGAAAATGGTCCTTGTGTTAATTCAACGTACATATTGTAGCAAATATCGTGGGCAACAAGCACCGTCTGACAACACTGTCTATTCATCACTTATACTGTCCAGTTATGTGTCGAATTTTGTTGAGCACGGGACAGTGGGAGATAGTCGACATGCCGTTCCCTAAGGCTAAAGACGGTTCAATAACCAAGTTGAAACGGTAAGAGAGAGTGTTGTTGAGAATACATATGTGGACGTGTAGTATCGTCACCGCGCTCAGCATTTTGGTGTCAGTGGATCCACCTTGCGGCGCATTTTGAATCGCGATTTTTATATGCTTCCGTATGACGTGCAATTGACTCAAGGAATATTGCCGACAGAACATCCACGTCTCTTGGAATACGGCCAAACAGTCACTCAAATGGTTAACACTGAACCTGATTTTTAGAAACAAATTTTGATGACCGACGCTAACAAGCAAAATATACGCATTTGGGGAACGGAAAATCCACACAAGATTAGAAAGTATTCCATGACCAAAAAGTGGCTTTTTGGGTAGGTGGTGTTTGCGATAAAGCCATTATCGAGCCAATTTTCTTCAGAAAAAAAACAAAATATATATATAATAAATCACAGATATCGATGGAACCCGTATATGCAACTGGTCTATTGAAAATCATCTGCTAAAACCACCTTGACCACTTGGTTATCATTTTACTAATCAGCGTTATTGTTATAATGTAAGCACCATGCGATAACTCACAGTAGAGTCAACAGTCCGTTAAACATGTAATCGAACTGTTCCCTCCAATTTGTACAACCGACCAGTTACGGACGGTGGGACTACAAGAAAGAGTTAACTGATAGCCTAAATGATTTAAAAATCCCACCTTACTCAAACAAAAATATTTTAGCTAGGATAAACATATGTATTTACACAAATAGTCATATAACTAACTTTTTGATTGCAAAAATAACTGATTTAATTTCCCCTACTCCCTCATTTACAGTAGCTAACCTTTTCATTGTAGTCATTTGAATTCCTTTATCTCTAAATCTCCCCCCAAAATACAAAAAATTCATCAGCATGCCATCGCAATAGTATATTCCCATACCCAGTCACACTAATTCACTTAAATATATCTAATAACATCAAAAAATATGATTTTCATAACGAAAGGATAAATGTTCCATGTGAAATGCTTAATTTAATCCGATTGCCTCAATCTGCACAAAAAAAAAACCAAGGGTGGTAGGCCAGGCAGAAGCAGAACAAATATAGTAAAACTGTTTTAAGAAGATTCCAATGCGGCCTCATCGCGTAAGTTCTACCAACCCATCAGGCCAAATTACAATAAATTCGATTTGCCAACCCGAGTGCGATGAATATGAGCTACGGTTCAAATTGAATATGTCCGGAATACGTCGTCGGTTTTCTACATACTCCCATACCCATGCTCATACAAGCTATCTATATACGCGCGGCACTAAGGGAAATTGTATTGGAAACGATAAAAATAAATCTTATCCAGCTCCCGAGCCGGAGATGAGCATTCTGAATCCTTTATCTGGGTGACATTTGGTTTCTTTGAAGCCTTTCCACATTCATCTCGTGACTCCTCCGCAAATAATTCTTTTTTTTCAAGTTTGTACGAAAGTGTAATGTATAACCAACCCTGAAACAAAAAATAAAAGAGTCGAAACCATATCGAAAATAAAGTACGTATCTATCTATCTATCAACCCCCCCCCCCCCCCCCCCCCCCCCACACTTTTACTTGAACACTATCTTTTGTACTACACAAAGTTTTCATATTTCTCATGAATTGGATGCACATCTAGTGTCGGCGTCCTGTGGCAGGCGGTGGGGAGACAAAACATGTGTGTGCGATAGCGCTGTGCACCACTTGGAGCAATCTTCAGATCCATTCGAAAGCCAACAGATACGCGCCACCAGTAGAGACATTTGGGTTGCAGTTTAAACATCGCAATAACCGTGGTCGCTTATCTGCATCCGCAATTCAGAATAATTATTGTACTTGTCATATCGCAATATCGTGGAAATTTTCAAGATAAGATTGCATGTATAGAAATCGTGCGACTACCACGATAAGGCGTTGATGTAATAAAACAACCTATACAATGCTCATCGAAATTGAGTACGTACTCAACCTGACCGAAGGGCGATGATAAATTGCAAGGGACTACTTCTCTATCTGTATCTCTATCACTCTATCACGGCTCATTGCGGCGTAATTAGTGGTACCATCATTAGCTCCTTTTCGCTTCGTCGAGTGATGAAATTCGATCAAATTTATGAGTGCTGCAACTTGTTGATACAGCATCCTGATAGTCGTTAAAATGAATTAAATGGTTGCTAATTGACAACGGTGTAATGGGAAGAATATTGTGTTACATATCGCTAGACCGGGTTAACTATAGAAATCGATGTTAATATATAAAATATACGTACTCTCAGATGTACGTATTAAGATCTAGCAAATGGACTTCCTAATTATATGTATTGGGTTACCGTTAATATAATGGACAAAAGGAATGTAGCTTTACATGTATTTTTTTCATGATGCTTTGATCATCATGCTAAATATATACTAACAATTGCTAACAGCTTTATAGGGATATTACACATTGAGGATATATTACAAAAGGTAATCTCTAATATTTCGATAGCAGACATAACACAATCACCTAAGTGATGCCTTCCAAATAATACTCTTACCATTCCCGTAGTATACTCGACAGTATGGGTACCCTTTTGTGAAGTGAAACCGGGGGGAAAGTATGCCATTCCAATACGACAGAGGAAGAGTTCCACAGGTGGAGGTAATAATTGCGTCTACAGTTTTCTATAGTGTGAACAGTAAACAACCTATTCATGAGCAGCTTTGGCATATGTGGTCGAGAGGCCTTTTAGGATTACTTAGCTGCTTACTTAAGTGGTATTTCATTCAGGAAGGAAACTGGGCCTCAAACAAAATGCCTTACAAATTGGTCCGGTCCTTTGCCTATGTCCTACCGATCTATAACGTTCACTGCGTTAATGTAAACGCGAACCATAGATTTTCCGAAGAATTTTTCGCTAATAATGACAATTGATTTCTTTATACTCTTTTAATACGTAGGTAGAGATCCAATTTTGGATCTCGTTAGTAGTTCAAGTGAGTCCCTTGAATTCTTAGTCCGAAGAAACAGCATTTGGCAAGTGTAATTCTTCGTTTCTGACGCGATGTTTTTTGTAACAGGTTATAGCGAAGTGAGGTTAGATGGTTACGTTCTGTTCACTTATATACATGTATTAAGCTTGCTACGACACAAATCTGATAGTGTACAAAATACTGTTAAACCGATTTTACCCGATTCCTCATCTATACTAGCCACGTTGAGTCCGTGCAATAATATCAATATCATCGGCGTATGTTACAAGTTGCATTGATTTATGAAAGATTGTGTATCTGGTGTTGGCTCAAGCGTTTTGCTTAATCAAGAATTATGTTAAAGAATTTTTATAACACCTAACCGGTGAGGTGAGGTTTTGACCAACGCTGATAGAAAAGTTCTTTAAAGTCTCTATAAATTTGGACGGATCGTGATGATCTGACAAATCATCCGAGTAGTATCAATTGTCAAGAAAATCTTATCTCAAATACGCGGTTCGGAGTCGGCATAACACTGGAGGTCCCGCCATCTTGCAAGAAGTACACCGCACACATGAATGTTTGTGAGAAAGCTCGGCCCTGGGTACTAACGTACCGTACTGCATACTGATGGCTTTGTGACCTTTGGATATCTAATAAATTGGAGCTGGATCTCCAGGTTGGGGGTTGTGCTTTGAGGCTTTATGGCGATGAAATATATAAAATTAAATTGTGTTACCAAATATTGTTCAGACAGTTCATTAAAATCTTAAATGGTTCGGCAATAAACCAAGGTTTTTGTAGAAAACCGCTTCCAAAAATATAGACGAAATGTTGATATAAACATAACCCATGATTTTACATCAAAAGTTTTTTTCGAACATTTTAAAATTTGACCGAAAAAGGGTTTTTACTAAAAAAACGCCCCCAAGAAGCAGGTGTGGCATAAAACTGTGTATAGATATTGGGATTGTCTTAATATCTTGTACACAAATTTTTCCAAAATTCCTTACCTATTTTTCAAAAAGAACATTTTTTAACGTTTTAACTTTTAACGGTAATAGTGGGCGTGTCAGTGGGCGGATTTCAAAAATGTTTGCTCTTGTTCTGCTTTGTCGGTTAGAGAGTCTATATACCTAATTTCAATACTGTAGCTAAAAGTTTAAGGCCCAAAAAACATTGACACACAGACGGACGGACGGACGGACAGACAGAGGTGGCTAGATCGACTCAGCTAACGATTCTGAGTACATCCATATACTTTGAGGTATACCCAGCGAAACTATTTCTCTATGTTACAAACTTAATGTCAAAACTAATATAGCCCTATGGGATAGGCTATAAATATATGAGTAGGCATCAATCCGCAGTGCGTATCGTATAATACCCTATCTCAACCCCCATTGTTATCACATCTTGTTCAGACCATTTATCAAAATCTTGTATGGTTCGAAAAAAGCAACGTTTTTCTTCTGTAGGAAAGCACCTCCAAAAAGTGGACGTAAAATTTTACCGAAAAACATTTTTTTAATGAAAATGCGCCCAAAAAGTGGGAGTGGCAAAAAAACTTTGTATAGACGAAATATAGACAATAGGATTGTCTAAATGTGTCGTTCAGACACTTTTTCAAAATATTAAAAGGTTTGGCATAAAATTAGGTTTTTCAAAAAGGTGGATTCAGCTACCGATTCTAAGTCGATCCATATACTTTGAGGTTTTTTTTGTTTAATTCATTTTAATTTTATATCATCTTAAAGCTAACTTACGTGCTAGACAGAAATTCATGAAAAAGTAGAATTTTTTTATTATATTAAAACTTACTTCCTAAATAAAACTACTTTAAAACTAATTACAACTACAAAAAAATAATTAAAGAACTAGAACAGACAGAGTAAGCTTTTTTTTCTTTGTGTCACCCTTACCTTAAAACCTTAACCTATGTAAGTCAGTCATAAAGTGTCAAGTGTCAAAGTCAACTATCTTTGTCAAACTTAGCCACCACAACAGGTTCTTTTGTTGCAACCTACTCCATAGGTCCTAATCGGACACACTCTTGCTGAACCACAGGCGCTCTTCTCCGTCTTGAACGACGACGTCTCGGTCGTATAGGAGCCACAGTTCGTCGGAAGACGTGGTAGATCAGCGGAACCTCGACTATCAACTATCCAAATATAGGATAGCTTCGGGCGGAATAAAGCCGCTTAAACGCGGACTCTCAAAATATTCATCATTGGACAGAAGGCCCAAAGAATGAGACTATTGATCGAAGCCTTCGCTCTCGCAGCATGAAACCGAATGAGTTTCACTAGGAAATTGTCTATTCAGTTTATGTTGGCCCCGTTGTATAGGACCTGCTTGGAATAATATTTTGTGTAGTAATCTACTGGTGTGCTGTGAAGTCCGAGACAGCTTCTTAAACACTGCCTCTCAAACACCAGTATATTTTCCATTTGAGATGACGCAACGTTGAACCACACCGGGCACACATAGGCAATCGTCGGCCTAATGAAGGTCATGTAGGAAATCACTTTCACCCTACTTTTTTTTACTTTTTCACTAATTTTTTATTTACTTAAAATATTAACTTAATATTAGACAAAAATGCTTAAATCTAACTTATCAATAACATATCTACTTAATCTAACTTATCGGCCCATAGCGGGCGCTGTAAGCTTATAACTTACATTTTTCTTTTGCTTTTCAGCTTAAATTTGTCATTTGTTTTTTATTATTAATATTCAGACATTTAATTGATTTTTCAAAGAAAAAATTAAAACTTTAAACAGTAACATTCACTTTCAGCCTACTGTCAAGACGGCTGCTATAAAACAATCGTCTTGTCAGGGAAAATGCTCCCCTAGCTCTCGCCAGAGCAGCACCTACATTTCTTAGCCACCACAACAGATGGTGTCGGATATTTCTTCCGAAATATAGATACTGATATAACCAGATGCCAAGGTACCTCACTACACTTTTACTCGCCAGTGGATGTCCGTTTGGTCCAACGATGACCAGCTTTCGCCAGTTCTTCTCGTATCCCTAGAGGTCCTAGACAACGGTGTCCTAAAGAGGATGATTTCCGATTTCTGAAAGTTGATTTGCAACTTCCAGTCATCACAATATCTCTGGATCTTGTCGAAGTCCCGCTGCAAAAGAGTTGGAATGACTTCGGCAGCAAGGGCTGTTCTGTAAGCGATAAGATCGACCGCATACGCTATTGTCTGAGTAAGACTACCTATCAATTATTATATCACTGGTGTAAATGCTGAAGAGAATTGGTGTGCATATCGCTCCGAAACGAGTTTGGTGGCGGCATTAATACAGTCATTTCCAGCCTTGAAACCAAACTCGGTAATGATTCTGTTATCCTCAGACCACTTGAACGGAGCTCGATTGAGAATCTTTTCGAAAACCTTGCTGATACTTAGATGCAGACTTATCGACCGAAAATTCGACGGATTGGAGTTGTCCTTTCTCTTTTTCGGGAGAGGATGAACCACCGTCGTCTTCCAACGCACTGGCTAATGCACCCGTGCACGTTTTTTTTTGGTTTTGTTCCATTGTATATCAGAGACGAGTTTGGAGGCGGCATGAAACCAAACTGGTTCTCTGGTATCATATTGTTGTCCTCAGACGACTTGAACAAAGCTCGATTGAGAATCTTTTCGAAAACCTTGCTGATACTCGGAAGGAGACTTGCCGACCGGAAATTCGCCGGATTAGAGTTGTCCTTTCCCTTTTTTGGGAGAGAATGAACCACCGCTGTCTTCCAACGTACTGGATAATATGCATTATTAGATGGCCCTCGAACGCAGTTCTCTTGATAAGGCGTTGGTGAAGCGAGGCCAGAGCATCTTACCGTAGTTGTAAGAATGCACAGGCACATACTCCTCCAACGCCACAAGCTCGTTCGGAATCTGTATTAAGGCGGCGAGTCCGCAGTGATCACTGTCGTACTGAATCGTCCGTAAACAGTTTCGCGGGTGTTGACCTACTCTGTTAGTAACTGTCAGTCTTGTGTCTCTCAGTAAAAGATCCAGGAAAACACCGCCTCTCGGAAACGATGGATTATCTGTGGCGAGAATGTCGATCCCATATTCAACATTGTAGTGGACCATCCAATTGTAAAGATGGTTACCCCGAGGATTTTGAGTTCCCCAATATTCGTGTTTGACATTTAAATCTCCGGCCAAAAGGTAAAAGTTCTCCACTGAGTGCAGTCTTAGAGATTCAGGGGTTGACGGACATTGAGGGAGGGTGAACGGCTGGCTGATTCGCTACTACCGGTTGCTTCGCTTTTTTATTTAGTTTTATTTGCTGAAACTTTGGACAGCCCGATAGGTTGCAGGGTGCCCGTCGCCACTGCATAGTGCACATTTAAGCAGGGTCATGTCTATGACCCGCTCCTTTCCTAGACCACACTCTCCTATATTGTGGTTCTTTCCACACTTGTCACAGCGTGACTGCATTTCCCAGTTTGCTTAGGCGTGCCGCGTGGCGGAACCTTTGGCAACGCATGCATTGAAGCATGCTGTCACCTCTTTTTTTTACTTTTCCCAGTTTACAACCTGGAAGTTGAGGACTGAGATACTCCTCAACTTCTCCAGTTTGCTTTGGGGTGATAGCTGAACTAGGCAGATCGGTAGTTTCCGGTTCTCCCGTCTGGCCTTTACTGTGGAGCTCACTTATCAGCGCCTGCGGATCCGTTGAGGAATCTAGGTCCTTTAAGACAACCGTCTGGCACTTTCCTACTTTCGGAGTAAATGTAAAGAACTATGTTGTGGTGTCTACAAGCAATTGCTTTACTATCTTATAATGCTCCACTGTTAGGCAATGGATAGCATGCCTTTCTTGACTTAGGCGTTTAATTGTAAAATTAGAGCCTATGGCCCACTTACATATTTCAATAGTCTCCTTTCAGGTCCATCTTGTAAGTATTTATTTGTGGCACTTTTTCTTTTTTATTTTGAGGCGGCTGTAGCTGCTGCTGCTGCTGCCGCTATTCCTGTTGTTGTTGCTGCTTCTGCTCTGTTGCTTCTTCTCCTGTTGTTGTTGCTGTGTTTGTGGTTGGTTTTGCTGGGTTTGTGGATGCTGTGGCTGTATTTTCACTAAATTCGGCGTACACATCATCTTTTTCTTCCTTTTTGTCATCGTCGACGTCGGATAACCCCGCTATTTGTTGTTGCTCCATCTGGCGATTTCCCCAGTATAAGTTATTTCGCGATTGTGGAAAAACGCCTCTAATCATTTTTGACTTGGCCTGGGTTTGGAACCTTGACCTGTCGCTTGCCCGTCCGACGCCAATACACGTTTCGCCGCGGACGACTTAAAAAAAAACACTTGTTTTTTTTTATATTAATTTTTTGTTTAAAAAAAATAAATAAAAAAAAAACATGCGCCTGCTTGGGGATTGAAGCAGGGACAGCTCAAATGCCAGTCGAGTGCTTTTTTAACTTTCAAATTCATTTTTTATTTAATTAAAATATTAACTTACTGCTAGACAAAAATGCTTAAATCTAACTTATCAATAACTGGTTTACTTAATCTAACTTATCGGCCCTTAGTGGGCGCTGTAAGCTTATATTATGTTTTATTTTGCCTTTAGGCTTAAATTTGTCGGTTTTTTGGTTTTATATTTAATTTTAAATAAAAGTGACAATTTTTTTTCAAATAAATAAGCTTATTCTAGATTATAACTAAATAAAGACTACTTTAACTACTTTAGCCTAACTTAAGACTACTTAACTACTTAAACCTAACTTAATTATAATCGGGGTGGCGAGCCCTCGTTGCATATGCCCCAAGGGGTCGCCATCCTGATTGCGTTTTTCGATCCCACGCAGAATGCGTTCAACCATATTGTACGCCAATATGGTGCACAAGCCCCGCCCCAGACTTTGTTCCTAATTTAAAAATCTTAACTATGGAGTTGGACTAAAAGTCCGCAAAGTCCTGAGGAAGGGCAGAATCACCTTCCTCATATAGCCACCAGAATTCAGTGCGCTGTTTTGCAGCATCCATCCTATCGCGAACCGATACCGCCGTGCTAAAGCGGAGGAGCTCCGGAGCATTGTCGACGTAACCATCGGATTAGCCGTTTGTCCCGCGAGTCACGATAGCGGTGGTATAAAACCGGGATACCGTTCCCGTCTTGTACTAACCCTAAGGAATCGATGTAAATGAATGCCTCTGGTGGAATAAAACCCGATATGAGCATGCTCTCCATGTATAAGTCATTGGGGTAATAAGCCCCAAAGATCAGGCTGTTGTCGCTGGCCATCGCCCTTGCAGCGTGCCTTCGCTTCACCTTAATCAGGAATTTGTCAATTCTATTCAACTGAGCCCCATTGCCACTAGATCATCTGCGTACGGTATAGCGTGTCTGAGAGAACCTACAAGATCACTTGTATAAATGTTAAACAATATCGGGGAGTTCACCGCCCCTGTTGTATACCGTTTTTAATTTCAAAGACTTTACTCGAAGTTACGTTGCCACATTTGACAACGAACTTCTTTCCCATAAGCATTTCATAAATCATATATAGCATGGGTTTCCGCATGCCCATTCTGGTCAGCTTGTAGAAAAGCCCCTCTAACCATACGGTGTCGAAGGCCTTTTCAAAGTCAACCAGACAGGCCTTTATGCATTGTCCTTTGGATTTATTCCATTGGATGTCGGACACTAGTTTCGACGCGGCATGAATGGTGTCATGCCTCGCTCGATAACCAAACTGATTATCCGAAATAATTTTGTTTTCCTCAACCCACTTAAGCAGAACTGTATTGACTATCTTCTCGAATACCTTGCTTACATTCGGCAGAAGTCTTATTGACCGAAGATTTGCAGGGTTTGTTTTGTCCTTGTCCTTTTTGGGGATAGGATGTACCACCGCCGTTTTCCAGTGCACCGGATAATGTGCATTATTCAGTGCATTGTTAAACAGGGTTGTGAAGATATCGACTACTTCTATTGGCAGATGTCTCAGTACGACGTTTGGGATACCGTCCTCTCCTGCCGACTTTTTATTTTTTAGTGATACCAAGATGTCCAGGAGTTCATCTTTTTGCACGAACAGCATCAGGCTATTGGCGACTATGCCATTGGAATGGTTTTCGTCATTGAATACGGTAAGATCGTGATTCTCAGATCGCCAAGCTTGAAATTCATTGCGCAGATGAAAGTGATTCAGAAAGGCTCTTTCATCAATATCGCGATTTGGGCGAACATGATTGTTCACCGTATACACGGTCTCGAAAATAGCGCCTATCGAATTCGCCTTCTCCTGAGGATCTTCGATCGTGAAAACTCCGTCGTTCGAGTCAACGTTTTCCGGACTTATACCAACAGCCGAGAGTGTCTGTCAGTTTTCTGTTGTTTTGGAAATTCGGACACATGGAATGTCGTTATGATCTTTTCGCCTGAATATTTTATTTATTTGGGGGAACATATTCGGGCTACTGGTTTTTATAGCCCGAATTTTGTTGCCCCAGTACAAATTTATAGATTTTCTGTATTTCTCTGATATCAATTTTTTAAGATTTTTGATCAGTGACTTCAGTGTCCGAACCTCCGGGTCTTGTCTGTCAATGAATTGTCTACGCAGCCGTTTAAGCCTGGAGACCAGTCTGCTTTTGTGTCGGTGGAGTGCATCGGTTGTTGGCGCTCGATATTTCTCCGTCTGGTCGTCAGAACTAGTTATCTTAGGGATAGCTAGATCCATTGACCTTGTGAGGACTTCATTTATTTTTATTAAATGTTGGTCAATTTCGTCGTTTGTATGGTTTCTGTTTGTCGGTGGATCAATTTAGCTCAAACGTAATTCTCGCTTTACAATTCTGGTGAAACGCGGCCAGTTCGTCTTTCGGTAGTCGAAAGAACGCACTTGGTCAAACTCCTCCAGTTGAGTTTGCTCGTTTGGGATACTGAAAACGACATCAAGTCCGACGTGGTCACCATCGTAATCGAATGCTCGCACACAGTTCTGCGCGTGTTCGTTATTTGTTAGTTCTAGTCTTTTGTCCATAAGCGCTAAGTCCAGAAAAGAGTTTCCTTTCGGGAAGGACGGGATATCCGTCCCGTACAAACTAAGTTTGTACTCAATCATATTTTGCTCCCCCCAATTCTGAAGCAGTCAACCTCTAGTGTTCGCGATTGTATTTCCCCAAGCCGCATGCTTAGCGTTAAGCCGGCCAAAAAGTAATAATTTTCAGCCGATTCAAGCTGTAGGCAACGAAAAAGTGTCTCGAACTCTACTATAAATTGAGTTTGTTGGGTTTCTTCAGGTGCATAAAGCGACATCACATACATTCTCCTCCGACTATGGAGAGGAATGCATGGAGAGGAAGCCTTTGCGTAATAAGACGGTCTCTTCTTACTACATGGTAGTTGCTGTATCCCAATTTGTGTCTCTGGTTTAGCTTAGTTTCGCTGACCAAAAGTACATCCGGGAGTTGGTTTTTCAACAGATTTGAAATGACGGTTCTTCTCTCGACCCTGACTAATGAATTAACATTCACAGCTAGGATCCTAAAGTTTACCTCATCCAACGTACCCATCATGTTCATGTCGCGCTAGACTGGGCAAACTCGAATAGATGTAATCTATTCGTGCTCCTTGGTCGTTCAATTGTTTTTGGAACGGTTCGATCTTGCTATTCAATGACAGCAAGAACTTTTTCAGATCCAAATCTGCTTTAGGTGCTTTCTCAGCAACCGTAGGCATTTGTGATGTCTGGGGTTTACCCGGTCCAGCTGCCATTTGGGCAAAGGACACTTTGGGATCTACCCTATTTGTGAAAGAGCGACTTTTAGATCGCTTTTCTTCTTCAACAGCCTGTTTCCGAGCTAGCGTAGTCTTCTGTTGGAATACAGGACATCCCTTGTAATTAGCAGGGTGACCCGCATTCCCGCAAAGAACACATGTGAGCTTGCTCATGTCTTCAACCCTTTCCCTGCCTAGAGGACACTAATTTATGATGTGGTTCTTGTCGCACTAAACGCATCTAATCCGCATGTTGCAGTTAGAAGCGGCGTGCCCGAACCTCCTGCAGCTCATACATTGCAGTATTCGTCCTTTTATATCTGTCCTTTTTATTTTTTCCCAATTGACAGCATGATAGTATACGCGGTTATTTTTGCGTACACTATCGATTTTGTAATCGGGGGTTATTTGTACGAGGAAAAATTTGCAACCTTCCGTTACCACCACTACCATTGACCGATGTATACGGCTTTACACCGACGAACTTTACATAGTCGCTTTCAAAATACTTGAGCTCGTTTAGGAGCTCCTCTGCATTAACCCTGGGATCGATTCCCTTTAAAATGAGCGTTTTTAATTCTTCTGCTTTCGGCGTATGCGTGAAGTATTCTGCCGTTAGCCCCTCTAGTTCTTTGCGGACTTTTTTATAGTCCTCCATATTGTAGAAAATAATTTAATGTTGTTTGGCCGAAATATGTTTGACCGCGAAGTCCTTAATGAATATCTGCTTATATAACTCAATACTATCGGTTGTAGGCAAGTCAGTTACGTTAATCGAGGGTACATCTTCCCTCTTTTCCTGTTGTCGTTGCTGCTGGGGTTGCTGCTGCCTTTGTTGTCGGTGCTGCTGGGGTTGCATCTGCTGCGATTGTTGCCGTTGCCTTTGTTGTTGTTGTTGCTGCCGTTGTTGTTGATGCTGCTGCTGTAGTTGCGGCTGCTTATATCGCTGCTTCTGTTGCTATTGCGGCTGTTGTCGCTTCCTCTGCTTACATTGGTTGCAGTTTTTCTTTCTACTGAAGCATTTGCTGCACTTTCAGCTCATATTGTTGTCTCTGCTGTTCTCGCCTTCTTTTTTCTTCGAGAACTTCGTGTACCCTTTCCTCTCGAATTTTTTCAAGCTTAGCAGTTAATTCCGCGATGAGGAGCCTTAACTTGGTCTCGTCATCATTCAAAGTCGGCCGAACTTCCTCAACCTCCGCTAGTTCTTTGTATGGGCTTCCCTCACCAACGTAGCGGCGTTCCCCCTCGTCAAACTCGGATTCCTCGAGGTCAGAGTTGCATTCCTCCTCTTCTTCAATTGTTGTTGGCAGCGGTGTATTTTCCGCTACCATAAATCTCCTTGCGTTAAGATTAGGCATGGGATTTAGCTTCCTCAGCCTCCCCGTTCGGGTTGTTGCCATTGCACTTTCTGCTTCTGCTATTGTTCGTGCAGCCTCTTTCGTTGTCGCTGTTACAGTTTTTCCTTGTAGCAACTTTGTGCAGTCGCAGATGCCGATGATGTTGTTGCTTTCGTTGGCGATGCAGGTCGAGACATTCTTTCTTTATATGTTTTCTTCTATGTATTTATCGAAAAACACTTAAAAGTACTGGGGTCTGGTTGGACTCGAAACCACGACACCCACTCCTGAGTCAGGTGATAGAACCACTACTCCAAGTGTGTGATATAAATTGCTTGGTTAACTTGCAACTTATTCACTACTTCACTTCGGAAAATATTTCCGCACTTAACAGCCGACTGACCACTACGAGAGTCGGAGAGCGACTGACGATAACCGATGCGTTCAGCGTAGTATGGTCGTTGGCAGAAACTAATTAACAAATGTTCAATATTAGACACCATGCAGAAGGTTTTTTTTTTAAATTTCTAATAAAACATAGGAGTCGCACGGTCACTTTTCCCAGTATATTCTGGATGCCGGAGTAGGTTACAACAGGAAAACCTGTTGCGGTTAAATAAGGTAAAGATAGTTGACTTACAATTGTTATTGTTTGGCCGACTTACATAGTTTTAAGTTTTAAGGTTTAGGTGAGAAACAAAAATATTAAAATTGAAATTATCGCAACATATTGTTTAGACAGTTTAGCAAAATCTTGTATGGTTCGGCCAAAAACAACGTTTTTCTCCTGCATATGGCATGGTGTAGGGTATACAAATGGGTTTTGTGTGAAAACGCCTCCAAAAAGTGGGCGTGGGTTAACCATAACCAATGATTCTGCATCAACATTTTGTTCGAAGCGTTTAAAACTTTGCCAAGAAACGTTTTTGTAACTAAATACGCCCCCAAAAAATGGGCATGGCAAAAAACCTTATATAGACAAAATATAGATATTCAGGTTGACTACATATGTTGTTTGAGAAATTATTAAAAATTCGCTAGTGTTTGTCCAAAAATAACGTTTTTCTTAAAAGTGGGCGTGGCAGTAGGTAGATTTTGAAATTTTGTACACTTGTTCGAAGAGTTCGTACAAAATTGAATGCCCAAATACAGGTTACCTGCAGAAGGACGGACAGACAGACATGGCTTAATCGACTCAGCTAGCGATTCTGGGTCGATCCATATACCTTGAGGTATTTCTAGCGAAATTATTTATCTATGTTACAAACTATGTATCAAAACTAATACACCCCTATGGGATAGGCTCTAAACAAAGTTTCTTTAATTGAATATGCCAAATGTTTATATTAATATAACCCATGTTCTTGCATCAACAGTTTTTTTGACAAAAAAAATTCTTTGAAAAATCTTCGGTCCCGTTTGCGTTGATGCAGAGTGTTCGATTCCCAGCCAGACCTGCGTCGGTCGGAATGACAGGTTTAATTGGCCTGGGTTTATTCCGGACTGAAGCGCTACTTCAGTAAGTAAGTAAGCAAGTTTTTTTTTGAGTGAAACTTCTTTTGGAACGGTGTGAATTGTGTTTTATGGAACTTAAAAACATCACGATGACGGTGTTCAGAATTCTGATCCGGTCCATCATCCAAGTATTAACCACAACCGACATTACTTGACGCGTGTTACAAGTTTATTTTGTTTGTTGGATGTGAAGTGAAACTTATTTTCGGACGACTGTGTTGTGGCTGTTAGATAGTGTGTATTGAACGGATGGACTTGTAATTCAGGCAACACGTACGTTGGTGTGCAAAAAAGGAAGGGTTTCGAGTTGGCATGTTGGTTGGAGAAAGGACGTTGGTGCACCGGTATGCACCAAGAAAGTGTGATATCAATAAGTAATTTGGGTACGTGGGATTGCGTGCGAGTAAGATCAAATTATGAAACTCATCGGTGAGTGCAGAAAATCAATATCCATTGGTTAAGGAATTAAACGAAAGTTGCGTGATGTATGGATGCAACATTTGGTAACATGTAGGTGTCTAAAATTTTGAAATGACAGCTGATCGATGGTACTGCCTTTGTTTTAGTCTCATATTTATATGTATTTAAGCAAGTATGTGTGTCTGACGTCTGGAGTCTGTAATTGAAGCTTGAATCAAACAGGTAGTTTTGATTGAGCTTTCGATGTGTAGGTATGTGATTAGTGATAATGAAGATGTATTTTTGGAATTGGAGTGTTGCCTTCAGGAAGGACGATGTTTTTCATATGACGAGATAAATTTTTAAAACGAGATGCTAGATATCGGGAATGCCTTTAACAGTTGTGGATGTAAATACAAATTGCGATTCCTTGAAAAGGAAAGATTGGACGAGAGAGGCTGCAAGTTGAAGATGAAAATTGGTATCTGGTCTGATTCGGGAAGGTTGACGTGTTCAAATTTTATGATGTAGGTATTAAGTTTTACAAAGGTACTTTGGACAGGGTTGCCTTTTGAATATTTGGCGGTTTTATCGATATTAAAGAGTCTTTACGAAAGGTGGAGCATGTTGCTTTGGTTGGATTTTATGAGATGCTCACACAAAAAGAGAATATCTTCACACTGGAAATTTTGCAGAAGGGACTAATTGTGATATTTGTATGATTGCCTTTTTGAACTGAAACTTCTTTTGGGACGTTTTGAATTCGATTTAATTAAACGAAAAAAATAGATTTAACAAAATATGGGTTGTCGTCTGATCACCGAAACCGTCGGTCGGTCGCGGTTAGTACATAGATATGGGAGCGCTTGGTTGCTTGGGGACTGAGGTTCGGGGTAATAAATAGTTGACGTTCTTCAGCCTAGTCTGTCTGGTAGAGCAAGGTTGAAAACTAATCAAAACACATGTTTCACCTATTTAAGTCTGAACAACATTGTATGTCATTCCGTTTTCATATTCGTTTTGTGATTCGAACAGACAACACCAACCTAGGCCATGTGTCAATTGCGATAAAATGTGGGTTAAATTTTAACCACTAGCTAATTTTTGACATTTCTGCAGGGGTGAACAAAATTCACTTTTTGCTGTATCAGTTGGATTAAATAGGATTTTATTTCAATATTGTTTTCAATAATTTTCAAAAGAATTGCAACAAAATTTCTTTATTTATATTTTCTTGTTTTAAAATAATACGGATTATATTTCGAGAAAAAAAATATTGTTGTATGATTTGTGTTCATGATAAAGGATATCCATCATATTTTGTTCAAATTAAGCATATTTCGAATGTAAAATATAAGGAAATGATTGATATCATTACATTTTTGTAACCATCCATTTTCAAAATTCAATTTTTAGTATATTTTAAAACGTTAATTAAATTTTCTTGTTAAATATAAATGTTTTTACCTTTTATGTTTTATAATCTGAATGATGTGCTATTTTCCCGCCACACGTGAACACTAATAATGACGATTAGCACAGGAGTGGGCTTTCCATCTCTCTCGCTCCTCAGTTGGTATACCAAATGTCAAAAATTAGCCACTGGATACATATTAGAGAGCTGTTGAAAACATTAAAATTTTTAAGTCTCTATTCACCGCACTATTGTCAAAAATGATTCACTGGCTAAAATTTTAGCGCAATTGAAGAAAAAGCTTGCGAATTTTCAAAAAGTACCCAATGCAATTGTCAATATGTCAGTTTAACTCATCTCATGAATACACGAGGTGGTAAATAGAAGATAGTGAGAGGAAGAAATTAAGCGGAATACAGTTTCACTTCTACCGCGTGTGAACTCACACTCGATTTTATTTAATAAAAACTGCTTCCAAAAGTGTCAGTGTGAAAAACTTTACATAGACAAATAGTATAGATATAGATAAATAGCCGGGCAAAAAGTGGATGAAAAACGTTGGCATCTTCTACTGTCCGTGTTATAGTGAGCAGAAACATTGATCAAGCTCTGATGGAGGAAAAACATGATATTAAGAAAGACTGTTCTATTCGCCCCTTGACAAAACTTATGAGCGGCTACTGAAGCACGATTAGAAATTGGTACGCAAAGGTACGGAGAGAAGAAATCTTTTGCAGTATTGTCGGAAAACAAAGCCTATACGACAAATCCGAACGGCTAAGTTGAGTATGCTTGTCTTGATAATACTCCGATGATTTGGCAGATCATCGAGGGAGGAGTTCCAGTGAAAAAAAAAAAGTTTATGTATTAAGAAAAAAGTAAGCCATTTATTGAAAAAATGTTATTTATTTTCAAAGTATACGCAATTCGGGGTAATTTACTTCTTAATTCCGCGGCATTCATTTAGTCGAACATTTATTATTTTATGGCGATAACTTTATGTTTGAGATAAGGATAAAAAGAAAAACCCATATGAGCATAATCAGGACTTCGTGAAACCCAACTTATTTCACCTCTCCTGGAAATTAATTTGCCAATTTCTGCCAACATTTTGCAAACTCATGTGTGACATTGCTCTGTCCTGTTGGAAATATGTTCTTATGTTATAATCAGGTAAGTTTTGCAATTCACGCACCAAAAAGTCGTCTGACATCTCCACATAATGATATGAACTCACAGCAGTAGCACGTCCCCTTTCATCTTCAAAAATGGACCGATCTTCTTCGCGCCGGTATTGCAGGCCATACGGCAACTTTATATGGTTAAAGTTGTTTCTAGATTCTAATGCTTGCGTTTCAGATTCGTTGCACTCCGTTCATCTGAAAAAAAGATGTTGGCAAAAGTTGAAAATGATCAATTACATTAGTTTACGAAGTCAAGCCTCTGATTGGCATCCTGGGGTGTAATTCATGCACCAATTATTCTTTTTAAGGGTGCAGCTTTAAGTCTTTGTGTAATGGTGATCTATGCTCATTTAAAGCACCCAAGTGCTCCACTATTTGTTTTCTATGTGTTCTTCTTTGCATTACATTCGCAGAATCGCCATTTTTGTAAAACTCTTGCACGTACAACGCGCGGTCTTCTCCGTATCGACTGAATTCCCTAGTATGTACTATGTTACTGACTGACACAATCCCAGTGCCCGGCCGTACAGTGGGCCGGATTTCCATTTTTGGTTTAAAAATCATAGCTTTTGAATGAGTTGAGATATTGATATTTTTTTAAATCGGGTGTTTGTTTTAGAGGTTGGTTTTTTGAATAGAGATAAAACTGACATTTTGTAGTCAAATCGGATAACTCTAATGTTATTTATATTCAGTTTGGTTTGCCATTTCATCATGAACAGGTTGACAAATGAATTTGAGCTTTGTCCATCAACTTTATGGAAGATTTTGCGCAAAGATCTTGGCTTAAGACCTTACAAGATATAGCTTGTGCAAGAATTAAAGCCGAGAGACCATGCATTGCGTCATGATTTTGGCGTATGGGCCGAAAAGGAGATTGATCTCGAAGCTGATTTTCATCGCAACATTTTTTTCAGTGATGAGCCTCATTTTTTATTGAATGGCTACGTCAACAAGCAAAATTGCCGCATTTGGAGTGAAGAGAATCCACATGAGACCTCTGAGACCTTTTTATCCACAAAAACTGACTGTTTGGTGTGCTCTTTGGGCTGGTGGAGTCACTGGGCCATTCTTCTTCCGAAATGATTCTGGAGAGTCAGCTACTGTTAATGGAGACCGGTATAGAGCCATGATAAAGACTATTTTGTTCCCGAATCGGATGGCATGAATGTGGATGATATGTGGTTCCAACAAGACGGCGCTACATGCCACACAGCGCACGTCACAATCGATTTATTTAAGAAACATTCGATTAGCGCATAATTATTCCGTAGATTTTTTACTATACAAGACGTTATATTTGATGCGATCCTCTTAAATAGTAGGAATGCTCTGTTGAGTTTAGACTAACGCCTCTTAAAGGTTTATTTTATAACCCAACTTAAAGTCAGTGTTACGCTTGATGTTGGTTGGACTTTCTCAAGAGGAGATTCGATTAGATTTTGTCCTAACGTTCGCACAATTAACACCAGAAAATATATTTTCTCATAAAAGACCACCCTCCGTTTCATTTTAAGGCCAAACAAATGAGGTATACAAACGTTTTCAATAAATTCCAAAACTAGACACACGATAAAATAGTTTACTGTCCCTTAAGTCAGTGAGATGAACAAATTCCTTTTCAAGCAATCCAACGCATATATCACATACATATTTTAAAGCCTCATAACTCGTTGCCTAACCATTTAACTACACGACTATTATCCATACAAATTGGAGTTTGCAAATATGTAGTTTGCACGCAATTGCTACCCAAATATCAATCCGAACCAAAACCGATTAGATGCAGATAAAAATATTCAATCGGCATTTGGTTTATTGTCAATCATAGAATTTATTCGGGCATTTGGAATGTTAACTTCTATGGGGCTGATTTTTTTTTTCGTTTTATTCGCAGTACACATAAACTCGTATATCTATGCATATGAAAATTGATTTTATAACCTTCACGCAAGGATAAGACGAAACATTAAAATCTCACATCTAGCACTTTGATGTGTGCGTAAACTAGAGAACAATCTTAATGGGGAGCGTTTGGCTAGCTCGGTTTTTATAACTTAATTGCTTGTAGAATCTTCGGTTTAATGTCTTGTCATGACGTAAAGGTCAAACGAACTAGTTGACCACACTTCAAGCTATATAGAGGTGGACTAATGAGCAAGGGAGTTCCGTTGTCATAGTGAATAATGTATGGCTATCGTCAGCTTCATCACCATCATCATTACCATCATCGTGGTCTTCATCCTATAGCGAGATGCTCTCTCGAATTCCTTTTACGTTTCGGGTAAAAGTTGTGAGACCAAAATGGTTATATAATCCATTAGAATACTGCTGGAGTCACCGAGTTGGCGCCGACGATATTTTCCTGATGCGTCCAGAAACAAATAGTGCCAAAGGTATCACACAAACTATAATTTATATCTTTGTTCGATGTTTAAAGTTTCTCCTGTCTGCTTTGGTCGAGCATGTAGTGTGCTGCTCTCGGTGCTGTTTGAATCTTAAACGATTTACCAAACGTAAAAAAAACTAACGAAAGAACGAGCGCCAAGGAAGGTGGAAGTTTAACCCTTTCTCATTTGCAAAACTTTTCCTTCCCTTATCCGTTGGATGAAAGGGTGCAGTACTAACGAAGAAGTAGACATCTACTGAGACACGACGATGGCAACGAAACTAACTTATTCAGGGATATTCCTCACGTTTTGCATTCAATTTTCCACCCACAGTTTTGGTCGTGTTAAGGTGATGTGGGTGCGTAGTGAAAATTTTTTGGTCTAAAGTAACGCTTATTTTGAGACGGAAAAAAAGTCCGTGAAAACTTTTGCATCAGAGTTCTGCTTCAGTTGAGAGTTTCTTTCACTTATTTTCAGTAATGGCCTGATTGTGCACTATCTGCGGGATGTATTTGAGGGAGCCCTCAAAAACTATCTTATTGTTTATAGAGTTAGTAAAAGTATAAGGTTTGTTGCAACTTGCATCGGGTTTACTATTTACTCATAGTTGGGTGATAAAATGTTGCAATAAGACAGAAATTAAAAAAATAAAACCATTGTTGTCCTTAACATATAGAAATTTTGCAATTCAGAGCTACCATTAACTATAATTTGTTCAATTGGAGAGTGGCAATGTTTAAAAATAAAAGAGTGCTGTAGAATTGAGGAAAATTTCCATATACATAGTATTGCCATAAGAAAATCAATTTTAGTATGGAAATGAAACTGTTGAATCTAACAAAATAAAAAAACAGAAGGCTAAAATGAGCCGTGCGAATCGTTTAATACAATATTCCATCCCATCCTTTATATTAATATCCCCGAAATGGGGGCTTTATGGCGACGAAATAAAGAAAATGGAATTGTCACAACAAATTGTTCAGACAGTTTATCCAAATATTTTTTAGTTCGACAAAAAACAAAGTTTTTCTATTGCAAATGCTTTGGGGCGATTTATACCGCGCAGTGTAATAACCCCCACGGAAAAAGCCCCATGACAATAAAGTATTAACACCTGCGGATGTTATTGCCATTTGATGTTGGAATACTATTCAAGTTTGGTGTATGGAAAGTTTGAATGTGAGTAAGACTTCCAATCTCCCCCTGATTGGATTCACTGTTGGATTTTGGAGGTGTACAAGTTTGGATGCATGCAAAAGGAAAAAGCTGGCGATTTTGAGTCGTTCCATATACTTTTAGGTATGCTTAACTTACTTAAGTAGCGTGCGAATCGTTTAATACAATATTCCATCCCATCCTTTATATTAATATCCCCGAAATGGGGGCTTTATGGCGACGAAATAAAGAAAATGGAATTGTCACAACAAATTGTTCAGACAGTTTATCCAAATCTTTTTTAGTTCGACAAAAAACAAAGTTTTTCTATTGCAAATGCTTTGGGGCGATTTATACCGCGCAGTGTAATAACCCCCACGGAAAAAGCCCCATGACAATAAAGTATTAACACCTGCGGATGTTATTGCCATTTGATGTTGGAGTACTATTCAAGTTTGGTGTATGGAAAGTTTGAATGTGAGTAAGACTTCCAATCTCCCCCTGATTGGATTCACTGTTGGATTTTGGAGGTGTACAAGTTTGGATGCATGCAAAAGGAAAAAGCTGGCGATTTTGAGTCGTTCCATATACTTTTAGGTATGCTTAACTTACTTAAGTAGCGCCTCTAACAGCCTCCAGTTGCGCACTCCTAGTTCGTTGAGGTCGGTTTCTACTTGTGCGCTCCATATAAAGCGATGTCTTCCTCTACTGCGTCCGATGTCTGGCTGTGAATCGAAGACTCTGCGAGCCGGAGTATTGGTGTCCATTTGTTCTACATGTCCAAGCCATCTTAAACGTTAAATGCGGAGTTTTTTTTTAACCAGCGGCTGAACGGGACCGAAGAATTTTCCTCACAAATCGACCAAGGATTTCTTCATCCGCTTTTGAAACTGTCCGTGTTTCAGCGCAATTGCTCTCTCTTAGCCAGAAAAAAGCGGTTGGGAGGAGTAATTCTTCGTTTAACTTCTGAAGAGATGTTGTTGTCAGAGTAAATAGCGTAGCCAAGATAGACAAAGTCCCGTACTACTTCGTGTAAGCAGCATATACTTTGTCTTGCACTCATTTACTGCCAAAACCGATTCCTTCTTAATACAACCAAACGTGGCTATGACATTACGTCGAGTCCTACCAATGATATAAATATCTACGGCGTATGCTAGTAGTTGCACCAATTTTTGGAAAACTGTACCTCTGGTGTTGGCTCGGGAGTCAAGAATCCTGAAAAAGCCACATGACAGCGCATCGCCTTGCCTTAATCCGTTTTTTGATATCGAATGTGTCGGTGAGGTCGTTTCCGACTTTAATAAAGCAGCGAGAATTCTCCATCATCACCCTACACAAACGGAAGAGTTAGGGCGGTATACCATAACTAGACATGGCTCCGTAAAGTTCGTCTCTATAAATGCTGTCGTATGCGGCTTTGAAATCGGTGAATAGGTGGTGGGTATCGATTTGGGGTATTATTCTGAATCTGCTGAAATGTGAAAATTCGATCGGTCGCGGACTTTCCTGGCCTTAAACCACTCTGATAAGGGACGATCAGGCAGATAGGATCTTGTAGGAGCTATTGGGGAGACTTATGCCTCTGTAGTTGGCGCAGTTTAGAGTGTCTCCTTTTTTTTGATCGGGCAAATGATGCTGAGGTTCCATTCTTCAGGCGTACTTTCTTCCGACCAGATTTGGCTTATGAGCTGGTGGATAATTCTTACCAAGTCATCTCGCCTGATTTATAAAGCTCGGCGGGAAGGCCATCATTTCTAGCAGCCTTATTAAGCTTAACTTGAGATATTGGTCGGGTGGTTGGCAGTTTTCGCTGTTTTCTTTTTACCAATTCATTTTTATTTATCTTAAAAACTGACATAAATGCTAGACAAAAATTCATGAAAAACTAGCCTACTTAACAACTACTTAATAAACTTACTGGCCCTATGCGGACGCAGTAAATTAAACCATAACACTTAATACCAATGCCTTTCGGCCTCTTATCTACTATGAATATTCAATATATATTTATTTTTAGTTTTTATAAACCAAGAAAAGTTTTATTTAAAAACTTGGAAACGTGTTTTTTTATTATATTTTAAACTTACATACTAATTAGAGCTACTTATGACCTAATTAAAACTTCATAAATAATTAGTTTTAAACTACCTAAAAGGAACTTAAAATCATGAAAAGCCACAGCAAGCGTTTTCTGATTTTTTTTTGCATTTTTTGTATATTATATGTAGTTTACGCTGTTGTTGCCAATATTGAATGGTTGGTTCTGCCTAACAGCGGAATGTTGTTTGTTATCGCAGTTTAAAAGTCTGCAGAAGTGGTTCTCTTCGACTGTGTCTCAACTACGATATTTCCCTGTTCATCTCGACAGGATTCTGTTCGAGCCTTGTATCTTAGGCTTTGACGTTTTACACTTTGGTAAGACTTGCGAACATAGTACCTGGAGTGACACCTCTTTATATCATCGATCGCTAGCATTGCTTGTTCTTTTTTCTTCTTTCTCGTCTCGCTCTCTACTTCACCCTCTGGTGGGCACGAGAAACCGAGCACATCAGTTGCGGCTGATCTAATGGCTTGTTGGCATCGTTGCCATTGTTCTTCGACATTCGATGCTGTTAATCGAGAGGTCAAGGGAAACTCGTTGCGAGAAGGTCTTGGCGGTCTTTTGCGATTGCAGTCTTTCGACATTACATTTTTTCACAGCATTTCTGGATTGTTGTGGCGTGGTGGATATCCGCATTCTTACCTTTTCTGCAACAAGGTAGTGATCCGAGTCCATGTTAGCTCCTCGGAATGTTCGATCATCCAAAATACTGGATTCGTGCCTCTTGACTATCTCAATGTGATCAATTTGTTTCACCGTTCGTTGACGTCCGCTTATGGATATCCAGGTGGAAGTCGCTCATAGGTTTTGTCATGGACCTCGTAGAAGCAATCCTTAGCTATATCGTCTTTTTCCTCCGTAAGGGCATATAAGGCTTTTGTTGGGGAATTTGGCCAACCCTAATGGGTTCGCTAGGGCTTCTGCTGGTGGTTAGTTTGCTCCTCTCCTGATTGATGTTCTCACATTCCAGGTGCAGATACGAACGTCGTTGTCCTTTTTCGTTTAGCAGGGTCGTCAACAATAAAATCAGTCAATTTCAAGGCTATTGGTTTCTTCGTAAATAGTGGAGTTTTTCAATGGGTATGTAGTTAACTCACAGCTCAACCCCCAAACCTGGATGTTCCAATGCAACAGATATCCCTAGTACACGAGCCATCAGTATTAACTACGGGATTGGCCTTTCGGTTCAAGGGGCCAAATCTCTGTTAAAGGGGCCTGACTTACCATTGCAATTCCTAGACAACCTGTTGTGCGAATATGTCTAAGCAACTTCTCTAGATTCGCTTCGGACAGCAGGCCGGGTATTCATTCCGTGCCATTCTGACCTAGCTGTTTATAGTGCTGCTGTTTTTCGTCGTGTTATCAACACTCGCGCTTATCGTTGAGCAAGTCAAATCCGGTTGGATGAGACCAGTACACGATGGTTACCTATTGGAGGTAAAAAAACACTTGGTGTGTAGCCAGAGTTACAACCACTGGGCATTGCCAAGTTAAAGCCAATCAAACTCTACACTCGTTCTAAAACACCCAACCATCACATAATATCATAGCCATGTTTAATAGTATAGAGAAGGAAACGACAAAAATGGTTTTAGCAGTAAATGAGAGTAAGACTAAGTATAGGTCTCAACACGAAAGAACACACAATATCGACGAATTGGACAGAACGTCACCGTGGACAGATATAACTTTGATGTTATACGATACTTTATTTACCTCGGCTCCGCTATTAATTCAGAAATCTAAATCTCGTCGAATAATTACTCTTGCCAGTAGTAAAACCCCCACTCGATCTACGAAGGATGATCCTATATAAGACCCTGATCATCCCAGTATTGCTCTAAGGCCCTGAAGCATCTTCGGTGCGTTGACGGGCTATGGAAACGAAGATTCAATCAACAGATACGAGCTGTACAGCGGTACATGCTCCTAGTAAAAAAAAATCCGCATTGGACGTTTAAGATGGCTAGGACATGTAGAACCAAGCGACACCAATACTACGGCTCGCAGAGTCTTCGATTTTCAGCCAGACGTCGGGCGCGGTAGAGGAAGACCTCGCCGCGCCCAAGCAGAAACCGAAACCGTAGAAACCGAATATATGGCATTACTGTGGTGAATATAGACTTAAAATGTTTATCCTGCTCTGGAGGTTGCCCACATTTCAACCGTTAAACTTATGAATGACAGAGACGGAGAGCACATTCCGAAAATGGTTTGTTCTTCTTTGGGTTGTCGCTCCCAGCAGAACAAGTGTAAACAGTTTTGAAATTCGTCTACTGCCACGCCCCATTTAAAAAAAACGTAGTTTTTGGCTAAACCCTAAGAAATTTTAAAAAAGTTTCAGAAAAACATATCTAGACAATCCTAATATCTAATTTCGTCTTTACAAAGTTTTTTGCCACGCACTTTTTTGGGGGGCGTTTCCAGAAAAATCGTTGGTTAACATTTATTTTTTAATGCGATTTCATACTAAAACTATTTTGATACCCTACCTCATAGTCGACCACAAAAGATTTTGATAAATTGTCTGAACAATATGTTGTGACAATGACATTTTCTATATTTCATCGATATAAAGCCCACATTTTACGGATATTAATTTTAATGACGAGATGGTATAGGGTACTAAGCGATCCGCAAAGCGGATTGTAGCCTTCTCATATGTTTTTATTGCATATAGTATTGGGTAGGTCATACAAATGCTTTCTTAGAAAAATGTCAATACATTTTACTATTAA
Source organism: Rhingia rostrata (assembly GCA_949824845.1). NCBI lineage: Eukaryota > Metazoa > Arthropoda > Insecta > Diptera > Syrphidae > Rhingia > Rhingia rostrata. Next base: position 85,711,950 of record OX463756.1, on the reverse strand, counting down.
TATGGAGTGAGAAATTTGTATGTTTATTTATTTATATGTATATTAATTAAAAATATATATCTAATATGTTTTGCCATACACATTATTTTTAGTGAATATTTTGGTTTCTATATAAAAAAAAACATATGATAAGGTTACATTCCGCTGTGCAAATCGTACCACTCCATTCTTTAATGAAACATACGCATCCAAAAAGTGGGCGTGGATAAAATCATTACGAGGATGTTACATAGAATATGGCATATTGTCTAAATATATTGCTCAGACAGCTTATCAAAATTGTTTATGTTTTTGACAAAAATAAAATGCCCCATAAGTAAGCGTGGGTTAAGATGATCTTTAAATAATATGTTCAAGATAAATTAGATTGAATATAATCGATTAATCGATGAAATTGCTATGAGGTATGGCATACAAATTATTTTCATAAGAAAAAGCCCCCAAAACGTAGTCGTGGGTTAAAATGAATTTTAGATGAAATGCTCAAAATAATTTTACCAATGTTCTTGCGACAAAGAATTTTTCTTTTCAAATTTTTTTAACAATTGAAAAACGTTCTTAAAATGACCCAAAATCTGGGCTTGGCAAAACATTTTTTTTTTAAAGTGGGCGTGTACAAATTTAAAAAATACAGCCACTTAGGATGTTTAAAATTTATACACTTGCTTTGTTGAGAGCAACAAAGAGCACGTATACCAAATTTCATCATCTAAATCGACACATCTAGCGATTCGGAGGAAATCCATATACTTTAAGGTATATCTAGCTATCTAGGATAAGGTATTGTAAATGTGTTAGAATTTTTTAACGATCGATAGAATAGATCGAATATGATCGATAAAATAGAAAGATCGCCTATCGACCTCAAGGAAATCAAACCTATACATAAATAAAAAGAGAAATATTAAATTTGACATTTAAAATGCTTTATTGTTGTAAATTGGAGGTATTTATACCCTATCCCATACGGGTATTTTATTTCTATGAGTTTACTGGAACGAATTTCAGATGCAGCTGTCGGTTACCTCAAGTATGAGTATAAAGGACACAACTTATTAGAAATGAAATGAATTTTTCAGGGATGACAGCTTAACTTGTAAGAAATTATTATAATTTATTTTCATCCACTGCCACGTCACCTTTTTGAAAAAAACTTAGTGTTTAGCTAAACCATAAGGAATTTTGAAAAAGTGTCTGAGCAACATATTTAGCCAATTTTAATTTAATATCTATATTTTGTGTTCAAAAAGTTTTTTGCCATGCCCAAATGTTGGGCGCGTTTTAGTAAAAAAAAATGTTCAAAATATTTGCACATTCGAAAAAAACTTTTGATGCAATACCATTGGGTATCATAGTATGGGGGTGTTTTTTTACAAAAACATTTTTAATACCCCAATTCGTAGCATATGCAGGAGCCAAACATTTTTGTCTACCCATTAACGATTTTGATAAACTGTCTGAGCAGTATATTGTAACAATGCCACGCCCACCTTTCTGATAAAATTAAATTTGTTTTTTTTTTTTGATTTTCACATAAGAACTTAGTTGATTTATGTGCCTGTAAAATCCAACCCAAATATTAACCCATCTTAAGTTAATATACGAATTACCATCAAATTTTAATTTTTGAGACTTAAGAAAATTATCTAACATAAGCTGTTTTATCGAAAGCATGAGGTCATATGGTCAATGAAACTTAATCGGCTATGAGGTTTTTACTTTTGTGACAGAATAGATGGTTGGGTGTTGTAGAACGAGGGTAGACTCTGATTGGCTTTAACTTGGCAATGGCCAGTGTTGTAACTCTGACTACACATCAAGTGCTTATTTTTACCTCCAAGTGGTAACCATCGGGTACTGGTCTCATCCAACCGAATTTGACTTGATAAACGATAAGCGCGAGTGTTGATAACACGACGAAAACAGCAACACTATAAGCAGCCAGGTCAGAATGGCACGGAATGAATACCCGGCCTGCTGTCCCAGGCGAACCTAGACAAGCTGCTTCTATATATTTGGACAACAGGTTTGTAGGAATTTCAAGGGTTAGTCAGGCCCATTGAACAGAGCTGGTTGCGGATGAACCGAAAGGCCAACGGCAGCGGTCAATCCCGTAGTGGATACTGATGGCCCCGTGTCCTAGGGGTATCTAATAAATTGGAACTGGCCCTCCAGGTTGGGGGTTGTACTTTGGGTTAACTACCCAATCATGGAAAAATCTAACGGTTACGAAGCAACCAAAAGCCTCAGAAAGGACTGATTTTATTGTTGACGACACGGCTAAACGAAAAAAGGACAACGACGTTCGTATCTGCACCTGGAATGTGAGAAAATTAAACAGGAGAGGTGCAAGCGAACAACTAGCGGAGGCCCTAAACTGCTACAAAGCAGACATTACTGCCATAAAGGAAATACGATGGGATGCGCCGGGCAAAAAGAGGATGAAAACTGTGTTATGTTTCCAAGACATTAGCGAACGCATTGTAACGATCCGCATCAAGGCCAAATTCGCCAACATTTCATTAGAAAAAGATGATATAGCTAAGGACTGCTTCTATGAGCTCCTTGACAAAACCTATGAGCGACTACCGAAGTACGATGTTAAAATCGTGCTGGGAGATTTTAACGCAAAGGTAGGAAGAGAAGACATCTTTAGCAGTATTGTCGAAAACCATAGCCTACACGACAACACGTCTGGTAACGGAATTAGGCTAATTGACTTCGCTACGAAACGAAATGCCACTATAACCAGCACACGGTTTCCTCACCTCGATACCCATAAGAGACATGGCGGTCTCCAGGTCAACGAACGGTCAATCAAATTCATCACATAGCAATAGACAAGCGCCACGCATCCAGTATTTTGGATGTCCGAACATTCCGAGAACATCGACTCGGACCACTACCTTGTTGCAGCCAAGGTTACAATGCGGATGCGGCTATACACTACGCCACAACAATCCAGAAATACTGTAAAAAAATTTAATGTCGAAAGACTGCAATCGCAAGAGACCGAAAAGACCTTCGCGCAACGCGTATCCCTAAACCTCTCGATTAACACCATTCCACCAACATCGAATGTCGAAGAACTATGGCAACGATACCAACAAGCCATTAGATCGATCAGCCGCAACTGATGTGCTAGGTTTCTCGCGCCCACCAGCAAGAAACCCCTGGTTTGATGAGGAATGCCGACAGATGCTCGCAGCCAAGGATACAAGGCTCGAACAGAATCCTGTCGAGATGATCAAGGAAATATCGTAGTTGAGACACAGCCTATGCTGACGATATAGAAGAACCACTTCTGCAGACTGTTAAACGGCTGCCAACCACCCGACCTGAGTAAAGTGAGGATAGCAATATCGAAACTGAAGCTTAATAAGGCTGCTGGTAAAACTGCGAAAACTGCGCCAACTACAGAGGCATAAGTCTCCTCAACATCGCATACAAAATTCTATCTGCAACCTAACAACCTGATCGGCCCATATCAGTGTGGTTTTAGGCCAGGAAAGTCCACAACCGATCGAATCTTCACACTTCGCAGATCCTGGAAAAAACCCAAGAAGTCCAAATCGATAACCACCATTTATTCATCGATCTCAAAGCCGCATACGACAGCATTTATAGAGACGAACTATACAGAGCCATGTCTAGTTTTGGTTTACCGCCCAAACTCCTCCGTTTGTGTAGGATGACGATGGAGAATTCTCTCTGCTCCATCAGGGTCGGAAACGACCTCACTGACACATTCGATACCAAAAAAGGATTTAGGCAAGGCGATGCATTGTAATGTGACTTCTTCAATCTGATTCTTGAGAGGATTGTGCAAAACTCACGAGCCAACACCAGAGCCACAATTTTCCAAAAATCTGTACAACTACTAGCATACGCCGACGATATTGACATCATTGGTAGGACCCAACGTAATGTCATAGCCACGTTTGCTAGTATAGAGAATTAAGCGGCAAAAATGGGCTTAGCAGTAAGTGAGGGCAAGACGAAGTATATGCTGTCAACACGAAAGGACACACAACATCGACGAATTGGACAAAACGTCACCATTGACAGATATAACTTTGCGGTGGTACGGGACTTTATCTATCTCGGTTGCGCTATTAACTCTGACAACAACATCTCGTCAGAAATTAAACGAAGAATTACTCTTGCCAACCGCTGTCAATTCAGTAGTAAAGCCCTCACTCGAACCACTAAGGAGATCTTATATAAGACCCTGAACATCCGAGTCCTGCTCTACGGCGCTGAAGCATGGACCGTCTCAAAAGCGGATGAAGAAATCCTTGGTCGATTTGAGAGGAAAATGCTTCGAAAAATCTTCGGTCCCGTTTGCGTTGACGGGCTATGGAGACGAAGATTCAACCAAGAACTATACGAGCTGTACAGCGACATGCCCCTGGTCAAAAAACTCCGCATTGGACGTTTAAGATGGCTAGGACATGTAGAACGAATGGACACCAATACTCCGGCTCGCAGAGTATTCGATTTCCAGCCAGACGTCGGACGCAGTAGAGGAAGATCTCGCCTTAAGTGGCGCGCACAAGTAGAAACCGACCTCAACCAACTTGGAGTGCGCAACTGGAGGCAGTTAGCTAAGGACCGGGCTAATTGGAGAGGCATGCTGGTTGAGGCCCAGGTTCATTCCGGACTGTAGCGCCACTTAAGTAAGTAAGTAAGTACAGAACATCCTTTTTAAAGGGGGATAAAATAAAAAGCTAGCTCTTTTACTGTAGATTACTACCACATGCAAAACAGAAAGCTCGCTTATGTTGGCTTAAGCTACTCTTTAATACTGCCACAGATGTTAAATGGGTCATGTTGCACATGAAATCAACCGTAACTCATAAACCATAGGTTTTAGAAAAAAAAAGTTTCTTTATATCTTTATTTCGAAGGAAATTAAATTTTCTAAAACTTTGTCAAAATCTTTATCGTAAAAATTGAACAAGCTACAAGCGAAAATCGTATACACTTAAAAACAAATAGGCGGACAACTGTGTAGGTATCAAGTGTGCAAGTTTGGAGTTTTTGTTTTTCATTTATGCTCTTTGATACTATTTCGAGTCAAAATTACAGTTCAGATAAATTAATTTGGGCACCAATTGTAGGTTTCAATGGCCAATTAAATAGTCAATGTCAATGTCTGGTGGCACCTAAATTTGGCTGATTCATAAGTAAAATATTGGTAGATAGTCTCTATCTGTAGGCAAATGTACCTAGCTTAAATTATATATGTAGCCAATAGTATAAAAAATATATATATTAATTGTTTCTACTTTCTTTCAGTAATTATATAAAAACGTCCAAATTTTAAAATGTCGATATAGCTTTGATTTACAAACGAAAAAATATAGTATATTTTAGAAGAAACAAATTGTATAGATAAGTCGGCTCAAGCAATATTCACAGGATTTTCACCGTATATTTCATACTTTCAACAACTAGTCCCTTCACAAAACTATTCAGATTCCAAACTAAAAGATCTTTGATTTCGATTCAGATTTTATTCCGAAATTTAGAAATTTAGAAAAATTATGATGATGGTCCATTCTTTGATGAAGATCAAACGTATATGTTTCGATGTGATCGTGTCAAGCTAGGAATTTGCCACTCAAAATGGAGAAATGATAGCTTCGATACAGTTTTTCATAATTTTGACCAATGTGCCATTGTACATGAAGCCGTTGTATGTTCAAATTCCGAAGTAAAATAACCGGAGATACAACTTTCAAATTTCGTAGGAAGTGTGGTTGCATACCTGGCATATCCAGAGAGTTCGAAAACTTTTCTGGATAATTTACAGCTTCGTTGACATCAAATTTACTGCAAAAATGCTGCCGTTCTATTCGAATCCCGATTATCAACGACTGTGCAGAAATCGGTGGGCAATTTTATTCCATCAGTATTTTCATGGACGGCAACTTTTTCATCGCCGATTTCTAACAATTATTTCGAGAATGTGTCAGCTGATAGATCTGGTAGCATTTGGACCGATGTTTTTCAACATCGTTGAACGTGGAATGTGTGTTTGTAAAATCGTCTGAGCACCTCTGCAAAGTTTGTCGTTTTTCTTAGTGTTATGTTTAACGCCCCAAAGAGAATGTTTGTCTGCCAAAGTGCATTCATCCCAGATGATCATTTTGCATTTTTTCAGTGCCTTGGACCTCGACAATGGATTTTTAATGTTGCACACTTAATGTGGGTTATTTGAAATATTCAGAGGCAGCTGAAATAATGAATGAGCTCTTCTGGTTTCATCCAAGAAAGTTGCTGATGATTAAAATGATCTGTATAGACCAAATGTTCATACTATTATTCTCAAAATATAAGAAATTTCTTGAAATTATGTCGAAAACTGTTTTTGTAAAACTGTTGTATGTACATTATTTGTACATAACGCCCTCAAAAAGTGGGCATTTCAAAAACTTTGTGCTGACACATGGAGATACATATTCACAATGTCTAAAAATTTCTTACGATTTAACCAAAAAACAAAGTTTGGTTAATTATTTACTGTATTTTTTTTTTTAAAGAAAAACCAATTAAATTGTTTGAAAAGTACGCAAGTTATACGTAAACACACGCGCACGACACAAACAATTCCAATTTCAATAAAAGTTCACAAAATCAAAGATATGTGAAAGTTTGGCTGAAATCGGTAAATGCGTTATGGCGTGCAGCGGCGACAAACATTTTAAGGATCAATTTACATATATATATAGATAATAAAAAACCACCGAGTCGATTTCAGAATTTCAGAGTTTCAGAATAAAACTTTTACTATTAAACATTATGTTGGACTATTTGTTGAAATAATCATCGAATTTGGTTTGAATTTATAAAATTTAAAAACCAGCAAAAATTGAAACCATAAAATGTTACTTACATCAAATTTTCGATAGAAAATATATGTTATATATAGAAATCCCATGACATGTGAATTTGTTCCTCAATCCTCAGCAGGCATATCTATCCTCAAAGTTTAGTCACGGGATATAATTCTAAAAAGCTTTAGCACAGGTTAATAAATCGAAGTTCTTATTCATAAAGCTAACACCAAAATGTATCCACTGGCTAACAAATGCCCAGCGTTTTAAATCCGAATTTTCACACTTCAAGTTGGTAAGGGAAGGTTTCTACTTTTAAGTGCTTCTTAATGCGAGGTCTACTGCGTCCCACTCTGCGCGTTGGAGTACATGCACCCTAGCCAACTTAAACACCTAATGCAGAGTTTTTTTTGCCTGGTCTTTGTAGATATATAGCCCAAAAGTTGTTGGTTGAATCTTCGTCTACATAGCTCGACAACACTAACGGGTCCCACAATTTTACATAAGGTTCAAGTGATGGCTTTTCTTACTTAATTACCTGCTCGAAGAAACCGAGGTTGACGAGATGTCTTTGTCAGAGTTAAAGCGGGGCCGTACATATTATGTTATGTGGATATCAAATGGTACCTATCCACTGAATTTTCGGAATAAAAGCCGTTTTTACGGCAAATTAGATACTGTTATCTAAATTTAGATACTGTTATCCTCACTACATTTAGATCGGATGGGTTGTAGTTTTCACTGAAGTCGCCAATGTTGTGAGCCTACTTTGAAGTTGTACGTTTTGGTAAAATTACCAACATCATTCCTGGAGTGACACCAATCTATATCTTCGATTGCAATATGACATTAAAAACGGTTAAACTTGGCGATAGTAGAAGGAAGATCTTGTTTGTGTTCATATATTGTGGAATTTATAGGGTTCGACCGTTTGGCATAGATTGTCGACTTAAAATACGTAAAACCTAAAAAAAGTTCGTAAATAATAGTTTGTATTTAAGAAACTGTGATTTTATTTTGTTAGTGCTTACCCAAGTGGTAACCGTCGGGTACTGGTCTCATCCAACCGGATTTGACTTGCTAAACGATAAGCGCGAGTGTTGATAACAAGACGAAAAACAGCAACACTATAAACAGCGAGGTCAGAATGGCACGGAGGCCGTGTATTATGCCTGCTGTCCCAGGCAGCTTGTCTAGCTGCTTCGACATATTCGGACAATAGGTTGTCTAGGAATTTCAAGGGTTAGTCAGGCCCCTTGAACAGAGATGGTGGCGGAAAACGAAAGGCCAACGGCAGCTCTCAATCCTGTATTGGATACTGATGGCCCCTGTCTGAGTATCTAATCTAATAAATTGTATCTAATAAATTGGAACTGGCCCTGCAGGTTTGGGGCCGTGCATTGGGTTTACTACCCCACCATGAAAAAAAAAACGGTTACTCAGCAACAAATAGCCTCGGAAAGGACTGATTTTATTGTTGACGAGCCTGCTAAACGAAAACAGTACAACGACGTTCGTATCTGCACCTGGAATGTGAGAACATTAAACAGGAGAGGTGCAAGCGAACAACTAGCCAGCACATGGTTTCCTAACCTCGATATCCATAAGGGGACATGGCGGTCTCCAGATCAACGAATGGTTAACCAAACTGATCATATTGCGATAGACAAGAGGCACGCATCCAGTATTTTGGATGTTAGAACATTCCGAGGAGCTAACATCGAGCTAACCACGCCACAACAATCCAGAAATACTGAGAAAAATTTAATGTCGAAAGACTGCAATCGCAAGAGACCGCCAAGACCTTCGCAACACGTATCCCTTAACCTCTCGATTAACACCATATCATCAGCTTCGAATGTCGAAGAACAATGGCAAGGATGCCAACATGCCATTAGATCAGCCGCAACTGATGTGCTAGGTTTGATGAGGAATGCCGACAGATGCTCATAGCCAAAATCGAGGCCTATAAGGTTAAGCTGCAGGTGAAGAGATGAACAAGGAAATAACGTAGCTGAGACACAGTCGATGCTGAGGATATGGAAGAACCACTTTTGCAGAGTGTTAAGCGGCGATGAAGAACAACATTCCGCTGTCAGGCAGAACGAACCATTCAACGACAGCGAAAACTGCCAACCACCCGACCTGAGTGAAGCGAGGAGGATTTATAAAGCTCGGCCTTCCCGCCGAGCTTTATAAATCAGGCGAGATGACTTGGTAAGAATTATCCACCAATCCAAATCTGGTCTGGAAGAAAATACGCCTGAAGAATGGAACCTCAGCATCGTTTGTCCGATCCACAAAGAAGGAGACCCTATAAACTGCGCCAACTACAGAGGCATTAGTCTCCTCAACATCGCCTACAAGATCCTATCTGCCGTAATATGTGAACGCATGAAACCGCTTACGAACAACCTGATCGGCCCTTATTAGTGTGGTTTTAGGCCAGAAAAGTCCACAACGGATCAAATTTTCATACTTCGGCAGATCCTGGAAAAAACCCAAGATGTCCAAATCGATACCCACCACCTATTCATCGATTTCAAAGCCGCATACGACAGCATTTTATAGAGAAGAAATATACAGAGCCATGTCTAGTTTTGATATACCGCCCAAGATCGATAGTTTGGGTAGGATGACGATGAAGAATTTTCGCTTCTCCATCAGGGTCGGAAACGATCTCACCGACACATTCGATACCGAAAAAGGAAATATACAAGGCCATGCGCTATCTTGTGACTTCTTCCATTTGATTCTTGAAAGGATTTTGCAAAACTCACTAGCCAACACCAGAGGCACAATTTTCAAAAAATCGGTTCAACTACTAGCATTCGCCGACGATATTAACATCATTGGACGGACCCAACGTGATGTCATAGCCACGTTTGCTAGTATAGAGAAGGAAGCGGCAAAAATGGGTTTAGCAGTAAATGAGGGCAGGACGAAGTATATACTTTCAACACGAAAGGACACACAACATCGACGAATTGGACAGAACATCACCATTGACAGATATAACGCTAGATATAACAAGTAGAAACAGACCTCAACCAACTTGGAGTGCGCAACTGAAGGCAGTTAGCTACGGACCTACGGCTAATTGGAGAGGCATGTTGTTTGAGGCCCAGGTTCATTCCGGACTGTAGCGCCACTTAAGTAAGTAAGTAGATTTTATTTTGTTTATACATGTACCTACCTGCCCTTTTCTAAGCTGATGCGAACTTACAAAGCTCCAGGAACGCCCTGAAAAAGCCTGCAATGTTCATTGACTCTGCTCTAGAACAGTTGTGAATTGTATGTGTATAGGTCTAAGTCCATTGCTTTCTAGTTCTGTAACAAAAATGTCCAAAATTCTTTACCGTGGGCTCTAAATCTTATTTGGCATTGACTCATTATTTATTACCTACGCTACATACCTATCTAATAACGAAGGGAAAATTTAAATTATAGCATTATTGAAATGAATATATCCATCAGCTTGGTGTACCTATATAAAAAATATTTTATGCTCTAAAAGGCATAGGGAACTCGATTTAAATTTACCAGATTTCTTAGTAAAATACTCACAACTTACCTAATTGACTTGTCATAGAAAACTGACCAACCATATAAAAATCATTCCCCTACCGGTATCCTGTGCTCGCATACAGGCACATAAAAAGGAACCTATAAACAAAAATCACCTATTGTAGTCAAATCCCAGCGCAGAATCCTGCATTTATATTGTCAACTCCCACAATGCACGAGTGTGACGACGACAAAAACAACGAAATCTTAACGTACTTTCTCGTCCAAGAAGATAGGTGCTTGGTATTTCCTTAGCGAACGTGAAGACAATCAGCTAAAGACGAATGTCCTTTAGGAACGAGAACTCATACATTTGTCTCTTTCGCTCTAAAACATGAAGAAAAAACAAGACAGCGCACCGTCCTTGTCACAAAAACGACCCGAAGAATTCGCTTCCACCCTCCCAGAAAGCAACAGCTTGGTTCATAACATGATTCGTCTAGCGCGCATGTGTCACCTACATTTGCACAATTTAATGTCGATTTGTATTGTATCTGGAGCTATACACCTTCGTACAAGGCTATACATCACAGCTATTATGCTGAACCACGTGGAAACAAGTTCTCAAAGTACTGTACAATCTACAATCGGCTCTCTCAAAGCGTTTGGCGCGCACTATTTAGTGGAGACTTTTGAAACGTTGTTCCACAGCCCGCATCCACATGCCACAAGTATTTCGTCATCGAATTTCGATACTGCGCATTTAGTTTGAGTGAATTTTAGCTTTACTATGAGTGGTTCTGGTTAGGTGAGACGTGCTGCTGGTACTATGAATGTAGTGGTGCTAAAACTTTGTCGACTGTCGAGACCGTGAAAGCCTGTACAACTTGAACTCAAATGAAGAATATATGAGGCAGGTTCTGCTATCAAATTGAAAATGTAGGCAAGGTGAACATTTTATAGATTTACCACTAACTGATGAATGTATGCATTGAGTTTGTCAGTTAGAAACACTGCATAGTGCATATGGATACCATCCGGGCTTAAATTTTAAAATGTTAACAGAACATAGCAACAGAATAAAATAGTGGTTAGGTAGTCTTATAAAGCTCCATTCACATGCATATTCGACGAAGAATTTTCTTTTATAAGTGACTAATGGCATTGTTGTATTTGCTCCGCTTTCTAGCTTATTGCCCATCACTCTGCGCCGCTAAGTAGGATATGCACTTTTGATTGGGGAGCTTTGATTTAATTTGTTTCGATAAGGGTCCAGTTACCTATATTTATATCTAGCTATCATTAAAAGCTTCATTGGAAATTTTTTTTTACTTTTTGTGACATTTTTATAGAGCGAATTATTGGAGAGATGGTGTTAAAATAACGACTTTACCAATTTCCTTCAAAATTCGTATCCATGTTTTTTGCTCATAATTTGAGGCCATTTTTTCACTTTCAGCTATTTTATTAACGGTATCTACTTGCCATATAAAAATTGCATACCTATATCTAATGTCAATTTTCTCGAAAACATCTGTAACGATTTTTATACGCATACTATTGGTATATAAATTCTAACAAAATTTCTTAGGCAGTATTTTTTTGAAAAAGTCCATATGAAGAATTTTTGGATTCAGGACCATTTTTAATTTGTCCTAATAGAATGAAATTTAATATATACGTTACTATTACCTATTTTAACAATTCCAAGTAATAATTTCCGGCCCAAATTAACTTTTTTTCTTTCTTAACTAGCTACTCTTTTCAGTTTTGACCAATAATGAATAATTATTCTTATTGATTTAAACACCGATTTCTGGAAATTCCGAAATAAGGAATAATGTAATAGCGCTTAGACATTTATTTTATATAAAATTTGAGCCTTTAAATGTTTGTCGCCGATTCACACCTTAACCCATTTACCAATTTTAGCCAAACTTTTACACATTTCTAATATTGGTCTATGTATGGTTTTTGTGAAGTATGGTCGTAATCGGAATTGTAATTTTCAACCAATTTAATTAGTTTTTATTTTAAAACCCTCAGGTAATAATGAGAGGCTAGGCTCTATTTTTTCAAAATCCGCACACTGCCACGCCCACTTTTCAAAAACACCAAATTGTCACATGAGATGAATGCACTATGGCACACATACATTCTCTTAATGCGTTGAACAGAACACTCAATGATAAAAAAAACAACGACAAACTATTCAACTGTACTCAGGTGAATTTAGGCTAACACTTTCCGACATTCCACGTTCAACGTTGAAGACAAAGTCCAGCTAAAAATCAACATGAGAATCAAAACTCTACAAGATCTATCCGCTGATACATTTTTGAAACAATTGTTAGATAAAGTCAATGAAAACGTTCCTGTCCTTGACAGAAAGAGCCATTTTGGATCTTAAATTGAGTTAGAATGTCGAAATCTAGAACACGTACTCTTCGTTGCTCCCAGTAGAACTAGTGTAAACAAATTTAAGACCCGCTACCTGACACGCCACTTTTCACAAAAAAATTGTTTTTGGTCAAACGGTTAAGATGAAAAAGTGTCTGAATTTGACTTACATAAAGTTTTTGCCACGCCCACTTTTTGGGAAGTTTTTATGAAGAAACAATCGATTTTTCGGCAAATTTTAAAGAAATAAAAAAAATTGCCTCAAAAACTTTGTGAAAATCATTCGACCAACTAGTGTGAAAGGGATAGTCCCTTAATTGCTTAATGTTCCAACTGTAACAGATGTGATATCTTATTGATTTTGACAAATAATGTTAATATGGGCGATTTCGCTTCTCGTGCTAGCACTGCAGTTTTTCATAATCTTAAAAATATTAAATATTGAAGAAATTAATTTACAATGCCTGCCTCACGTGTTGTCAATTCACTCAGCATAATAATATGTTTAGTTTGGCTGACTAATGGATATTGTAAAATCTTTAGCATTCTTCTTTAACTAGGGATATTTTGTTAGGAACCCTGCATATCAGTTGCTTTCTATCTTATGGGTGCTACTATTGTCGTTATTAGCCTTTTTTCTGGGCCTGGATGTGGGTATAGTAGGTACCTCTCCTGCCGTTGCGTGATTAAAAGCCGCGTATGGACAAAATGTTTACCTCAATATTTAAAAAAAAATCGCGAAATATAATTTATTTTTATTATCATCAGGTATTGCTTATCAATGCTACAAACTCAGACGATTGTTACACCCCTGTGTGATAGATTATAAACAAACAAACAAACCTATTCCAGCCGCGTTTCGCTGCAGATGTAAATGACCGTTTAAATGATTACAAACAGCATGTAATTCGCTCTCCAATTACTCTAAGTACATCATTATAGCAAAGGAATCCACATAGCACTTGATCGTCCAATTTTGCGTTCATCCCTTCTAAATCCAACATCCACTCAAAAATAAAAACAAAGTATCCACAGAATTTGAGTGATTTTTGCATCATGGATGGCAAACGTACTCTGCACACAATTCACAAAAAAAAAACAACACTAATATTGAGCCGGGGGCGTCCACCCCGACGTATCGTTCAACGGCAAACACACACCCTCTCATAATATTTTACCGCCACCGATTCGAAAAGCACTACACTAAAAGTCGACAACGATATAATGGAGACTCGTTGTACTCGTACTCGTACACCACCACCAGCAGATACAACGAAAACTGCGAAAGCTAATCCGATATTCAACGTGCGGCCTCTCCACTTTAGTTGTCAGTTCGCATCCAACTAGAAAACAAGTACGAGTCTGTACTAGAGCTTCTCTAGAACCGAGCCACGAGGTCGTCGTTAATTCGTCGTTTTGCACGTAATTCAAACTCAACTACATTTTCCACTATTCAACTAAATAATTTTAATAGATACACTCTCTGACTGAAATAGATACAGTTCGGTATTTCCTAGTGATTTTCTGAAATATACATATATATAAAAAAAACAAAACGCAAAATAGAAGAAGAAACGGCTAATACACAAAGTAAAAGTGAAAAGCGTATAAAGCCCAACACATTTTATTCTTTTTAGTTCGCTATTCTTGTTCTGTATATTTTTGAATTGATGACGTGACGAATATAAATACGTAGTGTCAGTTTCAGCATACTATACTAACTCTCCACACTACACCACAACCCCAGTAGTAAAGTCGTTCTTCGCTGTATACGGATTAAACGCGGAACACTATATTTTTACCTGTAACCTTGTTTGACGAGTTTGTTTCTTTCTCGTCATAATTTTTGTCATTCTCCACCCCCTTCTCCTTAAACTACGCCGATTGCTTAGATACAAGATAGATTGCCTTTTTAATTATAAAAATTCGCTAAGAAAAATTTAAAATATTCTAAATCAATCAAATCAAATAAGCAGCAACAACAAAGGACGAATATAAAAGTAAATAGAAAAGAAACTATTTACACTTACGTAACAAGTGTCATTTTGTGAATATTTTTCGTCTTTGTTTCGTTTTTGCATTCGTAATTTGGGTTGGTTTGCTTTGCTCCTCTGCTTTCGAGGTACCTTCCCCCAACCTCTTTCGAATGAACACATTATGCCGTAGAGCAAAAAGCAACTGCGAATAAAATATTAAATACAGCGAGGAAGAGTAGCAAAAAAAAACTTGAAAGACGACTTTGAAAATATTTTCTTCTTTCCTTGCTCATTCTAGTGATTAGCTGCGGCATGTGTGCGTGTGTGTCAGTGTCCGACTCTGAGTGAGTGTGGAAATTCAAATCGATCGATGATGATCGTGAGTTGAAATATGTATATCGCACTCGTCTCTCCAACTCGTCGATGGTGTCGTCGCCACCGCCCAATCCGCCTCAAAATAATCACCACACCAGAGAGCAATTTGATAGTACATTTGGCTTAATTTGCCCCTCGCTGAGAATGGTCTATTTCGTTTTTTATCTATCAAATTTATTTTCTCAATCTTGCTAGTGTGCGTGTGAGAGAGTATTTTTTCTGATTCTGATAATGCC
This sequence comes from Rhingia rostrata, assembly GCA_949824845.1. Lineage (NCBI taxonomy): Eukaryota > Metazoa > Arthropoda > Insecta > Diptera > Syrphidae > Rhingia > Rhingia rostrata. Next base: position 85,696,614 of record OX463756.1, on the reverse strand, counting down.
CAGCGATGGCTTTGGGTTGTATGCTGATTAGCCAGTCTGATTGGGACCGTGTCGATCGGTCATTCATACTAACGTCGAATTAACAGAGAACAATTTTTCCTAGACCCAGTTGTGTATTTTCCCTTTTTCAGATATTTGTGTTTTAAACTCTTAATTGGCATACTCCTCCCCCTCAGTTGAGAAGTGTAGCATACTTGCTAGAGTTGCCAAAAGTGCGCGTTGTTTTTATTCTAAAAAAAAACACAAAGTTGCAGAGAAGGAAGAATACAATAAAATACAACAGCGAGACATACAAAAATTAAGAAAACAAAAATTGGAATAAAAGCAAAGAGCGGAAAGAAGAAAGAAATAAAAAAAAATCAAATCAGCAAGTGATCGCGAGTGTTTGTGAATAAAATTCACACACAACCTCTCTACACATGCAATCGAAGTGATAAAATACGAAGTGTGCGTGATTTATACGATATTGCAAAAAAAAGAGTCTCTCTAAAGCTCCATACCAAAAAAATCCTTTTCTTCCATACGTTCCACTTATACGCGGAAACATAAATTAAAAAAAAAATCGAACTCCTCACACGGTACAATCGTCCTCTGCATCGCTGTGTAGTTGTGTGTGTCCTTAGTTATTTTCGCTTTTAAGCAGCGATCGTATGTGATTATGCATTATCAGTGAAACGAAAGAGATAGAGATACATCTGACCGTATTTGAGAATTTATCAGCAGAAACTCGTCGCAAAGAAGTAAGTCAAGTCAGATCATCTATTCATTTGTTGCCTTTTTTCCCCCACTTTATTCATTCACTATTTGTATTGATTTGTGCATGTGTTGTCATTCGCCTTGAGAATGTATGCGATCCCCAGGAATTTAAATGTTTAATGCATTTTTAATAAGTCAATGAAAGCCAATGACACCCATACACATACCCAATTTCATAATGTGCACACATCCATGTATTCACAGTGTGAAGTGGGAAGTTGGCAAATGTCAGAAAGTATCAAATATGCAGCAATAGAAATAGCTAACACTGAATTTTTATGCGTGCTTATTTCGTAAAAAAAGTTTTAAAAATGCTACCTATAACAGTTATTTTAAGTTGTAACTTTTTCTAAGGAACACACGAATTATTGTTGATGATGAATAGTAGGAGACCATACAAAAGTTGAATAAAGCGTTCGCGCAAGTATTCCTAAAGGGAATTATTAATCTAAGCAGTACCAAACTATTCAGCTTAGAGATTTTCGTTTGGTTCCTATTAGTTTGCAAAATTGGCCGGCTCTGTGAACGTATGATCGATAGGAGAAAATATATTATAACAAAGCTTTGAATTTGTGTTCTCATATGTAGTACGCCCTGCAGTGCTATAGGCATTTGCTAGTAATTGCATAGCCTTGACTGTTTGTATACCTACCTAAAATGCATTTTTTGTCGACATATTCACTTAAATTTTTGTTGTATTTTTCTCTTTAAAATTGTATGTTAAGCTGATATAATATAAAGTTTTTACTAAAGATAACCAGAAGAATCAGTAAACTTGAGTTTTTGTAGTATTAAACTTAAAAACAAATTGCACCAAAGCTTGTAATATATATATTATAATATATATATAAGCTATCATTTTATTTGTGGCATATAAATATATTTGTTTGTTTTTTTATATATATTTGTTTTCTATAAATTCTGTGGATTATGTGTGAGAATATTGTAAGGTATTTAATAAATAAATTGTAATGAATTAGGTATTTAAAAAACAGGTTGTCTGACAGAAGAATATTTTAATTCAAATCAACAATAACCATTACTTTGTGGGCAAATTACAAACAAATTCAAAACACAAATTGTAGACTATTATACTCCTATTGTGAGATAACAATTTGACAGTTGTTTTTCTAACAACATTGTTAGATCAATATCGTCAGAAAACGATTGCAACATGTTTGAGATTTGAATTGACAATATTGTAATATCACGTCTTAATGGTCTTAACATAGTTTTATATTTTATGAAAACTTCCAGTTGTAAGTCGTTTACATATAAATACACAAACTTGTCTTACGATATCCAAATTGAAAATAACTACCTATTACACCAATATGAAAGAAAATTAGTTTATTTTTAAATACATCACGTGCCCCATGTCCGCACGAGTGTGGCGGTTTGGTCAATTTTTTGAGATTGTTTATTTGTGAAGTGGCTTTATAATATTGAAATAAAACTTGAACATGCCCCGATAACGAATGTAACGTGAACGCCACGCGCTCCGGCCAGCATGAAAACCACAACGAAGAGTTAATTTTTGTTGATGTAGTGTCATCTAATGAAGCACACGTGGCTTATAGTTGTTCACTAGTGTATAATATTTTGTTTGCTGATAAAACCATCTCCGTAGATAAAATAACCTTGATCATATAAGATGATTTTGGGTTCGGCTAACAAACTTTTGAATTTAACTCTTTGATTTTAGTTCTTCGGTAATTTGGTAAGTTCAGTAAGGGCCGAGACCATTTGTTACATAATGTTTGCCCCAATCATGTTTGAGTGATGGTCGTATGAACCGCATGAAACGTTTAACACCTAAAGCATCTCGTCATAACTAAAATGACGAATTACTCTTTCCAAACGATCAGCGTTACCAGACAATTTTGTGTAAACCTGCTAAAGCAGGACAAAAAACTGCAAAACATGCTAGACAAAAGTGTAAAAAAAAGCTAAAAAAAAAAAAGCTGCGATCGATTTTTTTTCTTGAGAAATACGTTTTTTTTTGTTTTAGTTAAAAAAATGCGTAAACAGTTCTATAAAGTATACATTTGCTACTATTGAAGATGATAATTTATAAAAGATCATTATTTTTACATACATGTACAAAGTTATTATATTAAATGAATCTTTATAAAGAACGTTTGAATTCATTAAAAATAATATTTTATTTGTTGCAACAAAGTTGTAACAGCCTTCACCTTCCGAAACCCCACGCTTTACTTGCAAAATGTAGGCAACATTTTCGGTACTGAAGCGATTGCTACCTATTTTATTAACATTTCCTCAAAATATTTCAAGTGTCTTATTTGACGATATTCGTCACAATTTTTTGAATATAACTTTCCTTTACCGAACGTTTGCTAAGAATTTAACTTCATCATTAAAAACGCTCTGCTGGTTTAAAAATGAAAATTCTGAAATAAGTAAATTTTCTATGGGTAATCTGGACTTCAATTGTTTACAGAGTTCCATTAAAAATGTTTGGAAGCGTTAAAAAATGTTGTAATATCTCTTCATTCGACGCATGAATACATGTAGTACGCATCGCCAAACTGTTGAAAATGAATACATAGGTATAGAGTTTGTCGGTAAATATTAACCTTGGAATTACAGTTTTAATGCACTCCATTGTTCTAAAATTATATTGACGCAAGCATGTATAGCGATAGCCATCTAATGTCATACAAATTACAAAGTTTTGGCACAACAGGCTCAATAGTACATAGGGCCGAGCTTTCTCACAACCATTCACGTGTGCGTGTGTACTTCATGTACGATGGCGGGACCTGCCGACTCCGAACAGCGAATTTGAGATAAGCTTTTCTTGACAATTGATACTGCTCAAATGATTTGTGAGATCATTACAAGATGAGGGCCAGTGAAAATTCACTAAGGTGTTGCTACGGCTGCGAATCGAACCCAAACCGTGCCACTGAGCACGTCTAATGTCATATATGCTTTTCTGTTTTGTTATTCTAAAAAGCCTCGTGTTCTTTTACTATCTTGTCTTTTTCGACGTCAATTAAAACATGCAACTTGGTTTTAACAGAAAAACACATTTATTGTCGATTTACATGTGCTTTCATCAATTGTGATTGAGAAAACAAGACTATGGTGCCAAGACGTTATAGACTACAGAAGCTGCCTTGGTTCGTAGACAAGCAAAACCAACCAAGTTCTGATAAAGTCGATTAAAAGAAAGGGCAGGTTATGTTCTGTTAACATTGCACAGAATCTTATCTCAGCTTTCTTGATCTCTTGCATCGCAGAAGATTGTTCAAAAATAGCTGCCACCTAAAATATGTCATAATATTATGCAACTTTTTGATTTTGACATTGTCCAAACAATGCCTATGTTAATAATATAATATAATTCTATGCAGTTAAATCTTAGCGCGTTTACTACGTTTGCGTTCTGACCCTAAGGCCGCTCCCTCACTTTCGTTCGGTACGCTCGGTACACATGCGGTACCGAATGTATACCGAATACATGTATTTCAATGCGTTCCTCCTGATTCGCACTGTATGTGCAGGAACGGTATACAAACGGTATACCGAGCCGCGGTACGAACAATCAGTAAAGAATCGGTATGTACCACGTGTGTTGTCCGCAGAAAGTGTTATTCATGTGAATTTAGTTGTTGAAATTTAAAAAGACGAGTTGTTGTACAACTAATTATAAATTAATAGAGTTGTCAAGGAAAACCCTTACTGAAAAGGCAAATAATGAATTCTTAAAAAAAAAGAAATATCAACCAAAACATAGTTTGTGAATAATTTATTTATTATTATTATTTAAATAAATGCAATTATTATTATAATGCCTTGGTTGATCTTGGTGGAATAAAATAGTTTGACGAATATTTTCGAAGTGTTGCTCCCGAAGATTCTGCAAAGTTGAAGTTTAAATACCGACAAGGGAGCGGACTAACTTGAAGACGATCGTGACACCTGCCTCACAAACAAGCACAAACAAGATATCTATCTAGTTTCCCCAGCTGTTTTCTTATGGTCCACAACACATTGTGATGCATTTTTAGTAAGAGCCTAGTTCTGTCATATTATTATGTAGTTCCAAAAATCTGCTAAATCTGGTAACGGTGCAACCGATTTTTTTGGGAGATGATGTAGAAGCCCTTGTTTTTACTAAGGAATTCTATATTGATATCCTGATCATGGCTGCATTATAAGTGGATGAAAATATCCTTACTTGTTTTTAGTTTTTTTTTTCCGGGAGCTGGTGGGAATCTGCATAGAGACGATGAGCACGTGTCCAAAGAAGTGTAAGATTTTTACTCAACAAAACCACCACCCTTTTTGTATTTGTATTTTGCAACTAAGTATGCGACTTATCTAGCAATTTTATTTTTATCACGAGTATATATAAATGTGTGGCAGGAAATTTGGGTATCCGGTTAAATCTTTGAACACGCCGCCGATTTTAGTGAATAAATCTTCGAAAATCTTCGGTCCGGTTTGTCCTTTCGCGTAGATTTAAACTCCGCTCTAAAGCTTTAGACAGATAGAACATACAGAGTCATCGACTCCGCGTCAGTTAGTAGGCTCAGTAACCTCGGCCCCTTGAGTCAGTTTTGCACCATTTCTAAACTATTTTTTTTTTATTGCTGGATAACACAGTCCACATTCTTGGCTTAGTATATTTAGTCACGGTTTTTCCTACCAAGTCAATTAAATCTGGATTAAATTTATTATTTAATTTAATTAAGCAGTTTTTCAGTGTAGTATTAATTTTGACTGCATGAAAAATGATGGGTGCCGTGACATAAGGCCAAGCGTCGCTTTACAAAAGTTCAAATTCTATCAAGTGGTATTATGACACTTCGATAAAGTGACATTAGGCCAAATGAGGAAAGTGACATGAAGCTAAATGGAGTTCAAAAAAAATTGTATATTCACGAATCTGGAAAGCAAATATAAAATGCAATAGAATGTGTCATAAAGCCAAATTGTCCTTTCAACGCTTCACCAAAGGGTCATAATAGCAAATGCTAGAATTTGGCCTTATGTCACTTTCACAAGGCGTCATAAGACGCTTGGCCTTAAGTCACTGCACCGTAACTATTCAATATGGTAACACCATTATTTATCAATTTTGCTGCCAAAAAGTTATCGAAATTTATTGATTCTTTAAAAGCTAAGTTGTCAGTATTTGGTTTTCATAACAACAATGGAGAGACAAATTTTACTTCGAGAAAAATTGAGTTATATGCATGTTCATTTCTTTGAAAATTTACTAAAATGTTCACAAATGTTCACAAAATGTCAAAAACATCCGATCAATTTAATCATGCGTTAACTCTCCAAACTTCCTTGGTTAACTCGATGGAATGAAGAACAAGTCTCAAGTTTAATCACCGACCTCGGACCTTAAAAGATTAAAAAGACACAAGAAAATGTATCCGCAAAGTAGTCAAAGTAAATAAAATACCAGAATACATTCGATTCAGTAACCCTGCAAATCGGACAGACAAGCAGAACAAACCATATTTTGATACTAATGCTGCCTGGTACTATCGTAATGTGGCATTGAACACCAATTACTTATGCAGCCTGACAATGCATAACTTTATACACTCTTATAATATGTAATAGGTTTTTAAATAAGGCTGTGAAAATATGTGTAACTCTGACCATAAATCATACTTAACTTTAAAACAGATACATCATCTTGGTGTTGCAGTAGATTTCGTTGTCACCTTGAATATTGAATGTTTCGTGTTCCAAAAATGCAAGATTCTTACCGCCATTAAACACTATACAAATTTTGGATCACTGATATTTCTCGAAGGAACAGTGACTTTTTTCGCTAAAGAATTCCGTTCGGTTCTTTTGAATAAATTTTTCTTCCAGCTAAGTATCTAAAAATATTCTCATATTTGCTATAGCCAATCATATTTGTTAGAAACAACATATTATTTATGTTGTTTTATCTACTTTTATAAGATAGTTATTACACTCAGGTAGATTAATAATGACCACTTAAACTATACAAATAAAAAAAAATTGCATATCAACTTTGATACCATGTGTGCTACATTCTGTCGGCTTGTCGCAGATAGCTATTTTTTTCATACAAAATCGCTTGTAACCTAAAATAGAAGTTAAGGCAAACCCTTCAATATGTGAATAATATGTAGATTGTCATTGCTCTACGTTCAGTACACACAGTAAATTTTGCTAACTTTTTATTTATTTTGATAACGAATATTATTTACGAGGTCAGTGTAGTATGTGTGTGTTTGTTAATAGCCACAATGGAGTTTCGCTTACGCTTTTGACATCGGCACAATCATCAGGAGTTTATTGACATTATGGCGGATCAATAAATCAACAAAAGTCATTTTCATTATACAAATCGGATATGTTCTTTTTAAGACTACTGAAACAGGCTACATATGTTGTTCCATAAAACAAACTATTTCATAGAAATATACTTTTCACAATTATTTCCTAAACAAAAGCTTGCACAAAAAAATTGTCAAGAACCGATTCTTCAGCCTAACTATAATAGACATTTTTGAGAGTACAAACAGTTAATCGTGAAAGTCTCTAATCGTAATATACTTAAATATTATCTACTATTTTTCATATGTAACCTCATTAATCAATTTATTTGCCTTTCGACTGCAGCGCCACCATGCAAAATAACACGAAAACAAAATGTTGGTCGGGGTGAACAAAGCGTTTTCAAATCTATATTAAAATTTACTTATAAAGCGTTTTTCAATAAGAGCGCTACAACATTTTTTTTTAAATAAAACAAAAACGGTTTTGGATATCAATGAAATTCTTTATTCCTGTGAAAGTACGTTCGTTTGCATGGGCACCACGGGCACGCTTGCAGAAGTCAAGACGCTGAACCCAATTTTCGGTTTTCGGTGCATAAATCGGACGATACTGCTGCAGTTTCACGTTTGATATTCGTACGAAGTTCATCAATGGTCGCTGGCATGTTGGCATAGACCAAAGACATGACGTAGCCCCACAGGAAATAGTCTAACGGCGTAAATCGCACGACCGAGGCGGCCAAGCGACCGTTTTGCCAAATAACACGTTCTCCAAACTTGGTTTCCAATAAATTGATTGTTGCATTCGCTGTGTGGCTTGTTGCGCCGTCCTGTTGGAACCACATGTCCTCCAAGTCCATATCACCCAATTGGGGCCAAAAATATTCGGTTATCAATGAACGGTAGCGATTCCCATTCACAGTAACGTGCCTGTCATGATCATCACGGAAGATGTACGGCCCAATGACGCCGCCGGCCCATAAACCACACCAAACCGTAATTTTTTCGGGATGCAATGATGACTCATGGAGTACGTGTGGATTGCTGCCTGACCAATACCGCATATTTTGTTTATTGACGAAGCCATTCAGCCAGAAATGAGCCTCATCGCTGAAGATTTTTTTTCGATGGAAATCAGAATCATTTTCAAGTTGTTGCTCAGCCCAATTCACGAACATACGACGATTCTGGTGGTCAAGTGGCTTCAGTTCTTGCGTCAATTTAATCTTGTAAGGATGTAGGCCAAGATCTTTTCGCAAAATTCGCCACAACGACGTCACAGATATGCCCAACGCTTGAGAACGACGTGTGAGAGACACATTTGGATTTTCTTCAACTGAAGCCTCAGCGGCAGCAATATTCTCGACACTACGGCCACTTCTTTGTCTCACTGGCACGGGAACATTTTGTACACGGGAACATGTGGATTCAAATTTTTCCACTATATGCTCAATTGTTGATCTGCTAGGACGATTATGACGACCATACATTGGACGTAGCGCTCTTAACGTTGAGGCCACTGACTCCGAATTTCGGTTGTAAATTTTAATAATTTCGACTCGTTGTTGGATCATATATCTTTCCATCATAAAATGGCAAACCTTACTGAAGAGAAATGTCAAAAGAGCGGCAAGAAATATGGCGTCGTTTGCTGTCCCTTTCGCTCATTTTTTGTAGCGTCCCTGTTGAAAACCCCTATATGACTTATTGGACTACGTGCAGAAAAGGTAAATTCCAAAACATTTCGTAGTAGACGATCTCATAGATGAACTAAAACATCTTGTTTAGTGTTTACCTAATTAGCTTACGTTTGAGTAGTATTTGTTGTTGAGATAAGCAATGTAGATCCATGTACGCCAATTGCAACATCGATATTATTTCTAATCACCTGAATATTTTTGTTTACTTACGATTCGATATTCCAATGCAAATGGTTATTATAAATTAGCACAGCTCTTCTCTTCTGCACTTTTACAGTGCTGCCTTTTCCACAGGATAAAAGCTTACTCTTTTTAGGCGCCTTTTTACTTTTAAATTAATTTTTATTAACTCTTAAAATATTAATGTTAATGTTATTAATACTTAATAAACATGTCTTAATCTAACTTATTATTAAAAGGTCTGCTTAATTTAACTTACTGCCCTGAGCGGCCATTTAAGCTTATCTCTAGCTCTATTTATTAAACTCTTTTTAGTCGCAGTGCATTGCAGTTTCTTTCATAATCTCGCGCGCCCTATCTTTTTGAAACCGTACATTATTCAGATTTCTTAGCAGGTTTTACTGCATTAAAATTATTTGAAAGCTAGCAATATGCCTCAATTAACTGCGGTAAGTTATGAATGTCTTATGAATCCACATCATTGATAAACTCTTAAGTTCGTCGTGTCTTCAAAAACATCCTTAATGAGAAACTTAATTGTCTTAGTCTTTGTCTATAAGGTAAAAGTGAGCGGACCATTCTCGTCTATGGTAAGATAGAAAAAAGGCGTTTATGTTTAATTTCTTTTTCGGAGTTTGAAAAAATGTTAATATTGCTTGGCGGGCATTGGGTCAATGGCTCAATGGTCGGTGCGAAACACTATTGGCATGATCCTTTCTTGTCCCAAAGGACTGAGGCCCTTGATAAACATTGGTGGTCCCATTAGCTCTCTTATGGTCGATATATTCGGCCCGTACATTGTGCATGTACAAGAAAATCGCGCATTATCTGGTAATGCTAGGCTTTGGGTAAGTTCCTGAGCCTAACAAACCCTTATGCCCTATTTATACTCTATCCCATAGGGGCTTAATAGTTTTGACATTAAGTTTGTAACATAGAGAAATAATTTCAAAAGATATAACATTAAGTATATAGATCGAGTCAGAATCGCTAGCTGAGTCGATCTAGTCATGTCTGCCTGTCTGTCCGATTTTTGTGGCGCTATAGTCCGTAATGAACCTGGGCCTCAACAAACATGCCTCTCCAATTAGCCCGGTCCTTAGCTAACTGCCTCCAGTTCACACTCCAAGTTGGTTGAGTTCGGTTTTTACTTGTGCGCGCCACTTAAATCACGGTCTTCCTCCGCTGCGTCCGACGTCTGGCTGGGAATCGAAGACTCTTCGAGCTGGAGTATTGGTGTTCATTCGTTCTCCATGTTCTAGCCATCTTAAACGTCCAATGCGTAGTTTTTTGGCCGGGAGCATGTCGCTGTACAATTCATATATTTCTTAATTGAATCATCTTGGTCTCCGCAAACGGGACCGAAGTTTTTTCGAAGAATTTTCCTCTCAAATCGACCAAGGCTTTCTTCGTCCGCTTTTGAGATGGTCCATGCTTCAGCGCCGTAGAGCAGGACTGGGATGATCAGGGTTATATGTAGGAAGTCCTTAGTAGTTCGAGTGAGGGCTTAACTAATAAATTGCCTTCTTATCCTGAAGACACAGCGGTTGGCAAGAGTAATTCTTCGTTTGATTTCTGATGAGATGTTGGCTAGGACATCTCGTTGGGTCCGACCAATGATGTCAATATCGTAGGCGTATGCTAGTAGTTGTACCGATTTTTGGAAAATTTGGCCTCTGGTGTTAGCTCGTGAGATTTGCACAAACCTCTCAAGAATAAAATTGAAGAAGTCACATGATAGCGCATAGCCTTGTCTTAATCCTTTTTGGTATCGAATCTGTCGGTGAGTTAGTTTCCGACCCTGAGGGAACAGCGAGAATTCTACATCCTGCACAAACGGACAAATTTTGGCTTATGAGTTGGTGGATCTCCGCCGGCTTGATAGAGCTCGGCGGAAAGGCCGTCATTTCCGGCAGCCTTATTAAGCTTGAGTTTAGATATTGCTATCCTCACTTCACTCAGGTCGGGTGGTTGGCAGCTTTCGCTGTCGTTGCCAATATTAAATGGTTCGTTCTGCCTGACAGCGGAATGTTGTTCGTCATCGCCATTTAACAGTCTGCAGAAGTGGTTCTTCCATATCCTCAGCATCGACTGTGTCTCTACTACGGTGTTTCCTTGTTCATGTCGACAGGATTCTGTTCGAGCCTTGTATCCTTGGCTTTGACGTTTTACACTTTGCTAAAACTTGCGAACATCTTTCCTGGAGTGGCACCTCTCTATATCCTCGATCGCGCGAATTTCTTGCTATTTTTTCTTCTTTCTGAAAAGCCGGTGTTCTTTCCTTCTTCTCTGCCTATAGAGCTCAACGGCAGCTCTCGTCTTCACCTGCAGCTTAGCCTTGTAGGCCTCGTTGTTGGCTGCGAGCATCTGTCGGCATTCCTCATTAAACCAGGGGTTTTTTGCTGGTGGGCGCGAGAAATCTAGCAAATCAGTTGCGCTTGATCTAATGGCTTGTTGGCATCGTTGCCATAGTTCTTCGACATTCGATGCTGGTGGTGTTGTGTTAATCGAGAGGTTTAGGGATACTCGTTGCGCGAAGGTCTTGGCGGTCTATTGCAATTACAGTCTTTCGACATTAATTTTTTCACAGTATTTCTGGATTGTTGCATTAAAATCTCCCAGCACGATTTTAGCATCGTACTTCGGTAGTAGCTTATAGGTTTTGTCATAGAAGCAATCCTTAGCTATATAATCATGGCAGTGATGTCTGCTTTGTAGCAGACATTCCAGGTGCAGATACGAACGTCGTTTTACTTTTTTCGTTTAGCAGGGTCGTCAACAATAAAATCAGTCCTTTCCGAGGCTATTGGTTGCTTCGTAACCGTTAGTTTTTTCCATGGCTGGATAGTGAACCCAAAGCACAACCCCCAACCTGGAGGGCCAGTTCCAATTTATTAGATACCCCATGGACACGTGGCCATCAGTATCCACTACTGGATTGAGAGCTGCCGTTGGCCTTTCGGTTCATCCGCCACCATCTTTGTTCAAGGGGCGTGATTAAGCCTTGACAACCTGTTGTCCGAATATGTCGAAGTAGCTTGTCTAGGTTCGCTTGGGACAGCAGGCCGGGTATTCATTCCGTGCCATTCTGACCTGGCTATTTATAGTGTGGCTGTTTTTCGTCATGTTATCAACACTCGCGCTTATCGCTTAGCAAGTCAAATGTGGTTGTACAAGATCAATTCCCGTTGGTTACCACTTGGAGGTTAAAAATAAGCACTTGATGTGTAGTCAGAGTTACAACCACTGGGCATTGCCAAGTTAAAGCCAATCAGAGTCTACCCTCGTTCTACAACACGCCACATTTTGAGCTAGAGTGTTCAAATTCGGTATATATTTTCTGTCAATTGCAAAATCCTTTCTCTGGTTATGATAATATAAACATTTCTTAAATAGATCATTTAAACCCATGCCCACTTTTTTAAGCGGTATACCATTTGTATACCCTTCCCCTACCCTTCCCCTACGCTTCCCCTACCCTTCCCCTTTATCGAACCATAAAATATTTTAAAGAACAATATGTTGGGACAATGTCATTTTCTATATTTCATCCCCATAAAGCCCAGATTTTCGGGATATTCATTTTAAGGATGTTATGGATGGGATAGGGTATTAAACGACCCGCACAGCCGATTGTAGCCCTCTTATATGTTTTTTCCCCTTCTGTTTCAGTTTCCGTTTTCTTCCGTGGATCAGACAAAGCATATCTTGTCAGGAAAAGCTTATCTCAGCTCACAAATTAGAATTTGAAAAAAAACTGGTGGTACCTCTATCCTAAAAGAATAACACATTCACACATGAATAGAAGTTAGAAAAAGTTAGGGTCTGGGTCCTAACTAATCTGTTGCGCCAAAAAATGTATTTAATTTGAAAATTTGGCAAAAAGGTTTGCCTTTTCAAAGACATTAGCCATTTACTAGTTATAAAAGAAATCGATTGGATATTATATTTGCATATATTCTTTGGATTACAACGTTTTTAATTATGTAGATTCTTTCGAGAGCAAAATGTTCTGCTTCTCCAAACAAGGAGAGCACAGCTTCGCCCCAACATGAAATGTTCCAAAATATTAGGATTAAATTGTTCATTGTTAGTTGGATTCATGAAATAAAGGTTGCCTAGGCCGTGTTATTGTGATGTAGATTCTGGAAACACAAGTTATCCTAAGGGTTATCAGTTCAGGGTTAACCTGCCTAAAAATTAACGACAACAAAAAAACTGCCTCTTCCTAAAAAAAACTGAAAGAATTCTTCAAGGTCGTACCTTATTTTTTGAGGATAAAAATGTTCACTTAAGAATTGTTATAGCCCCCCGACGATTAAAATAATTACCAAACACAGTTCATCTAAGATTTCACGTTTCATACAGTAAAACTATTTTTTTTAGTCTAAAGATATTTGGATCACATCTATTAAATTATTCATTAGAATACACGTATTACAAATTAATTCCTATTTCAGTTGCCACACCCTTTGTGCAGAAAAAAAAACACTGTTTGTAAGTAAATACATTCATAGTGTTTTTGTTTTCTTCTTGCATATATAGTTTATATTAGGAAAAAAATATTTGTTAGCAATATTTTTTGTTATCATAACCACTTAAAGCCTCTTGGAATTGCAAATTTTACATGAAGTCATGGGAAAAACGAGTTTTATTATACGTAATTACAATGAGATTGACAAATGAAACTAGACTTGTGAAGCAAGTAATTTATATTTTAAACATATTGTAATTATTTTCATTTCTATCCAAGACATTCGATTACTTGGAACCCTTTTCTCCCTAATTTTTAATGTTTGTTTCCCTAATAATTGAATTCAGTAATATTATTTCATGCTAAGATTGTATCAAACTGCATTGGAAGTGCTAAGTCAATTATTGTCGAAGTTTTCGTTGATTTTGACGTTTTTATAGGGGTAAACATGATTTAAACTAGCAATTCAATTGGTCGAATGAGATTTTTAAATAAATAACTTTCATATTAATTTGCCAATAGAATACAAGACTTCTCATCTTTGTGTACATGATTTAAATATATGATCGTAGTTTGTACATGTTAAATGGAAAATATGCAAAATTAACGCTTGGGTATTTATACAATTTTAGTATTTCGCATTAATAAATTGCATTTTCTGATATAAAATATAGTTTTTTTGTATTATCTTTTTTCAAATCTCCACGATCTGTAGGTTAAGTGTGTTGGCAAACATTTTACAAAGGTTATTCCATCTATTTTGTATTATCCGTGGACACGACAAATATCAACAGCTAGACAAATGTTACCATTGTGACGAGAAGCACAGCAACACACTATTGCCAACGTGGAAAATTTCTATGTTTTTAGATGCATTTGGTTTTTTTTTGTGAATGACATTCAATGGTAGATGTCAGTAAATAAAATTTTCCCAAAATGAAAAACCAATAATCTTAAGCAGATTTTTTTGTTGTTGTTAATAAATTTAAGTC